>JACBWV010000825.1:3811995-4096490 GCA_013435795.1 Chlamydomonas sp. ICE-L
GGCAAGTCCCTTTATCCTTATAGGTATACCCCTGGACTGTAACAACTATCTATCTACTACCCATTCAAGTGCACCTCTTCTTTGAATGACTGACCAGTTTACAGGACCCGTACTGGTGATGCACTGAAAACATGACATCCAACACCCCCACCCCCACCTTCACCACCACCACCTTTCGTTCAAGTGCAACTCTTTCTTTAATGACTCACCAGAGGAGAGGGGAAGCCCATTGCAGCCTTAATTGTTGTACACCACCACCCTCTAGCATTTGTTTGCTGCACTGTGGCAGATCCATTTACAGGACCCGTACTGGTGATGCACTGACAATATGACATCCAACACCCCCACCTTCACCCCCACCTTCACCCCCACCACCATTCGTTCAAGTGCAACTCATTCTTTAATGACTCACCAGAGGAGAGGGGAAGCCCATTGCAGCCTCGGTTGTTGTACATCACCGCCCTCCAGCCTTTTTACTGCTCTGTGGCAGACCCATTTACAGCATCTGTACTGGTGATGCACTGATCCCCCCCCTCCCCCAGCACCAGCACCAGCACCCCCACCACCTACCAGTACCACCCCCACGACCGCCCCCCCCCCCCCCCCCCCCTCACACCACCACCCGCCACCACCACCTACCACTACCCTTCCCCCACCACCCCAACCTCCACCAGTCCAAGTGCACCTTTTCCTTGAATGACTCACCAGAAGAGAGGGCGAGCCCACAGCAGCCTCGCTTGTTGTACAACACTGCCCTCCAGCCTTTTTTGGCTGCTCTGTGGCACACCCATTTACAGTATCCCTGCTGGTGATGCACTGACAATCTGACATCCCTAAACCCATCCCCACCCCCACACCCACCCATACCCCCCCCACACCCACCGCCCTCCACCACCACATGCCACCTCCCCCCCCACCCACCCCCCACCCCACCACCCCAACCTCCACCCGTCCTAGTGCACCTTTTCCTTGAATAACTCACTAGAAGAGAGGGGGAGCCCATTGCAGCCTCGCTTGTTGTAAACCACTGCCCTCCAGCCTTTTTTGCTGCACTGTGGCAGACCCATTTACAGTACCCCTCGTGATGGTGCACTGACCCCCCCCCCCCCCCCCCCCCCCCCCCCCCCCCCCCCCCCCAGCACCAGCACCACTACCCACCACCCCCACATACCACCCCCACCCACCACCACATACCACCACCCCACACACACCTCCACCCATTCAAGTACAGCACTTCTTTGAATGACTCACTAGAAGAGAGGGGGAGCCCATTGCAGCCTCGCTTGTTGTACACCACCGCCCTCCAGCCTCTTTTTGCTGCACTGTGACACACCCATTTACAGTACCCCTCGTGGCTTCCTCCGTTGATGCCGTGAATCACAAGGAGCACTGGACAGGCGGGGACTCCATACGCCAGCCTGTCGCTGCCCTGCCACCAGTCCATACCCAGGGTGCCTCCGTCAGATGTAAGCACTAGCTGGCGCGTGTAGCGCTCAGGAAGGGTTGTGGTGCGCAACAGTCCCAGTGCAGTCTGCAGGAAAAGTTGAGATTGATGTAAGCCCTAGCTGGAAATCCATCACACACACCTGAGCAAGGTAGTATCATAGTGTGTGAGATTGGTGTAAGCCCTAGCTGGAAATCCATCACCACACACACCTGAGCAAGGTAGTATCATAGCGTGTGAGATTAGTGCAAGCCCTAGCTGGAATATCAATCATCACACACACCTGAGCAAGGTAGTATCATAGTGTGTGAGATTGGTGTAAGCCCTAGCTGGAAATCCATCATCACACACACCTGAGCAAGGTAGTATCATAGTGTGTAAAATTGGTGTAAGCCCTAGCTGGAAATCCATCATCACACACACCTGAGCAAGGTAGTATCATAGTGTGTAAAATTGGTGGAAGCCCTAGCTGGAAATCCATCATCACACACACCTGAGCAAGGTAGTATCATAGTGTGTAAAATTGGTGTAAGCCCTAGCTGGAAATCCATCATCACACACACCTGAGCAAGGTAGTATCATAGTGTGTGAGATTGGCATAAGCCCTAGCTGGAAATCCATCATAACACACACCTGAGCAAGGTAGTATCATAGTGTGTGAGATTGGTGTAAGCCCTAGCTGGAAACTCATCACACGTACCTGAGCATGGTAGTATCATAGTGTGTGATATCCTTACCTTGGCTAGGAGCTTCTGCTAATTCTTTTTTTTGTCTGCTGTTACAGTCCAGGTGTAGCCAAATAGGCTAGAGGGACTTGCACAACCATGATATCAGGAGGGGCTACACAGAAAAGGCACTGAAGAACTGAACCCCCAAACAATCGTTTTACCGGCAAAGGCCCTGAGTCCGTGCTACAGTAATTATTTGATTTTGCAGTGACACTTCCTATGTCTGCCATGGTGACTTTCCCCAGCTGCGGCGTACGGAAGGGTCCCCTTATCACCAAGCCCCTCCAGGCGTTTTTTTTGCGATTCTCGTCTCTTCCTACCACCAGGAAGATGACTAAAAAAAGATAGCGCCTGGAGGGGCGTGGTTCAAGGGGACTCTCCCGTACGCCGCAGCTGGGGAAAGTCACCATGGCAGACATAGTAAGTGTCACGGCAAACTCAAATAATTACTGTAGCACGGACTCAGGGCCTTTGCCGGTAAAACGATTGTTTAGGGGTTCAGTTCTTCAGTGCTTCCTATATATTGTACTCTAATTGTGGGGGGCAGTACAATATTGACAACCCTACTCATAAACAAAAATAAATGCTAGGGGGTTTAGGTTAAACCCTAAACCCTAAACCCTCAATAAATAAAGAAACACAAATAATAGCTATACTTCTACCTGAGCATGTGTGTTGGTGGCCCAGGGCGTGGGGCGGTACCGCTTCAGCAGTACGTCACATTGTGGAAGGACAACATCCTTCAGGAAGCCCTCTCCAACAAATATCTTAGGCGCTTGTACTGCTTGCTGCTGCTGGTACCAAACCATGGCTGCCACCACCCCCACAACTGCCGCTGACACTGGGCCAAACTCCATGTAGTGTACTGCTGTAGTGCTTCCTATCAACAGGCTTGCGTTTTTTAGCAGCTTCTAGGCAGCTCCCTGACCCAGCCACTGTGCTGCACCCAATTGTTTTACCAGTTTGGACTGCTGATTGGGTCAGCTTCAAGTTGCACTAGGTTGTGCTAGGTTTAGCTGAATGGCCAGTCAGGGGAGCTACCTAGAAGCTACTGCTGGTAGCTGAAATGAAAAGCTATGGATGGGGGCAGCTTCTGTGCCAGGTCCACGTTTGATGTGTTCCAGCCTTCCTGTAGTTAGATTTCAAAACAGGAAGATGGGCATGAGCTCAAGCAATCATGCGGGAATATATGAATGCATGATTGGGATGAATGTAGGCATTCATGGGCACGCATGCATGCATGTATGTATTGCATGTATGTTTTTATTCCTTGCATTGTATGTATGCATTCTGGGCGTATCCATGTATTCCTGGGTGTATGTATGTATTCCTGTATGCATTCCGGGACGGAATTCTTGAATTGCACTGCATGCAGGTGTGTATTGATGGGCAGATGAATGGTTGTTTGCCATGCATGCATGCATGCATGCATGCATGCAAATATTCATTTACAGATGAATGTACACATCTTCTGCATGCATGAATATAAGTGTTCATGAGCGCACAAATAGTTGAACGCACGCATGGAAGCATGCATGGGCAGATGGATGTTTGTTTTTTATGCATGCATGCATGAATATAAGTGTTCATGGGCGCACAAATGGTTGCAAGCATGCATGGAAGCATGCACGGGCAGATAAATGGTTGTTTGTTATGCATGCATGCATGAATATAAGTGCTCATGGACGCGCAAATGGTTGCATGCATGCATGGGTAGAAGAGTTGGCTAACAAGACATGTAACTAATCAATATTACTATTGAATTCAATGATCTGTCCCTGTCCTTCCACCTACCTACTTAGCTACTTAGGAGATACTTGAACTTGGTTACATGGCTCCAGGGGGGGGGGGGGGGGGGGGGGGGGGAAGATACCACGTAGAGGTGTTTTTTACTCTCGACGTCTGTCAATGATGCCAAGGCTTTTCTTGTTGGCTTTTCTAAGTAGCTTCTAGGCAGCTCCCTGAGCCAGCCACTGGGCTACACCTAACTATTTCAGTAGTTCTGGAAAGCTGATTGTGTTAGCCTCAAAGGGCTCGAGGTTGCACTAGGTTTGGCTGGTCGTAGCTGAAAAGAAAAGCACAATCAGACGCTGTTGAACGGTTCACGCTTCCGAACCCTAACGTGTCCCTGGGGCCACACTCCAGGCGCCCTATTGCTTGCTGGCGTTCAGGGGGGGCGGGCGGGGCATCAAAGCGGGCAGGTGGGGGGCAAACGAATCGCTGATGGGATATGCGGGCTGTAGACTGTTGTCGAGAAGAATACAAACTGGGAAAGGGTCTCGTGGAAAGCGTATTACGGAAACAGCGTTACGTTACGGGGTACGTTAACGAAGATGGCGTCCGAGTCAGCATCAAAAGCACCGAACGCGAACGCACCCGGATACCGAACGTACCAGGACGCAGGGGACGCAGGGGACGCAGATCGCAGAGCGCAAGTTGACGCAGGCCGTACATTTTGGTTGCGCAAATTGCGGCGTTGCTTAAGGGGGTCAAAAAACTACTGGTAGAGTGGTAGCACTCTAGCATCCCCGAAGGCTTCTTGCAGCACGATAGGTGCTACGTGAAGACACTGGTTCCTTTCCTGTGACAAATCCGGAAATCCCGGGTTGAGTCCAGGGTTGTTCAGGACGCTGCGTCCTGCGTCGCTGACGCAACGTCGAAGGGTCCGTTGCGTCTTAGGACGCAACGTGGGGGGGGGGGGGGGGTCCGTTGCGTTGCAGACGCAGCTTCAGTGGGTTGGTTGCGTCGCAAGACGCAGGCTATGGCGGGGCATGTCTCATCTCTCATCATCATAACTCTAGCCGACCCGAGCTTCTCGCAGCTCGCGATCTATCTGACCTACCCCAGGGACCTACCCCAGGGACCTACCCCGCCCCGGGCACCTTTCCTGGGCTGGTACTAGCCTGGCCCAGGCCCAGGCCCAGTGGGCCCGAGTGGGCCTGGGCCTGGGCCAGGGCCAGGCTGGTACCCCCACGGTACAGCTCAGGGGTACAGCTCGTAGATCACGTTGGTAGATATTGGACTTCGAATTACGAGTTTCGATTCGAATGTCCATCCCTGAATGCCCGCATTAACCGAAAGCGCTAGAGAGGCTTGGTGGAATGCTCGCAAACTAGTATACATCCTGTTCGAACTTACTCGTGTCCTCTCCTTACTACCCTGTTCGCAATTGCTTCCGCAAATGTCCGGGTACCCTCCTCATCACATAAGCACGCTGTCCTCATCGAGGTTTGGACTCCTGGAGTCAGTATTAGTCCGCTTAGTATGCTCCGTGGATTCCGTGGGTATCACACGGGGAGGCTTGGAAACCTGTGAGCGGCACAGAGTTGGCTGAAAAAACCCATGTAACATCCAATACCAGAGTCAGTGTTACTACACCAGGTAATGTACTACTGTATTGCTAGTGGTGTGAACCCGTGAGGCTACACGGCTACATGCCAGTAGTATGGGGGTCCAGATAGCCTACAATTATCTTGATTCTTGGAGACATTGGCAGTGTGATTGTTAAAAGCTGCCCACCCATGTGTAGAATCCAAGTTGATATTGGTGGGGACTAGAGTCAAGGTTCAGCCCGTAAGCAAATTCCCATACATATGGGGGGGGGGGGGGGCAAGGGGGGGCTAGACAGCGACATGATATTAGCATGGGGATCTGGATGGTCTAGACTTATCTTGATTATTTGAGGATGGGCAAGTAAGTCCCTTCAGATTAATTTGTCGCTGAACTGCAACATAAAAAAAAAAAAAACGTGGGGCAATTGGGAAATTACATTCCATTACATTGTCATAGGCAGGCCATTGTTGACCTTAGACAAGTCCGCTTCACTAACCTGGGGGAGTCTTCCAATCATTCAACCATTATTAAGCTCATAAGTAATGGAAATAAAGGAATACAAGGGGAAGTGGATACAAAGAGGAGTGGGGACACCTTCATACATTACATCGTGTACATGTCTTACTCAGCCAACTCTCCTGCCAGCCTACATGACACCACTGCGCCCACGCAAGTTATATGTATCAGCTGTCTGTTATCATGTTGTTGCACTCAGTACACACAGGTAGCGATCATACTAGCCATGTATACCAAGCTCTCCTGGCAAGCTACACGATAGACAGTTAGACACTTGTGTGCCCACACAAGCAATGTGTATCAGCTGTCTGTTCTCATGTTGTTACACTTAGTACATAGTGGGAGTGAGGTTGGGTCGACGGAATGTTTAGGCCAAATCAACGGCATTTTTTCTCAGCCTATTTTACCAGTGATGTACATATTAGGAGTGAGGTAGGGTAGGGATTATACTACCGGTATCCGTGTTTACCTTGATAACCCGCACGCAGTGTGATGTTGGAATGCTGATAGATTTTGTAACCAATCCAATACAACTCAATCCAATCCTACTCAACCGAACCCAAGCCAATCCTACTCAATCCAATCCAATCCAATCCTACTAAAACCAATCCAATCCAACTCAATCCAATCCAATGTAAACGTGAAAATCTAATATATGACTTTGTTTCAGTACTTTAAAAAATAACCTTTCATATATTATTATCACAATCCCATCAAATAGAACAACGATATACAGTAAGTGTATATAGAGATACAGTACACAATATACTGACAATTTAAGCCAATTACTTGCGTAGTTACGCATAATTTATTTGTATCATTCGTGATGCAGCTGCCACTATATATGTCCATGGGATGTTTCAAGCTCCACAGTTGTACACTCATGTGATTGCATGCATTCTCTGTTCAGGAGTGCATGTGGATGTGTCCCGTAGTACTGGCCACGAGAGGCAACCTGAAGTTTGGTAGGACACGCCCCTGGAACCAATCCAATCCAGTTAAACACAATCCAATCCAATCTGCTTGACACTTTGATAGGCCATTGTAGTTTGATAGGCCCAGGAACCAATCCAATCCAATCCAGTCTAATCTGCTGCCCTGAGCTTTATCTATTTCAGCCTTCCGCGTGCCCCTGTCCTACTATCAGCAGGGAGTTTTAGCATGATCTAGAAAGATTCCAGGTTACAGACAATGCTCCATAGCCGTTCCACCAGCTCACCCAGTTGGTGGCATTGACCGTCCCTGTGTAAAAGTTGGCTGTGCGCATCCAGCTCTGATTCATGGACAGTAAGCCGGACTTGCTTAATTTAACCGAAATTGCTCCAGAGTTGGCACATGCTAAATTAGCCCGCTCAAAAACTGGGAGAGGGATCATTTCAGAGTCCCAAGTGGCCTGATCCACTTGAGCATCAGCAGGCTTATCCGTCACAACTTCCTTGGCATCCCCGGAATCCTCTAAGGCACGTGACACACGCAAAGCAAACATCAACTCAAATGTAGGCGGATCAGTGGGTTGCCTCTGGACATCCATGGCTCCCTGGAAGTAGTAGCCCTTGTGGTAGACCCTCCCTCCTCCTTGAGCCCCTGGAATTGCAATATCCATGGCATCGCTTGCCCACCCACCCAGGTCCTGGACTCGGGCTGCTTCAATGAGTGAGGTAGCATACTCCTTGTCAAATTTTACAACCCATGTACCTGTCGATCGACCAGAGGGGACACGTTGTGGCCCAAACCATGCTGGGGGACCATTCCATCCTGCCTCCTGCATCTCCATCGTACAGCCTTGGAGTGACAACACCTCGTTTAGTGTCCGTTGCGTTGCAGCAAACCACGGGGCTATGGACTTCAGGTTAACAAGGAAGGAGGGAGTGAGGTGCTTCAAGCGAATCCTCTGGGACAGCAATGACAGCTGCGACTGGCTGGGTGTGTTGTGTCGGACCCAGATGCAGGCCAGAGCCAACACATCATTCTCCGAATCAGCTTGTATTTGATCTAATGAGATCAAAGCCAACATAGCGTGGAAGGTCAACCTTTGGAATGGCCCCACCTCCTCTAGGCAACTCTTGCAAAGGGCAGTTGCATCAGGATAATGGATAAGCAGTTGTTTGCCACACTGTATGAATAGTCCATCAAATGGTGGCTTATCGCAGAGAAGGGGAGCAGATGACATGATGGAGCAGATATAGTTAATGTCATCAGCACTGCCAAGGTCTTTCCCCTCCAGGTTGGTGATAGCTGTGGCACACTCCTCAAGGCATCCTTTCACCTCAAGACGGTCAGCCAGACGGTACAAGATCACCAACAAGAGGGCCCTGGTTGTGCCAGCCTGCTGACTGCTAGCAGCCTTGTCTAATACCTGCATTAGCACCAAAGTGATGGATGTGACATATTTATATTAGTTGTAGCGGTATGGATACTTCTTAGGGATCCTGTTACGCTATCTGGACTCACAGGTTCTGACAAACCTGTTAGGCCGAACGAGCTGAGCCACCGACGTGCGGTTTCTGCGACAGGATGTCACCTCGACAGCATTCCGCGATAACCAACCGTTTTAAAACCAGTACTTCCCCATGTACTGCTTCCTAACTAACTGTCAAGTCACGACGGTCACCTAGTATAGAGGCCAAGATGCAAGCAGCTCCTTTCTACTACTTGCGTCAGGTCCTGAGGCCGACATCCCTTACCTCCACGGTAACATCTCATGCCTTATCACAATTTTTGTTTCAATGACGTTACGAACATGTAATATAACGTTTGAAACGCAAAATGTTGTCCGGCTGTAACATACATAGTTAACGTTGTGCAACGTGTCAAAACCTCCAGTTGTGTTTCCATAGTGCTTGCTAGCCTGTGCACGTAACCCCATTGCCTTGCCCTGTCACCACTGTATAGTCCCGCATGGACCCACTGTCATTGCAGTCTTGGTCTCGGTCATCACTGCACAGTCCAGCACAGACCCACTGTCATCGCAGTCTCGGTCGACGTTCACACTCAGATCGAACCTGCTAATAACTCTTGAGCATATAACACTACCGCTGAATCGTTGCTTTTCAATTTGTACCTTGCAATCCACCCATGATAAGACTGCTCTGAAAATGCTCACAATACACATGTAGGCGAAAGTGTGTCCCCATGAGTCCACCAATCAATGATTCAATCGATCCATCAATCCCTCCATCCCTGCATCTATCCTTCCACCAGACAAGCAGACAGGCAGACAGACAGACAGGCAGACAGACGGATGGTCGGTCAGTCAATCAATCACCCAGCCAGTCAGTGTGATCCGGTGACGGCTTGGAATTTACTGCGCTACTTCTGGAGGCTCTTGATGTATTAGTTCACCAGTGCTTGTTTTCGTTTAGCCCCTCCTGATATCGAGGTTGGGCAAGTCTCTTTAGCCTTTTTGGCTACCCCTGGACTGTAACATACATACAATGTATGTTTCGATGAATCCACCATTTGAGTTGGACAGGCAGCAGGCAGGCCCGCGTAACATGCTTGCATATCCTCACAAAGAAAATAGTATGATTCATATGCATCTATCTGCCTTCTGTTCACTATGTATTTATGTGAGGATGGTTGGAAGACCCCCCTCCCAGAAGTTGTGGAGTGGGCTTGTCTTGGGTCATTCAACACTGGCCTTGAGCTCCTGGAAAGAACGAAGAAGTTGCCGGGTTCGAATCCCAACGGGTGCGATTTAGTGTTTGCGGTCGCTGTCAACCGCCATGGTAGCTTTGTCTAGGTAAAGCAGCAGCCCGTTCTGCCGTAAGACAGGGCTCCCTTAATATCACGCCCCACCAGGCGCTATCATTACTTTTTCAACACAGGCCTGTATACGACAATGTGATATGATTTTGCTTACCTTGTCCATCTCCTTGGTGAAATCTCCAGTGTACATGTGATGTATCAATACCTTGGCTGCAAGCAGTTCCTCCTCTTCTATTGGTATTTCTAGCTCCTGCAGATGGATCAATTGGAAGGTTTTTATAACTGCTGGCAAAGTCTTATCCTGGCCATCACAGGTAAAATAATTCCAAAAATCTACCGGTCGTGGTCACTTTTAAAGGTCAAGTCGCCAGTTGATTTACCGGTTGTCGTTGTCATTAGGCCAAAACAATCTTTACCGGTTGTTGTTGTTATTAGGCCAAATCTACCGGTTGTGGTCGCTGTTAAAGGGCAGTTGATTTACCGGTTGTTGTTGTTGTTGTTGTTGTTGTTGTTGTTAGGCAAAAACAAGGGTTTAAGTGACGTTGTTACTTTACCAGTGCATCGCAATGCTCCACACTTCTGATGCATGTATGTTGCAGTTCATGACATATTCAGGGATAGCCAAATAGTTAGGGAACAGCAACTAATATTAGTGTTTGAAAAACTAATATTAACTAATATTATTATATTGTCACAATGATATTAGTTTTTCAAATAAATTCGAAATTCTGGTGAGATTCCTCATCTGACTAATATTACGGTACCGTATCTAATATTATCTAATATAATTTATTCACTGATAGTATATAACATAGCCGGCCCCTACAAATAGTAAGTGAAGTATGCTACAGGCTATTGCCTAACTAAGCTCTATCTAAGGAGAGGGAGGGGGGGATCTGTAAGAGAATGGAGGAGGGCGAGAATCGTTGAGCAAGAATTATCCACCAAGATTCGGAGGGCAGGAATCGTCTAGCAAGACACAGCAAGCAAAGTCAAAGTTGAGCAGCATATCCTAGCAGATTCGAACTGAATCCTCTGTGCCACTGGTTTGTGTAGGGAGACCCACCTCCTGGGATGAAATACCTTTCACATATAAAAAACAAAAAAACGTTGCGCGAATTAGAGAGCATGTGCCAATGATTATTGACTGGATCGAAGGAGAATAGACAAGTACCACTAACCTCTTGCTTTCCAGTCTTCTGAGCTTGACATGAGTTACGGCCTCGCTTGCGGTTGACCACCAGCTCCTCACTCTCAGCTTCGGCTAGCTCTGAGGCAGCATCCATGGCGGCCTTCCTCGCCAACTCTTCAGCCTTCCTCGTTTTTGCAGATTTCCGTTCTACCTGCACGTCAAGCGAGGTAGCAGGGTAGGAGAAATCGCCTATCACAAAAATGCGATAATAATCGCACAATTAAATTATCATCCCAGATGAGATGATGATTTAATTATATTGTAAAATAATTTATCACTGTAGCACAAACTCAGGGCCCCCGTCAGTAAAGGGATTGTTTGGGATTCAGTTCATTAGTGCTTTTTCATTTTAAGCCCTTCCTACACGGTTGGGCAAGTCCCTTTAGCCTACTTGGCCAACTCCTGGACTGTAACATACATACATCACTTGTTGACCCTTTCCAACCTTAGGGGCAAGCATCAGAGGGGCAAGCAAGGCAAGGGGCAAGCAAGGCAGAGGGCAAGCAAGGCATCGCAGGCAAGGCAGAGGGGCAAGCAAGGCAAGGGGCAAGCAAGGCAGAGGGCAAGCAAGGCATCGTAGGCAAGGCATAGGGGCAAACAAGGCAAGGGGCAAGCAAGGCAGAGGGTAAGCAAGGCATCGCAGGCAAGGCAGAGGGGCAAACAAGGCAAGGGGCAAGCAAGGCAGAGGGCAAGCAAGGCATCGCAGGCAAGGCAGAGGGGCAAGCAAGGCAAGGGGCAAGCAAGGCAGAGGGCAAGCAAGGCATCGCAAGCAAGGCAGAGGGGCAAGCAAGGCCAGGGGCAAGCAAGGCAAGAGAGGCAAGCATTAGAGGGGCAAGCCGTCGCCTCCTTGAATCGCCGTCTCCATAGAGGCAGCCTTTCAAACCTCGGCGATGCTTCTTCACTTTCGCTTTGGTATTAGTAGGTTTTTATTTGGTGTACTGCAGAGAGTATAGGTTTTCAAACTCGTCAGGGAGTCTGTTGGTTACCGACGTTCTTGGAGATACTTGGCAAAGGCGAGCCAGCTAGCGAGCGACCCAGCCAGCTCAGATTCGACTCGAATTCAAGAACGTTTGCCAAGTCATTTGCCAATTAATGCTGCGCCTACGGTATAACATATTATATTGTTGAATTGAATTATCAGTGTAGCACGAACTCAGGGCCCCCATTAGTAAAATGATTGTTTGGGGATCACTTCATGAATGCTTTTTCTCTTTATCCCTTCCTGTCACGGTTGGGCAAGTCCCTTTAGCCTATCTGGCCTACCCTTGTACTGTAATGTACATACAAACACACATCTCAGCTGTCACAACAATGTGACTGACAAAGAGCCTGAGTTAAGGTCTTGCTAATATAGTTTGAATTCTCGATTGGCCTTACTCTGTACTGCTTACAATAAAAACGAGGTAAGAAACCTTTCTTTGAATGTGCTGTATGCAAATATCTGTCACCCCTTTAAATGCGTATTTGCCTAATGAAGGAAGGTGGATCAATCTTGTCCAGGGACATCCATCCCTGCTTTCTTACCACCTGCATCCTATATCCTTCGGTGCATGTACACATGGCTTGTACACATTTTCAAGTAAGCATCTATCTGCCCACTACCACACATGCCATCATTACACATACTTACAGATAGGCAAGGGGGATGAGCTTAAATTGTATGAAGACACATTCATCTACTGAGATAGCTTTATACACCTCCAAGACAGCCCTACACATGAAGCATTGCTGCAACTTGTACAGACAATCCTAGTCAGTCACTGTCTATAAATATATATCCCACTGACCTTAAGTGCGCCTACTATTTTGTAGGAGTGGCCACGCCATTCGAACTGAATCCTTGGTGTTGCTGCATAGTGTAGGGAGAACCACCTCCTGGGGTGAAATTCCTTTCACAACTAAAAAACAAAAACATTATTGGGGGTACCACACACAATTTGATTTGTTATTCAATTGGGTCTCAAAGAAACAGCCAAACAGGCAGTCAGTATGTTCCATGTGTGCATCAATTATGTGAATGTGAAATGGCACATGCAAACATAAATGGTCTATATATATCAAGCGGGGGGTGTTCAAAAAGTATGTGGGGAGGCGCACGCTGAGGCCGAGGCTAGAGCAGCCCAGGCCAAATCGCCCACAACTTGAGCCGAGTCGCCTTCCGCACCCGAGCCCTTGAGGAGAACTTGCAACATCTGCAATGCCGTGGTCCAGTGTCCTCCCAGCAACAAGGCAAGCCTAAAGTCGCACCAGGCCAGCAAGCAGTGCATGGCAGCCAAGGCGTCCAAGTCTGGCATTTCCCTCTCTCCAAGTTCTTCAAGCCACTGTCTGGTGTTCCGACAGCTGCTACATCGCCAATACTAGTGTGTTTCACTGCCTGAGCCCCCTTAGGCCCCACACCGGTGTATCTAAGGAGACTCCTCTAGCCTGCATGTTGCTGATGTTATTTATGAACTACACTTCGAACATTGCTTTAAACTAAATGAAACTGCTGATGAAACTCGCTAGTAGCAGCCTACCTCTTATTACTGTAGATGCTTCTGTGTGTGTGGGGGGTGGGGGTGGGGGTGGGGGGCAGGGGTCGCTTATATGTAAGCCAAACCACGTTTTTAAGATGACTACCTGATAGAGCTTGAGGTGAGGGTCAGTATACACCTAACTTTCATGACCTAATTATGATTGGTGGCGAAGATATTGAACTTTTAAGCCAATGTGTGTGTGTGGGGTGGGAGGAAGGGGGGGAGGGGAAGGGCAAAATTAAAACTTCATAGCGTGGGTGTCTAAAAACAACTTATTGAACACCCCCTGATATCAAGATACACATTATGTATATCAAGACGCGTCATAATCAACGGGAGGTGGCATGGCTTCAACCGGCCAGGTCGGAAAGGTTCAAAGTACCAGTTATTTTTTCTCCGCCTGCGAGCGTTGCCACCATTCATTTCACGCATGTGCACTTTTGGGGCACATACAACCCAGACCAGGAAACAGGACCTGGGT
The DNA here is from genome assembly GCA_013435795.1 of Chlamydomonas sp. ICE-L. Taxonomy (NCBI): domain Eukaryota; kingdom Viridiplantae; phylum Chlorophyta; class Chlorophyceae; order Chlamydomonadales; family Chlamydomonadaceae; genus Chlamydomonas; species Chlamydomonas sp. ICE-L. The sequence goes on from JACBWV010000825.1 coordinate 3,825,914, forward strand.
GGGTAGGGGTGGGTTGGGGGTGGCCAACAGCCACACGGGCAATGTACAAGTATGACATGAAAGAGTAGCTAGATGAATTAATAGGTGTGACAAGGAACCTAAATTTATATCATCTGCATATATAGAACGAACTCCGACCAACCGTCGTTTACAATTTGTTGGGGTTAGGTTCACCAGCGCTTGAACTGCCATTACAAGGTTGGGCAAGTCCCTTTAGCTGCCTATTGGGCCACCCCCTAGGCTGTAAAATACATACAGGTGTAGCAACAGTCAGTTACCATTGGTGAGTACATAGGTTGTTGCTCCTCTCCACTTTGCTCATCTGCTGCCCTCAGCAGCATCGCCTTGAGCACTGGGGAGCTATGGGCCAGGATGTGCTGACCGATTGTAGAGGCATGGGGAGTGGTGGGTGTTATATTGAGCGGAGTAACCTGTTCCCTTGGTGGATTGATGTTTGTCCTACAACAACCAGTTGCCTAGTACTAAGAAGAAAAAGGAGGAGGAATGGTAGAAGGAGAAGAATCGTTACATGGTTCTATGCTCCTCCAGGCATTTAACCGGCAGTCTGAATATACTATTCATCCTTCCTTGCAACACCCACGGATGCCAGGTGGGGATGTATAGCCACTAGGGTTCGAAACCAGGACATCATAATTGTAACTAACTACGCAACTCACCTTGTGGGCGAGGAAGGAGAGGTTTGCATCCTGCTTTGCTACCACACCATGTTCGCCATCCTCGCTGGTTACCTCGATTGAAAAGAAGACTCGAACATCGGAGAAGAGGTGGTCGTCTATATCAAATGGAGCTAAACCCATGACTGAAGGTGTGCCAATCATTTCTCGAACTCGTTGTTGATGAGAAGCAACAGGTGCCAAACTGTGTACCTCACGTACCGACTGGGATATCAGGAATGAAATCCCGAGCGTCAACTCAGCGTCGAAGAGCAAGTTGTCCTCGATTCGCAACTACTAGGCAGCACCAGGGGGGGGGGGGGGGGGGGGGGGGGGGGCTAAACAGCAACATAGTAGGGACTGAAGAGTGATCTTCAGCAGTCCAGTGGTGACTGAAAGTGTGATGCCCCGCAGGGTTTTTTTCAGCCTAGCAAGCACCAACATCTGCTACTTATCATAAACGAGCAACTTCTTTGCTAAAGTTGTTCACTCAAGAGCAGTTTCAAGTGGAGATGTTGCTTCGAGCTCAAAGAGGTTGCTCGCATCACAAAGAAGTTGCTCGTTTAAGTTGCAGATGTTGGTGCTTGCTAGGCTGAAAAAAAAAACCTGTGGGGCATCACACTTTCAGTCCCTACGGATATCCGGATACGGGACTGCTGTAGATCACTCTTCAGTCCCTATTATGTTGCGGTTTAGCCCCTCTGTGGGCCGAAGCAGCCCCAACTGCCCCTTCCCTTCTAATTCGATGCTATACCTACTTCGATGCCAGACCTTGGTACCTATTCCAATGCCAGACCTAGCTACTTCGATGCCAGACCAAGCTACTTCGATGCCAGAACTACTAAGAAGCGATAGAACTTCGATAAGGCTTTAGGGAGAGTGCCCAACTTACTATCGTTACTATTTCGCGACCCTTCATCCCGCGCCTTCTTTCTTTTCATGCGCTTATTAAGTTGGAGGGTGGAACTTCGATGAGAGCACTGTACTTCTAGAAGTACTGAGCTGCATGATGAGTTTCATGCTTGATGAGGTTGCACGCAAGATGAAGTAGCCCTTTCAGATTGCAGGGTGATGAGGTTGCATGCAAGATCAGGTAGCCCTTTAAGCATGCATGATGAGAAGGTTGCATGCTTGATGAGGTTGCATGCAAGATGAAGTCGCCCTTTTAGGTTGCATGATGATGGGGTTGTATACAAGATGAGGTAGCTCTTTCAGGATGCATGCATGATGAGGATGTAAGAAAAATGAGGTAGCCCCTAGGGGTTGCATATTTATAAGGTAGCCCCCTGAGTCTGCATGATGATGAGGTTGCATGCAAGATGAGGTTGTATGCATGATGAGGTAGCCCCTTGAGGTTGCATGATGTTGAGGTAGCCCCTATAGGTTGCATGATATTGAGGTAGCCCCTATATGTTGCATGATTTTGAGGTAGCCCTTTTGGGTTGCATGATGCTGAGTTAGCCCCTACAGGTTGCTCGAGGTTGCTCGAGGTTGCTCGGAGAGGTTTGCTCGGAGAGGTTGCTCGCGTACACCCTGGGAAAAGAGGTTGCTCAGTCCCTACTTTAGACCTGTACCAGGGGGGGGGGCTAGAAGGCTACATGCCAGTAGTATGGGGTTCCAGATAGCCTGCAATTGTCTCAATTATTGGATTCAGTGGGTTCAATAATAGTGTTACAGTTAAAAGCTACCCACCCATGTGTAGAATCCAAGTTGGTATTGGTGGGCACTAGAGTCAAGGTTCAGCCCGCAAGCAAATTCCCATACTTAGGGGGTGGGGTGGGGTGGGGGTGGGGGGGGGCTAGACAGCTACATGACCTGGGGGTGGGGATCTGGTTGGTCTAGACTTATCTTGATTATTTGAGGATGGGCAAGTCCCTTTAGCCTAATTTGTCGATGAACTGCAACATACAAACATGGGGCAATTGGGAAATTACATTCCATTACATTTTCATAGGCAGTCCATTGCTAACCTTAGACAAGTCCGCTTCACACATCTGGGGGAGTGGGGGAGTCTTCCAATCATGCAACCGTTATTTAGCTCAGAAGTAATGGAAATAAAGGAATACAAGGGGAAGTAGATGGAAGGAGGGGTGGGGAAACCTTCATACATTACATCGTGTACATGTCTTACTCAGCCTCTCCTCTCAGCTTACATGATAGACACTACTGTGCCCATGCAAGTAATGTGTAGCAACTGTCTGTTATCGTGCTGCTGCACTGTGTACATACAGATGAGATGATGATTTAATTATATTGTAGAATTAAATTATCACTGTAGCACGAACTCAGGTCTCCCATCGGTAAAACGATTGTTTGGGGTTCAGTTCATCAGTGCTTTTTCTTTACAAGCCCTTCCTATACGCTTGGGCAAGTCCTTTTAGCCTATTTGGCCTACCCCTGGACTATGACATACATACAGGTAGGGATCGTACTAGCCATGTATATCTAGCCCTCCTGCCAGGCTACATGATAGACAGTTAGACACTCGTGTGCCCACACAAGCAATGTGTCTCAGCTGTCTGTTCTCATGTTGTTGCACTCTGTACATAGTAGGAGTGAGGTGGGATCGACAGATTTTTCAGGCCACATCAACGGTTTTTTTTCTCTGCCTATTTTACCAGTGCTGTACATATTAGGAGTGTGGTAGGGTAGCGATTATAGTACCGGTACCCGTGTTAACCTAGATAGCCCGCACACAGTGTGCTGTTGAAATGCTGATAGATTGTGTAACCAATCCAATACAATTCAATCCAATGTAGTTGTGAAAATCCAATATATGACTTTGCTTCAGTACTGAAAAACGGTACACAATATACTGACAAATAGAACAACGATATACAGTAAGTGTATATAGAGATACAGTACACAATATACTGACAATTTAAGCCAATTACTTGCGTATTTTTGCATAATTGCTTTGTATCATTCATGATGCAGCTGCCACTAGATGAGTCTATGGGATGTTTCAAGCTCCACAGGTATACACTTGTGTGCTTGGATACATTCTCTATTCAGGAGTGCATGTGGATGTGTCCTGTAGTACTGGCCACGAGAGGCAACCTGAAGTTTAATACCACATGCCCCCAAAACCAATCCAATCCAGTTAATTGTAATCAAATTCAATCCAATCCAATCTGCTTGACAGTTTGATAGGCCATTGAAGTTTGATAGGCCCAGGAACCAATCCAATCCAGTCTAATCTGCTGCCCTGAGCTTGATCTATTTCAGCCTTCCGCGTGCCTGTCCTACTATCAGCGGGGGGGGGGGGGGGGGGGGGGGGGGGGGGGGGGGGGGGGGGGGGGTCAGCATGAACCAGAGAGATTCCAATGTGCAGACAATGCTCCAAAGCCATTCCACCAGCTCGCCCAGGTGGAGGCATTGACCGTCTCTGTATATAACTTGGTTGTGCGCATCCAGCTCTGATTCATGGACAGTAAGCTGGGCTTGCTTACTTGAGTCAAAATTGCTCCGTAGGTGGGCGCTGCTAAATTAGCCTGCACACAAACTGGGAGAGGGATCATTTCAGAGTCCCAAGTGCCCTGATCCAGTTGATGCGCATCAGCAGGCTTATCCTCCACAACTTCCTTGGCATCCCCGGAAACCTCCAAGGCACGTGACACACGCAAAGCAAACATCACATCAAATGTAGGCGGATCAGTGGGTTGCCTCTGGACATCCATGGCGGCCTGGAAGTAGTAGCCCTTGTGGTAGACCCTCCCTCCTTGAGCCCCTGGAATTGCAATATCCATGGCATCGCTTGCCCACCCACCCAGGTCCTGGACTCGGGCTGCTTCAATGAGTTTGGAAACATGCTCCTTGTCAAATTTTGCAACCCATGTACGTGTCGATCGACCAGAGGGGACACGTTGTGGCCCAAACCATGCTGGGGGACCATTCCATCCTGCCTCCTGCATCTCCATCGTACAGCCTTGGAGTGACAACACCTCGTTTAGTGTCCGTTGCGTTGCAGCAAACCACGGGGCTATGGACTTCAGGTTAACAAGGAAGGAGGGAGTGAGGTGCTTCAAGCGAATCCTCTGGGACAGCAATGACAGCTGCGACTGGCTGGGTGTGTTGTGCCTGCTGCATGTCCATCGCATAGCCTTGGAGTGCCAACACCTGGATTAGTGCCCGTGGTGTAGCAGCAAACCACGGGGCTATGAGCTTTAGGTTAACAAGAAAGGAGGGGGTGAGATGCTTCAGGCGAATCTTCTGGGACAGCAGTGACAGCTGCTCCTGGCTGGGTGTGTTGTGCCGGACCCAGATGCAGGCCAGGACCAACACATCATTCTCTGAATCAGCCCGTATTTGATCTGATGAGATCAAAGCCAACATAGCGTGGAAGGTCAACCTTGGGAACGGCCCCACCTCCTCTAGGCAACTCTTGCATAGGGCAGTCACATCTGGAAACTTGATAAGCAGCTCTTTGCCGCACTTAATGAGGAGTCCATCAATTGGTGGCTTCTCGCTCAGGAGGGGAGCGGATGACATGATGGAGCAGATACAGTTAATGTCATCAGCACTGCCCAGGTCTTTACCTGTCAGGTTGGTGATAGCTGTGGCACACTTCTCAAGGCATCCCTTCACCTCCAGACGGTCAGCCAGACGGTACAATATCACCAACAAGATGGCCCTGCTTGTGCCAGCCTGCTGACTGCCAGCAGTCTTGTCTAATACCTGCATTAGCGCCAAAGTGTTGGATGTGAAATATTTATATTACTTGTAACGGTATGGATACCTCTCAGGGATCCTGACCCGTTATCCGGACTCACAGGTCCTGACAAACCTGTTAGGCCGAACGAGCTGAGCCACCAACGTGCGGTTTCTGCGACGGGATGTCACCCCGACAGCATTCCGCGATAACCAACTGTTCCGGAACCAGTACTTACCCATGTACTGCTTCCTAACTAACCGTCAAGTCACGACAATAACCTGGTATAGAGGCCAAGGAACCAAGACGCAAGCAGCTCCTTTATACTTAGGGATCGGCATATCATATGATGCTGGCCAAAGGCGAGTATGATATTGTATATAAATGGTAACTTTGGCCTAGACAGACTGCCGTCATCATATGATATCATATGATGACATGATATCATATGATATCATGTTGCCGTTCCCTATTTATACTACTTGTGTCAGGTCCTGAGGCTGACATCCCTTACCTCCACGGTAACATCTCATGCCTGATCACAATTTTTGTTTAAATGCCGTTACGAACATGTTAAATAACGTTTGATAACGCAAAATGTTGTCCGGCTGCAACGTACATAGTTAACCTTGTGTAACGTGTCATACCGTCCAGTTATGTTTCCATAGTGCTTGCGTGCCACGTTGCAATGCACGGAACCCCATTGCCTTGCCCTGTCATCAGCAAGCCAAGCCAAGCCAAGCCAAGAGGAGCATGTCAAGCCAAGAAGCCAAGAGGAGCAAGCCAAGCCAAGAAGCCAAGAAAAGCAAGCCAAGCCAAGAAGCCAAGAGGAGCAAGCCAAGCCAAGAAGCCAAGAGGAGCAAGTCAAGTCAAGTTGACTTAAAAAGCCAAGAGGAGTCAACACAGGCCTGTCTACGAAAATGTGATATAATGTTGCTTACCTTGTCCATCTCCTTGTTGAACTCTCCAGTGTACATGTGATGTATCAGTACCTTGGCTGCAAGCAGTTCCTCCTCTTCTATTGGTATTTCCAGCTCCTGCAGATGGACCAATTGGAAGGTTAAAAAAAGAAAAAAAGATAACGCCTGGAGGGGCGTGGTGTTAAGGGGACCCTCCTGTACGCCGCAGCTGGGGAAAGCCACCATGACAGACATAGCCCTAGACCATGGCAGGTTTTTATAACTGCTGGCATAGTCTTATTCATGCCATCACTGGTAAAATAACAACGAAAACCTACCGGTCGTGGCTGCTTTTAGGGCAAGTCGCCAGTTGATTTACCGGTTGTTGTTGTTATAAGGCCGAAACAATCTTTACCGGTTGTTGTTGTTATTAAGCCAAATCTACTGGTTGTTGTTGTTCTTTATCGGTTGTTGTTGTTCTTTACCGGTTGTTGTTGTTAGTAGGCCAAATCTACCGGTTGTGGTCGCTTTTAAAGGGCACGTTGCCAGTTGATTTACCGGTTGTTGTTATTGTTGGGCCAAAACAGGGTTTTAAGTGTCGTGGTTACTTTACCAGGGCACCCCAATGCTCCACACTTCTGAATCATGCATGTTGCAGTTCATTACATATCATAGGGGTCGGCTATGTTATATAATATTAGTGAATATATAATATTATATGATATTAGTCGGACGAGCCGTCTCACCAGAATTTCGATTTTTTGAAAAACTAATATTATTGTGACACTAAAATAATATTAGTTCAAATTAGTTTTTCAAACCCTAATGTATGTTGCAGTTCACGACATATTCAGGGATAGCCAAATAGTAAGTGAAATATACTTATATGCTACAGATTATTGCCTAACTAAGCTCTACCTGCAAGGAGAGGGAAGAGGGGGGGGGGGGGGGGGGGGGGGGAAATGTAAGAGGATGGAGGAGGGCGAGAATCGTTGAGCAAGAATCATCTACCAAGAATCCGAGGACAGAAATCGTCTAGCAAGACAGCAAGCAAAGTCAAAGTTGATCAGCATATCCTAGCAGAATCGAACTGAATCCTCTGTGCCGCTGGTTTATGTAGTGAGCCCCACCTCGTGAAATACCTTACACAACTTAAAAAAAAAAACGTTGCGCGAATTTGAGAGCATGTGCCAACAATTATTGACCGGATCAGATAGAGGAGAATCGACAAGTAGCACTAACCTGGTGCTTTTCAGTCTTCTGAGCTCGAGAGGAGTTACGTCCTCGCTTGCGGTTGACCACCAGCTCCTCACTCTCAGCTTCGGCTAGCTCTGAGGCAGCATCCAGGGCGGCCTTCCTCGCCAACTCTTCAGCCTTCCTCGTTTTTTTAGATTTCCCTTCTACCTGCACGTCAAGCGAGGTTGCAGGTTAGAAGAAATTACCTATCAATTGTTGACCCTTTCCAACCTTAGGGGCAGTTTTTTTTTCAAATCTGAAAGTGGGTTTTTCTAGCTTTGTGGCTAAGGCCTCCTCCAGGGACAGCGTTTCGGTGCATTTTATAGCTTTTATAGCCTTTTACAGATTTTTACAGCCATTTAGGGCCCCCCAATAAACTGATTGTTTTCATGTTAACAGCGATAATTTTGCCAAAACGGGGTCCAAACTAGCGATCGCTATATACAGCGGAAATAAAAAGCCTTGCTTAGGGGCAAGCATCAGAGGGGCAAGCCGTCGCCTCCTTGAATCGTCGTGCTCCATAGAGGCAGCCTTTCAAATCTCGGCGATGCTTCTTCACTTGCGTTTTGGTCTTGGTAGGTAGTTATTTGGTGTACTGCAGAGAGTACAGGTTTTCAAACTCGTCAGGGAGTTTGTTGGCAACCGACGTTCTTGGGGATACTTGGCAAAGGCGAGCCAGCTAGCGAGCGACCCAGCCAGCTCATATTCGACTCGAATTCATATTGGCAAACGACCGTTTGCCAAGTCATTTGCCTATTAATGCTGCAAGTACGGTATAAAATATTATATTGTTGAATTAAATTATCATTGTAGCACAAACTCAGGGCCCCCGTTAGCAAAACAATTGTTTGAGGTTCAGTACATAAATGCTTTTTCTTTTTAGCCCCTCCTGTCACGGTTGGGCAAGTCCTTTAAGCCTATCTGGCCTACCCCTGGACTGTAACGTACATACATGCACATATCTCAGCTGTCACAACAATGTGACTGACAAAGAGCTTGAGTTTAGGTTTTGCTAATATAGTTTGTATTTTGGTTTGGCATTACTCTGTACTGCTTACAATAAAAATGAGGTAATAAACCTTTCTTTGAATGCGCTGTGCACATATCTGTCACCCCTTAAATTAAATTAAAATTAATTAATTAATTAATTAAAAGTAATTAATTAAAAGTAATTTAAATTCATTAATTTAAATTAATTTAAATGCGTATTTGCCGTACGAAGGAAGGTGGATCATCCTTGTCCAGGGACATCCATCCCTGCTTTCTTACCACCTATATTCTTCGGAGCATCCTATATCCTTCGGTGCATGTACGCACGCCTCGTACACATTTCCAAGTAAGCATCTATCTGCCCACTACCACACATGCCATCATTTCACATACTTACAGGGGAGGGGGGAGAAAGAGTGTGTGTGGATGGGGTGGGGTGAGGGGCAGGGAGAGGCCGGGAAAAGTAGGGGATACTGTGTGTCTGGCTGGGGTTGGGTTGGAATGGTATGCGTGTGTGGTAGAGGGTTGGGGGCCACAGCTTAAGTGAAGGGAAAAAGGAAGAGAGGTTGTATGTGTGTTTCTGTGGGTGTGGGGGAGAGGGATGGGAGCATCAGGCGAGGGTGGAGATGGCTGGGTGGTGTGTGGGGTAGGGAGGTGAAGGGGGGAGAAAGAGAGTGTGTGTCAAGGGGGGGGGGGGGCAGAAAGATTTAGGGAACAGTAGGGGATTAAAAGGGAAGGGGGCATGCTTTACATATTTCCAGTTGCAAAGGGGGAAATATCTTGACAGAGTCCATGTGAAGGGAGAGAGGGTGTGTGTGTGTGGGTGGGGGTGGGGGTGGGGGGGGGTGGGGGGGGGGGGGGGTGGGGGGGGGGGGGGGCACATACAAGGGCATAGACCCTTATGTAACTAAGACCAGGAAACAGGACCTGGGTGGGTGGGGGTGGGTGGAGGGTGGCCAACAGCCACACGGGCAATGTACTAGTCTGACATAACGGAGTAGCTAGATGAATTAATAAGTGTGACAAGGAACGTAAAGTTATATCATCTGCATATGTAGAACGAACTCCGGCCAACCGTCCTTAACAATTTGTTGGGGTTCAGTCCACTTGTGCATAAACTACCATTACAAGATTGGGCAAGTTCCTTTAGCTACCTATTTGGCTACCCCCTAGACTGTAAAATACATACAGGTGTAGCTACAGTCAGTTGCCATTGGTGAGGACACAGGTTGTTGCTCCTCTCCGCTTTGCTCATCTGCAGCCCTCAGCAGCATCGTCTTCAGCACTGGGGAGCTATGGGCCAGGATGTGCTGACCAATTGTAGAGGCATGGGGAGTGGTGGGTGTTATATTGAGCGGAGTAACATGTTTCCTCGGTGGGTTAATGTTTGTCCTTCAACAACCAGTTGCCTAGTATTAAGAAGACAAAGGAGGAGGAGGGGTAGAAGGAGAATAATCGTTACATGGTTCTATGCTCCAGGCATATAACCGGCAGTCTGAATATACTATTCGTCCTTCCTTGCAACACCCACGGAAGCCAGGTGAGGATGAATAGCCACTAGGGGTTCGAACCCAGGACATCATAATTTTACCCAACTACGCAACTCACCTTGTGGGCGAGGAAGGAGAGGTTTGCATCCTGCTTTGCAACCATATCATGTCCGCCATCCTCGTTGGTCACCTTGATTGAAAAGACGACCCGAACATCGGAGAAGAGGTGGTCGTCTATATCAAACGGAGCTAAACCCATGACCGGAGGTGTGCCAAGAATTTCTCGAACTCGTTGTTGATGAGAAGCCTCAGGTGCCAAACTTTGTATCTCACGTACCGACTGGAATACCAGGAATGAAATCCCGAGCGTCAACTCAGCGTAAAATAGAAGGTTATCCTAGATTCGCAACTACGAGGCAGCACCAGGGGGGCCGCTGTGTGTGTGTGTGTGTGTGTGTGTGGGTGGGGGGGGGGGGGGGGGGGACAAGCCCAGGTGAGGGGGACCTACGGTACACTCATTTTCGGCAACAAGCCCTAAAATGCGGGGAGGGGTAGATCTAGGGCCAGATCAAGTAAAAAAGTAGGATTGGGTCAGTCTTGGATTGAGTAGGGGGAAATAGTAGGATTGGCCTCGGATAGCCATTTTAAAAGGTTCACTGAAAGCAACAGCTGACCCAACCCCCACCTGCCTGGCGTGCATCCCGTTTGCAGTTTTTATGTGCACCAGGAGGCGCCAGGAGGTGCCAAGGTCTCAAAAATTGAAGTAAGGCCGATTCTTTTTTTCTTCTGAGAATGGGGCTATAATGGCATGATTCATGGTGATGCCTTGAGCTTGAAAGCCGCCTGATCTTTCATGTAATCCCTGTCTGGGAATTCTGAGGATGCCATTGTGTGCGCCCTTGCGTAAAACCCCATAGTCCATATCTATTTTTTTGAAATGTTGGGTATTTCTATTGAAGGCGGGGGGGGGGGGGGGGGGGGGGGGGGGGGGGGGGGGGGCTAGACGGGGGTCTGCCCTTCGGTTATTCTAGGCGTTACAGGTCAAATCATTTTGTACTCTTGTGTGCACTCTCCTTTCTGGCAGAGCCCCCGTTCAGAGATAGTTAATTTGGCCGGCCCTGGCCTGTTACCCCCACGCTACAACTCGTATATCACCTAGAAAGATCTTGAACTTCGAATTTCTAGTTTCGATTCGAATGTCCAAATCCCTGAATGCCCGCATTGACCGAAATCACTGGAGAGGCTTGATGGCTTGCTCGCAAACTAGTTCACATTCTATTCGAACTTTCTCGCGTTCTCTCCTTACTACCCTGTTAGCCCTTGTTTACCATACGCATATGACATACTCTTCTTATCAAGTAAGCACGCGATCCTCATCGACGTTCACCTCCATGGCCCCTGGAGGCCTGGACTCCTGGAGTCAGTGTTAGTCAGCGTAGTCTGCTCCCTGAATTCGGTGGGTACCACACTGATGGACTTGGAATTGGAAGACGGTGAGTAGCACAGAGTTGGCTGAAAACCCATGTAACATCCAATCCCACAGTCAGTGTTAGTACACCAGGTACCGTAGTAGTAAAAATCAGGGTCAGGGTCATAGGCATTGACAGGGGCATAGTCATAGGCAGGGTCAGGGTCAGTCATAGGCATAGTCAGGCATAGACTCATAGGCATAGTCAGGGTCAGTCATAGGCATAGTCAGGCATAGACTCTTAGGCATAGTCAGGGTCATAGGCATAGACAGGTTCAGGGTCATAGTCAGGGTCAGGTTTATAGGCAGGGCCAGGGTCATAGTCAGGGTCAGTTTTATAGTCATAGTCAGGGTCAGTCATAGGCATAGTCAGGGTCAAAGGCATAGACAGGTTCAGGGTCATAGACAGGGTCAGGGTCATAGTCAGAGTCATAGTCAGGGTCATAGTCAAGGTTATAGGCATAGTCAGGGTCAGTCATAGTCAGGGTCATAGACAGGTTAAGGGTCATAGACAGGGTCAGGGTCATAGTCAGGGTCATAGGCTTAGGCAGGGTCATAGTCAGGGTCATAGACATAGTCAGGGTCATAGGCAGGTTTATAGGCATAGTCAGGGACGGTCATGGTCATAGTCAGGGTCATAGGCATAGTCAGTGTCATAGGCAGGTTCATAGGCATAGGCATAGTTAGGGTCATAGGCAGGTTTATAGGCATAGTCAAGGTCATAGGCATAGTCAGGGTCATGGGCATAGGCAGGGTCATATCCTGTAGTCATAGTCATAGTCAGGGTCATAGGCATGCCATGTCATAGGCAGGCCATTGCTGACCCGAGACAAGTCTGCTAAATACATCCGGGTGAGTCTTCCAATCATTCAAAAATTCTTTAGCTCGGAAGTAATGGAAATAGAGGAATACAAGGGGAAGTGGATACAAGGAGGAGTGGGGACATCTCATACATTACATCGTGTACACGTCTTACTCAGCCAAGTCTCCTGTCAGCCTACATGATAGATACTACTGCGCCCATGCAAGTAATGTGTATCAGCTGTCTGTCTCATGTTGTTGCACTCTGTACATACAGGTAGCGATCATACTAGCCATGTATATCTAGCCCTCCTGTCAGGTTACATGATAGACAGTTAGGCACTCGTGTGCCCACGCACGCAAGCAATGTGTATCAGCTGTCCGTTCTCATGTTGTAGCACTCTGTACATAGTAGGAGTGAGGTGGGTTTGACGGATAATTTCAGGCCAAATCAACGGTCTTTATTCTGTGCCTATTTTACCAGTCCTGTACATATTAGGGGTGAGGTCGGGTAGCAATTATACTACCCGTGTATACCTAGCCCGCACACATTATGCTGTTGGAATGCTGATAGATTTTGTAACCAATCCAATCCTACTCAATCCAATCCAACTCAATCCAATCCAATCCAACTCAATCCAATCCAACTCAATCCAATCCAACTCAATCCAATCCTACTCAATCCAATCCAACTCAATCCAATCCAATCCAAATCAATCCAATCCTACTCAATCCAATCCAACTCAATCCAATCCTACTCAATCCAATCCAACTCAATCCAATCCAATGTAAACGTGAAAATCCATTATACGACTTTGCTTCAGTACTTCAAAAAATAGAAATTATATATTTGTATCACAATCCCATCAAATAGAACAAGAATCTACAGGAAGTGTATATGGAGATACGGTACAAAAAAAATGACAATTTAAGCCGATTACTTGCGTATTTGCACACAATTTATTTGTATCATTCATGATGCCGCTGCCACTATATAACTCCATGGGATGTTTCAAGATCCACATTTATACACTCGTGTGCTTGCATACATTCTCTTTTCAGGAGTGCATGCGGCTGTGTCCTGTAGAACTGGCCACGAGAGGCAGCCTGAAGTTTGACAGGCCACGCCCCACGAACCAATCCAATCCAATCCAGTCTAATCTGCTGCCCTGAGCTTGATCTTTTTCAGCCTTCGGCGTGCCCCTGACCTACTATCAGCAGGGGTTTTCAGCATGAACCAGAAAGATTCCAGTTTACAGACAATGGTCCAAAAGAGTTCCACCTGTGGGCCCAGGTGGATGCCTTAACCGTCTCTGTGTAAAACAGGACTGGGTGCATCCAGCTCTGATTCATGGACAGTAAGGATATGTCGTGAGGCTGTCTGTTATCAACTGTAATTGCTCCATAGTCGCCCCCTATTATATTAGCCTGCACACAAACTGGGAGAGGGAACATTTCAGAGTCCCAAGTGGCCTGATCCAGTTGATGCGCATCAGCAGGCTTATCCTCCATAACTTCCTTGGCATCCCCAGAATCCTCCAAGGCACGTGACACACGCAAAGCAAACAGCACATCAAATGTAAACGGATCGGTGGGTTGCCTCTGGACATCTATGGCTGGCTGGAAGTAGTAGCCCTTGTGGTAGACCCTCCCTCCTTGAGCCCCTGGAATTGCAATATCCATGGCATCGCTTGCCAAGCCACCCAGACCCTGGCCTGTGGCTGCTTCAATGAGTTTGGAAATATGCTCCTCGTCACATTGTACAGCCCAGGGAGTTGTCGATGGATTGGATGGGACACTTTGTGCCCCAAACCATGCTGGGGGACCATTCCACCCTGCATGCTGCATGTCGTGCAAGGAACAGCCTTGGAGTGGCAACAGCTTGAATAGCATCTGGGGTGTAGCAGCAAACCAAGGGGCTATGGCATTCAGGTCGGCAAGAAAGGAGGGGGTGAGGTGCTTCAGGCGAATCCTCTGGGACAGCAATGACAGCTGCGACTGGCTGGGTGTGTTGTGCCGGACCCAGATGCAGGCCAGGACCAACACGTCATTCTCAGACTCCGCCTTCAGGAGATCTGATGAGATCAAGGCCAACATAGCGTGGAAGGTCAACCTGAGGAAGGGCTCCAACTCTTTGGGGGGACCCTTGCACAGGGCAGTTGCATCTGGGTGCTGGATAATTAGATGCTTACCACACTTAGTGAGTAGTCCATCAATCGGTGGCTTATCACAGAGGAGGGGGGCAGATGACAGGAGGGAGCAGATGCAGTTAATGTCATCAGCACTGCCCAGGTCTTTACCCTCCAGTTTGGAGATGGCTGTGGCACACTCCTCGAGGCATCCTTTCTCCTCAAGACGATCAGCCAGACGGTACAGAAGTACCAACAAGAGGGTCCTGCTTGCACTGACCTGCTGCCCACTAGCGGACTTGTCCAATGCCTGCAGCATCCCCAACATGATGGACGGGCAGTGCTTGAGTAAGTGTGCTGAAATCCACCCATAATAAGACTTAGCCTGCTCTGATATTGCTCACAGTTCACGTTACTCAATCGCTTGTCCTCATGAGAGTGCTCACACACTCACGCATTCACTCGCTCAATCAATCAATTAGTCAATCACTCAATCAATCAATCAATCAATCAATCAATCAATCAATCAATCAATCAATCAATCAATAACACAATGACTCACTCAATCAACTTACCAACCAATCACCCAATCAATCAATCAATCAATCAATCAATCAATCAATCACCCAACATACCAACCAAACAATTAACCAACCACCCAATAAATCAATCAATCACCTAGCTGACCAACCAATCAATTAACCAACCAACCAACCAACCAACCAACCAACCAATCAATCAATCAATCAATCACCCTAGCGGCCAACCAATCAATTAAGCAACCAACCACCAGAGCAATCAACCAATCACTGTCATATAGTGATGGCTTTGAAGTCTTTGAACATATTATCATCCATTTTCACTTCGATCTGAGGGCTCTCAAATGTTATGAATCCTCCATGAAGGTTGCCGCAGCTAGTGGGTCCCAAGTAACATGCTTTGGTTCGGTTGGTTCGTTTGGTTCGGTTGAACATGTCCCTTTAGCCTATTTGGCCTACCCCTGGACTGTAACATACAAACATACATGCTTGCATATGATTTACCTTGTCCACTTCCTCAGCAAACCTTCCAGTATACATGTGACGTAGCAGTACCTCGGCTGCAAGCTGTTCCTCCTTTTCTATTGGTATTTCCAGCTCCTGCACGTAGAATCATTTATTGATTTGGACCACCACTGGCATCGGGTAACTATTGGCTTTGCTACGCACTGCTCCCAATACAAATGACTAAATTAGGTGAGAAAAATGTGCAAGTACAGCATTTGCAGTACCGGTATGTACAGTATGCAGATTTATAAATCATTCGTATGCACAACAAGTGAAGTATGTACAGTATGTGCAGTATTTATAAGCATACATCATTTGCATGTATAGTATGTACAGTTTGTACATTATTTACAGTATTTAGATTTATAAATCATTTGTATGTACATGATGTAGGTTTATAAATCATGTGTATGCACAGCATGTAGATTTCTTCATTTACGTGTGCAGATCTGTCACCCCTGGAACTAGATATGTTGAAGGGGTGGAAGATGGATGACCTACGTTCTGGAGAATTTATCCCTGCTGCTTCTCACATGCACCCTTTATCAATAGGTGTTTGCAAGCCTGGTATCCAGTAAGTAAACAGGTTGCAGGCAAGGAAAGGAAAAAGCAAAGGGCAGTTTGTTTGATGGCTCAATCATGCGGGCTGGAAATGACGCATACATTCAACAATGGCATTCAGGTAGGGACCGGCATATCATATGATGTTGACCACAGGTGTGTATGATATCATACACATTGCATCATATGATGTTGCATATGAATGGTACCTGTAGCCTAATCAGACTGCCGGCATTAATTGATATCATTTGATGACATGATATCATATGATATTATTTTTCCGTTCCCTACATATATGGGTATCTGAGGTATATTACCTTTGGTGAGGACATGGTTTGTTGCTCCTCTCCACGTTGCTCCTTTGCTGCCCTCAGCAGCAGCATCTTCAGCACTGGGGAGCTGTTGGCCAGGATGTGCTGACCGAATACAGAGGTGTGGGGAGTGTGTTGTATTGAGCGGAGTAGTCAGTTTCCTGAATGGAATGATATGTGCCCTACGGTATTATTTGGAGCGACTGGTTGCCTAGCTAGAACCTAGTGTGTCTAGTGCCACTCATACATAACATGGGCCTTGCTTGGTGAATGTGTGCAGTATCATGTGAAGCACATAGCATTGCATGCATTATAATATATGGAACACAGCATTCCCTTCTAAACTTAGTGCTTGCAGTATCATGTGTAATACATGCAGTAACAATGTATCATACAGTACATGTGAAGTACATGCAATATAAATGTACCATACAGTACATGTGAATGGAAGTACATGCAGTATCCATGTAATATGCAGTACATGCGAAGTACATGCAGTATCAATGTATTATAAATTACATGTGAAGTAAATCCAATAGCAATGCACCATACAGTACATGTGAAGTACATGTGAAGTACATGGAGTATCAATGTATTATACAGTACATGTGAAGCATATCCAATATCAATGTACCATACGTCCATACAGTACATGTGAAGTACATGCAGTATCAATGTACCATATAATACATGCGAATTACATATAATATCAATGTACCATACAGTACATGTGCAGTAGGTTACTCTCATGGAGCATGTGGTATCATGTGTAGGGCTTGTCTTGGGTCAACGATGGCCTGCCTATGACACTATACGGTAATTAATTGAATTTTAGGATATACTAGGCTACCTCGCCCTGTGTTAGGTAGGGTGGGGTAGGTGGGTGGGGGCCGGGGGGTGGGTTGGTGTGTGTGGGGGGGGGGGCGATAGGGGAAGTCATCCAACTAGTAACCAGTTAAGTTACCCACCTTGTGGGCGAGGAAGGAGAGGTCCGCCTGGTTCTGTGCACCCAGGACATGTCCGCCATCCTCGCTGCTTGCCTTGCTGATGGAGAACACAACGCGAACATCGGAGAAGAGATCGTCGTCGAGATCAAACGGAGCCAACACCATGACTCGGCCGGAGGTTAGCAACTGCGATGGGTCGGCTCAATGATGAGTATTGAATGATCATTGAAATTGAAATTGAAATTGTTACATCCGAGTAATGCAGTCACTCTCAGGACGTGAAATTAAGGACACTGCAGCAACTTTGCCGCCGATGGCACCCAGAATGATCATATATATATATATATATATATATATACATATATATATATATATATATATACTAGTACGGTAGCCCGTGTAGCCGGTGGCCACACAGACACACATCACCCCTACCCCAATCATAATAAGGTGCCCGTGGGGCTGGGTTACAGAATGGGCTACATATATGTCCTCACCTCCACCCCTCTCATAAACACAGTCATCATGTTTCCCCCACTTCAAATCCTGACGCATCTGCCCTCCCCCCCCCCCCCCCCCCCCCCCCCCCCCCCTCCCCAGCACTAACAACTACCCACACACTTATCCCTCCCCATGCATCCCCCCCCCCCCCCCCCCCCCCACACACACACACAGTCCCCACTCTGCCCAAACCTCGACCCAGGCCCAATCTCAAATTTGCCTCACCCCTTTACCCGCCAACACGCACGCACTTCCCTGCTTCCCCGTTCCCATTAATCTAATCTTCTCTCGGACACTTTAGCAGATGGGTTTAACAGAAGCGATTATGATGTTTCCAGCTGAGTTCGAAATCGCGCAGACGTTTGGACGTTTCGTCAGACGACGCGGAAATGCGAAGACTTTTGGAAATTGCAAACGAACGTCTGCGCAGTTTCAGACTCAGCTTGAAAGATCGGAATTGCGCGAGAGCAAAGGTGCTTACCTGTAGCTTCCTCTTCGCGCATAGATACCTGGTTGGGCGTGCAAGCTGTTTCCCGAAAGGGCCTTCGCTCGGTCAACTCTGTCACGCACTCGCTACAGCTCAGCGCCAAAATAACCTTATCGTTGCAGGGTGTGAGTCGTGTGGGGTGGGGGGGAAGATCTTGAAGAGGTATTGCACGCGGTGCAAGGAGCACGCAGCAAGAAGGAAGTCGGAAGAACGTCACAGGGTTGCAGGGACTTAGATCGTGCAGAGATACCATGAGCCGCGCCAGTGTCTTAGCTCGCAGCAAGATGAAAGTATCAATAGAGCCTGCAGAAAGGCTGGAGAATGGAAGTGAACTACCTCCAATCACGAATCAGGCGATGTGATAGCGAATCAGGCGATGTGATAGCATAATGCGACGACGAATGTAATGCTGAGATGAAGAAAGAAGTGCGCATGCGTGAGCCAAGTGAAAGTCAAGGGCCAGCCGAATCATGAGCCGAAGTGAAAGTTCTGGAGCATGAGCCGCAGCCCGCAGGTCGCTCCGTGAAGCAATACACTGAAAACTATTATTCCGAGCGCCATGCAAAGCGATCTGAGGGTCAGCAAATGACCTCCGAGGAGAGGATCTCCTCACTCATTTCATTGCAACTCATTGCAGTCACAGTATGGGAGGCAGTTATGGACATGAAATGAGCGCGCGCGCTTAGCTTAGCGCATCTGCTGTTTCTGCAATTGAAATCGCTGGGCAAAGACTTGGGTGTACGGAAAGTCGGTTGCAAGTCGGTTACACTTCGCACGCCCATGGCACGTGGGTACGCGATGATGACACCACCACGACCACGACCACGACCACGACCGCGACCACGACCATGATTTCTTTATATATATATATGTATATATATATATATAAAGAAATCATGGACCACGACCATGATTTCTTTATATATATATATATATATATATAAAGAAATCATGGTCGTGGTGGTGTCATCGCGTAACCGACTTAACCGACTTCCCGCCCAGCCATTTCCCGCCCAGCCAATTCCCGCTTTTAATCCCTCCTGCTTCAACTTCTGCCTGATTGGCCTCCTGCGAATTCTGCCTTATGCAACCTTCGCCTCCTGCGTATTCTACCTGTTGCGCATCCTGCCCGATTTCTCCTTTTCCCGCTTGATTTCATCCACCTGATTTCGGTAGCGCTACAGTTCGTCTTCCTACAAGCTTTTCCCCCTGCATCTCTGCAAGACCTTTCCCTTGCGTCAAGAGACCTGTCGCTGCGCACAACGGGAGGTGACTTGGTGAGTCAGCCAACCTGTCAGAAATGTCCGAATCGCATCCATCCCATGTCACAAACTTGACTGCAAATTCTTCCCACTGCATTGAGAAACATGTCGCTCCGCATTGTGCCATAGCAAGTACGCATCAAAGTTGACCGAATGAAAAATCTCGCTGAGCATTCTCGCCCTAACTTGACCATACATCTCAAATCAGCAACTTGACTGCAACTTCTTCCCACTGCATCGAGAAACATGTCGTCGCTGTGCTTTGTGCTATAGCGAGCACGCGGCAAAGTTGAAAGGATGAATCTAGCGATGTTTCCAAGTCTCAGATCGAGTTGACTTCGGGAGCAGTTGCGGTTAACAGGATTGTTCTTCGGCCGAACTGAATACATGCTAGCTAAAAAGATGCTTTAGTTATGTAAAGGTTGCGATTGCGCAGGCTCAGCTTTTCAGTGGGGTCGACTATCGATCACAGCTGAGGTGGCAGGGAAGCAGGTCCGATGCTTTTAGCGGAGTCGGATGATGCGCAAACGTTGTCGATGCTCTTCGTCCCGTTTGCCTTTCAGCTATGGCAAAGCCCACAGCTGAAGTGGAGGGAGGCAGATATGGAGTGTGTGTGCTGGTGGGTGCGTGTAGGAGGGAGGGGAGGGATGAGAGTGGGGAGAGGGTGGGGGCTGGTGGGATGGCTGGGGTAGGGGAAGGGATGGAGTCAGGAAATATGTCAGGAAGAGTTAGGGAGTATGTTTGTGGGCGGGGGTACATGGTTGGGTGGGGGTGGAGATAACTGGGGGGGGGGGGGGGGGGGGGGGAGGGGGGGGAGGACGGTGGTGTTTGTGTGCTTGTGGGTGCACAAGGGAGACCATCGCAAATCCGTCAATGTTTTAAGTTGCATGCACTGCAGAGAAAACCGTTTTGCAACCCAGCCCAAAACAGGTGTGGCCAACGGGAGGGAAGGGGGGAGGGGGCGGATAATGGTTTGGTGGTGGTGGTGTGTGAATGGAGGGGGGCTTCAAGTGTAAACCATTATGTAACCAGCTCCCAATAGGTGTGGCCAAAGGCCAAACGGGCACCGTACTATGATTGGGGTGGGTGTGTGTGTGTGTGTGGGGGGGGGGGGGGGGGGTCTTCGTGAGAGTAGGTGTGGCCACCGGCCACACGGGCTACCGTACTAGTATATATATATATATATATATATGTACGGCTTTGTATGTCTTTATCTATCTGGGAGTGGCTTACCCCACGATCATAAAACCACCTTCTCGTAAATCTGTCTGCACTGGCTACCCTTTCTAGTACCCCCCCCATGGATGGGGGCGGCACCCATATATGCGGGGTTACTAGATAGGGATGATGACGATGATGGTGATGATGAGGGTTGTAGTGTTTATGGTGATGATGATGATGGTGGTGGTGGTTATGATGATGATGATCCTGGTTCCCTACTGGACTCCAAATGTGCCCGCGGCTTGACTGAGACAGGAGGGATTTATGGGCAGGAACAAAATATAAAAATAAAATTGTAACTCATCTGCATGGTGATAAAGTATTAGTCTTCTATTTTTCATATAAATTAATCATTAAGAAAAAATCCCTATCAATACAGTCAGAATTGTCATCCAAACACGGTATTTGTTTCACATAGCTTCACTCGCAAGCAAGTACAAGCAGTTGAACCTCACCAAAGGCTGCCAGCACTTATCTACACATATTTCAGGCCGATTTTAGGTATCCATTGGAAGTGTGTTTATGAAGCAAGCCCGCCTTATGTAGAAACCCCCCGGGTACTTCTCAGTTCTGGGACCTCAAAAGGACGTTTACGATTATATTTCAATCCGAAATGTCAATAATACCAGCTTATGGGGAGTGGCTAAAATTGAAGTATGGGTGATGCTATCTTCTTTGGGCAAGACTTGAAATCAGAACTTGAAATGCATTCTCGTAACTGATCTGATGACGATTGTTTTTTCCTGATGCCCTATTTGACTCCATAAGTGCCCGCGGCTTGACGGAGTCAAGGAAGACTTATTAACATCATGTCCCCCTAAAGAAAAGAAAAAACATTTTAAATGGCCAATCTGTTTGGTGAAAAAAACGTTGTACCGAGTACATGAATCAAGACAGAATCGTGATCCCAGCACGTGAAGGGCAAGTTTAGGGAAGAGGGGGGGGGGGGGAGGGGGGGCAGAATCGTCAGTAAGGGGGTCAGAATCGCTACTCGAGGCCAGATTAACAGATTTCTACAGGACCTGGAAATGCAAACCAAAGGCACAGACTAGCCTAAATCTGTTAATATATTATATATCGTGGAGAGGGAAACGAATACAGAAGCCCCTTGGAAACATCCCCCAATACTGTTGTTAGAATGTTAGTTTGCATTTCCATGGCTTTCACGCTACCTGAACTTCTCTTCGATATGACTGTCAAGCCCTTGGGAGCCAGTAGCTGCGCTCCCCGGAGGAAGATGATTTATAGGTTCAAAGTCTAACGTCCAGTAAAAAAAGTTGCGTCGAATAGACGGAAGTACGGAACTCAAGCAACGAAGGAATTTAGAAATGTAGGGATACTGGCGCTGCGACGTGTCTTCACTCGTCAATACTAAATGATCGCAAGTTTCGAGACTGAGGTGGTCCGGTTCAGAGGCAAGTCGACCTCGACGAAACAAATCGAATTTGATGCTGATGAAGGAGCGAGCGAATGCGGGCACACGCAACCAGGGGCCCATGCCTCTGCATGCAACCATATCATCTCTCGAGCAGCGCAGTTTTCGAGGGGGTGTTGCTTTCGAGGCTGGTGTCGGTTAGGTCGGTTGGGTCCTGTAATGCCCTCGTGTTTGAGGCAACCCTGGAAGTGAAAACCAGTTCGTGACCGCGATTGGGTCATCGTTAGAGGGGCCTCCGAGGCCTAGCACCCTACTATCTTCATTTGCACTCTCCTTTTTGGCGGATCCCCCGTTCAGAGATAAGTTAATTTGGCCGACCTTGGCCGCTGCGATGCTGATACCGGTAACTGTAGTCATGCGCACTCCAACTACCAGCCAAATGTGTGGGTGCGGAGGTGGCCGGGAAATACGTGAACTAGCACTACTAGTAATTTCTTAGTTGGCGTGGCTTAATCTCCCACGTGGGCCCAACGCATGGGGTGAGATCCGTGCTAATTATAGCCAAGTACTGAAAGGGTATGTTTCGTCGATTTTGATGCTTACATGTTCTCACCTCGTCATTTTGAGAACACTTCTGCTCCCACACCTGTGTATGCTCCCAAACCTACGTATACATGTTTGAATGGTTCAGAATTGATATGTTAGCTCACGGCACCCTTAAATCAAATTGTTACCCGTTTACACAACAATTACAGCTTTTTAGCCCAAACTTACCTATTTTTCTTCAATTGCGATGCTCATATGTGCTCTCGTGAGAATCTGCCAGGTGTACATATGCCAAATAATTGTTCTATGGTATAGAATGTGTCATTTTTGTGATTTGACTTAAACCTGAAATAATAGTTAGTACCAAACGGCCAAACGGACGGACACACACTTTTGCCAGGCTAATCCCTCAATCAGTAAAAATCTTCTGATTTGTGCCATTCCCATTGACACACCCATAAACCCATCCATAGCACCCATCCCACCCACCCATACCCTGTTAATGTAAGATTGTTACAACGGCGTAGGCTCGATAGAGGAGAAGATCCTATTAAGCGCAACAGGCGCAATCATATAGAATAGAGATGTGTACTGCAGGGTACTGCAGTCACGTGCAGGCCACAGCTAGCCTGTGGCCTGGCGGCAGGCAACACGGTACCAGGAGGGAAAGGTACCGGTGTGCATTATGCCGACTCAGAGACTGATATATAAATCAGTCAATAACATCCCCCCCAATTCAAGGTATTCTTGAGCTCAAGAATTCCTGGAATTAACTGAGGGGCATAAGGAAATAAAAATATAAAAGCTAGGGAGACTTTGGGGAATTTCTAGTAGCTGAAAGGGAGAAATCACTTTAGCAGGAGTCATCAAAGAAATGTCAGTCTACTGGGGTAGCTGGCTTGGGTAGGAAACTGCAGATAGGCTGCAGGCTAAGTAGCAGGGAGGCTGCTGGGAAGCTGATAGGAAACTGCAGATAGGCTGCAGGCTAGAGCAGATAGGCTGCTTATGAGGCTGTACTAAATACTGCAAGAGTGCTGCAGGCTACATGGCAGAGAGGCTGCTTGGGGGCTGTTAAGGAAATTCCAGGCTTGGTTAAAGCTTGTGGAGATATCCTTGGTTACGAGAGTTGCATGATTCGAGACTAGAGGATTTGTCTTAGACAGGATGTCTGGACTAGTCCCCCCATAATTTGGGTGAGCTACATAGGTTGAACCTAAATTAAAGCACAGACATCATGAAGAGACTAGAATAATCCTAAATTTAAAAGGGGGCAGCCTGTGAAAGTACATGGGGCAGTACAGGTGACAGGTCATCTAATAAATTCTAGAGTGTTCAAGTCTAATACAACAGATGGGGAGCAATGTATGTAACTGATTAGGTGCCTGACTTGCTGGGGAAACCATCAAGGTCAAGCTGTTGACAGATCTGGGTAAAGAACTCATCAAACAATTTGGGGGCCAGACTGGGTGGAGCAAGGATATTGATAAAGGTGAAGTCCATAGGACTCCAGTTCATGCTAAGGGGGTTGACACACAGCACTTTTCCTCCAGGATAGGCACAGCTCCTGGGGTCCATAATCATCTTTGGTCGAAAGGATAGTGCATAAGCATGTGCACTGGTCATGGCAGCCTGAAGGCAAATGGCCCACTGTAGAGTAGGTCTGGCTGTGGTGGAGACAGTAGGGTAGGCTTGCACCATTTGCTGGAGCCTGCCAGTGTGCTTGATGATAGGGGCATAGGCATCAGATGGCACCCTGTGCATTGACCTGTGTGGGAACTGTTCCTTTTCAGAAGTCAGCAGGGTTGGAAACCTGCTGGTGAAAGCGGTGATGAGTTGGGGAAGTGGGGGCCTGGGCTTGATATTGAAGGCTGGTGGAGCAGGCCTGCTGTTCAGGTGGTGTAGGGTGCATCCAAATCTTGTGAGGTTAAGTCTGGAGTTGTTGGAGAAGTGGATGTGGTTGACATTCTGGTTGACTTCTCCCAGTGGTAGTCCAATGTCTGGTGACCTGTTGTCCAGTATCCACTGGTCCCAGGTAGTTGCTGTGTCCAGATCAGATGGCTTGAGTGGTCCGTCCCCATCTATGGGGCCACCATATTCTTCATAGTTGGTCCTGATCTGGTCACTGAGGAGTTCCATCTCTGCTCTGGCTTGTTGCAGGGTTAGGGTGTCCAGATGTTGTGGAAGAGATGGAGTGGTGTCTGGTGGGTCATCCACACCCAATCCAGGATCATCTTGCTGTTTGTAGACCTCCTGAGGGATGAGCTCTGGCATGTCATCACTGTCAGTGTCACTGTCAGATTCTTTAATGGAGTTATCTGAAGTGGGGGGAGGATGGTGATGGTAGAAAGGAGGGGGATGGTCCTGGAGGTCTTGGTCTGCCTCCACATGAGTGGGTGGGTACTGCCCTGTCTCAAGGTCAGTGTGGGGTGCAGATGGTCCAGAAGTAGAGGGGAGATCCTGAAGGTCTTGGTCTGCCTCCACATGAGTGGGTGGGTACTGCCCTGTCTCAAGGTCAGTGTGGGGTGCAGATGGTTCAGAAGTAGAGGGGGAATCCTGGCAGTCTTGGTCTGCCTCCACATGAGTGGGTGGGTACTGCCCTTTCTCAAGGTCTGTGTGGGGTGCAGATGGTTCAGAAGTAGAGGGGGAATCCTGGCAGTCTTGATCAGCTCTACTGGGGGTAGTCTCATGAGTGGGTGGGAACTGCCCTGTCTCAGAGCCAGTGTGAGATGATGGAGTCTTGGTAACCATCATGATGTAGGCAGTGGGAGGTCCCATAGAGGGATTACTGGTGGTAACTGGGGAGGTTTGAGTGAGGTAGAGTCCATGCCTTTTGGGGCATGATAGGAGCAGTTTGGTACCAGATGGTCTTGGAATGGAGAGGATGGCTTTGGTCTTGGACAGTTGTACTTGGAGGTCTGGACATAGGTTGGTGGCTGCATTAATGCTAATAATGTTGGGCATGTTGCAGTCAGCAAGGAGTACACTGTTCAGGATGATCAGAGCTATGCCGTGGCCCTGGATCTTGGTCTTCCCTATCTGCTTGCAGAAGATAGGTGGAGAGTCTTGATCTGCCAGCTGCAGCCTAATAGGCTGTGGAAGGTCCTGAATGTCATGCAGGTTGGAGATGTTACTTGTTGCATGAAAGTGTGCTGCAGTATCTATGATCCATTCTGTCTGCAGTGCTGCCTGGAAAACTTCGCCATCATCTTCTATAGTGCATTCATCATCAGCACTTATATGTCCAAAGAATGCTGTATTAGCCAGGGGGTCATGTGGCAAGGAAAATGAAACAGACTTGCCTCTGGTTGGTGTAGCAAATCTCATGGGTTGGGGGTTGTCTTCATCCAGTGCCAGGGACAGGAAGTTGTGCTCCTCACCCTCACTGTCAGAGTTGGAGGTTGAGGTGGACTGATCACAATCAGCAACATGGTCATGGCGTCCCTTGCTGTGGTATCTTCTTGGGCGCTGCTGCCTCCTGTCACTGGTCTTCTTGTAAGTCTTCTTGTTGTCAGAGTCCTTGTCATCTCCTGATCTCTGCTTGGGAGGTGACTTAGATCCGTGGTCAGCTTCATCTGAGTCAGCTGGTTTGAAGGCTAGGTCAGTGTCCTCACTGATGCATTCTCTGGAGCTATGACCGATTCCTCCACAGTTCCAGCAGGTCATCTTCCTGTAGGAGCTACTCCTGTCTCTGGTGGGGAGGTTCCTACTGTTGAATGGTCTCCTGACTCTGTATGCTGCAGCAACCAGTTCAGCCTCCTCTGGGGATGGTGCAGGGTCAACTTGTTTCACTAGACACCAGTTAAAGATGGCACTTTGGAGATCAGAAAAGGTGGGAGTAGCTGTGGGGTTGAATTGGTTGATGTATCCATCATATTCAGGACGTGAGTTCAGTCCTTTGACAACAAGATTGAGAAAGTTGCTGACAGAACAGGTGGAGGTACCTTGGATCTTGGGGACTTGGGCATACGCATCAGCTGCCCTGGAGAGGTAGGTCTGCAGGGATTCAGTGGTAGTCATACGTATGGCATAGAGTTTAGTCATGGTAGAGTGCTCTAGCCTGCTGCCTTCCTCAGAGTATAGGGAGTCCAGAAACCTGAAAGCTTTAGTGGCCATATCTGTATGAGCATGGATGGCCGCCTGGATCGCGTCTGACACCCGATCCAGGATCATCTTGAATGCCTTGTTGTTCTTCCAGGTGGAGATCCTGGTGGGGACACCACGAGCTGGAACAGCTGGATCAGCACCCGCAACAACAGGATAAGTAATGTCTTCAGCAGGGTAACCATCAGAATTAGGGGGCTCGCCATCGACCACCGGTTGTTGGCAGTCGAAGGCGATGGCAATGGTGTCCCTATCGGACTTGAGGTCGAGGAGTATATGCACCCTGGCGCAACGCCAGGTGTAAAGGTTGCTACCGGTGAAGATCCGGGGTGGTTGCATGATGAGGTCTTGTGTGTGGGAGTCTTGGCGTTGTCGGTCGGAGTGTTGGGATGTGGGGAATTATGAGGGCGGGGCAGGGGAAGTGGGGATGGAGTGCTTGTGGGAATCGGCGATCCAAAGGGATCCAGCGGATTGGTGGGGGGTGAACTTTGCCGGCAAGCGGCAATGTTCGACGACAGGAGCTTCTCTTAAGCTGGGGTCGCAAGCAAGTTGATCGTCTGAGATCAATACAGCGCTGTGTGGGTCTCGGTGAGGGCGTCGTCCTATACTCACTTCATAGATTTCGGTGACTAGTGGTCGCTCTTGCTTGCTCCAGTCGTAGGACGCAGTGGCAGATCCAGGGATTCTTGGTAGGAAGCGGCAGGCGGAGCAGCGGGAAGTTGGATCCGCACAGGGAGTCCAGGTGCTTAGTTAAAACTCGGGCCTTCGACTAGTCAGAGGGGAACTGATTCAGAATGCGGAAATCAGCGGCTGTTCTTCGTTAGCGTCTAAAGATGGCGCACATAACCTGTGTAATGTAAGATTGTTACAACGGCATAGGCTCGATAGAGGAGAAGATCCTATTAAGCGCAACAGGCGCAATCATATAGAATAGAGATGTGTACTGCAGGGTACTGCAGTCACGTGCAGGCCACAGCTAGCCTGTGGCCTGGCGGCAGGCAACACGGTACCAGGAGGGAAAGGTACCGGTGTGCATTATGCCGACTCAGAGACTGATATATAAATCAGTCAATAACAGGATCTGTGTTACATTCGGGGAGCTGGATACCGGACCTGTGTTACATTCGCCGAGCTGGATACCGGATATGTGTTACATTCGGGGAGCTGGATATGTCTTTAAACTGTTTAAGTGTGTAACCCGCTTATCATGCTCCCTGATTATCTTGGGTATCGCACCTGGGGACTCGGGATTGGAAGACGAGCAGCTCTGAGGTGGCTGAAAACATGTAACAATCAAGTACAATCCTAGCATCTGTCATCTGTGGTATATCTATGGAACGAACTAACGACCCGCTAAATTTGGGATGACACTGTAGTAGATACCACAAAGAAAGCTGGCGTCAAGTATGTCAAAAATATACGGTAAATATATCGAATATATAACTTGGACCCATGGTGACTACTGCTAGCTCCGGCTTACACAGTGGTGTCCTTAACTTCACGTCCTGAGAGTGGCACATTACTCGGATGTAACAATTTCAATTTCAATATAGCTTGGGCTCAAACTTGGTTGCATGGATCCAGCCTATAATAATTTAAGGCTGCTCAACGTTTTCGGCAGTAGCAACAACACTCTAAACATAATGATCAAATATGATAGATACGATTGCTTCATACAATCGTTTATAAATCAAATAATATAGCCTGCGATCAATTTATACTGCCACAGTGCATTTGCATGCAATACGATTGGTATCTCTGTGTGGGACTATGGGACTACGGAGTAGGCACCCCCCCCAGGCGCCCTCCATCTCAAGCCCTAAGCACGCCTACTATTCTGTATGAGTGGCAACGCCATTCGAACAGAATCCTTGGTGCCGCTGGTTGGTTTCAGGAGACCCACCTCCTGGGGTGAAATCCTTTCATAACTTAAAACAAAAAGTATTCCCATCTGGTAATCCTGACTGTCCCAAGGCTGGGCAGGTCCCTTTAGCCTATATTTGACTACCCCTAGACTGTATCCATCATATAGGGAATATGCTGCCCTATTATAGTACTACTACGGCTGCCCACTACCACCGCCGCTACTACTAGTGCTAATTCAACTAACACCACTACTACTTCACGTTAATACCTTCGCCCTACTTCTACCCATACTGCCCACTACTACCGCCACCACTAATACACACTAATACTTTCAAACTACTTCTACCCACACTGCCCACTGCTACCGCCACTACTACTGCACACTAATTCTTCCATACTACTTCTGCCCATACTGCCCACCACCACTACCCCTGAGAGGCAATGCATTGCTCTATCGCATGGAATTATGGGATTCTATAACCTAACCTAGCATGTTCAAGGGGGAGCGCTCTCGCGAGCGATTGTGTAGAATCTTTCATTCCTGAATTCTACAACCTGGCCTAGCACGTTCGAGGGGAAGCAGTCTTGTAAGCTATCGCATATAATTCATGAATTCTACAGCCCGGCCTAGCACGTTCAAGGAGGAGCGCTCTTGCAAGCTATTGTGTAGAACATAAGATTCCTGAATTCTACAACCTGGCCTAGCATGTTCAGGGGAGTTGCAACACCATTCGAACTGAATCCTCAGTGCCGCTGTTTGTGTCGGTAAACCCACTTCCTGGTGTGAAATTCCTTTCATAACTAAAAAAATAAGAAAAAAGGGGGGGAAGCAGTCTTGTAAGCCATCGCATAAAATTCAGGAATCATTCAGGAATTCTACGGCCAGGCCAAGCAGATTCTAGGGGAAGCGCTCTTGCAAGCTATAGCGTAGAATTCAGGCCTCATTCAGAAATTCTATAGCCTGGCCAAGCACTTTTAACGGAACGCGTTCTTGCAAGCTATCGTGTAGAATTCAGGAATCATTCATGAATTCTACAGCCTGGCCAAGCACGTTCAAGGGGAAGCGCTCTTGCAAGCTATACCGGGCCAACGGGAGACTGCCACCTCTATGGGACAGGACGCCTGTACTGCTTGCTGCTGGCGGTACCAAACCATGGCTGCCGCCACCCCCATGACTACCACCTCCATTGAACATGCACTGCTGACTGCCACCAATGGAGACGGGGCTCCACTCTGCAGCATTATCAGCGTTGACACCCCCTGAGCAGCTTCTACTATCGCCACCAGGACTAGTACCAGCACCAGCACAGTAAGCGCTACTATCACCAGCAGAGCCATTGGTGCCAGCTGCAGCAACGCCACTACTCGTAGCAGCACCACCGAGGACGCCACCAGTGCTCGTGCATTGGGGGCT
Organism: Chlamydomonas sp. ICE-L; assembly: GCA_013435795.1. Lineage (NCBI taxonomy): Eukaryota > Viridiplantae > Chlorophyta > Chlorophyceae > Chlamydomonadales > Chlamydomonadaceae > Chlamydomonas > Chlamydomonas sp. ICE-L. Next base: position 3,855,890 of record JACBWV010000825.1, read on the forward strand.
GCCAGCACCAAGACCAGCAACAGGACTGGCGCCAGAACCAGCACTGGCGCCAGCACTTGCGCTAGCACCAGGACCAGCACCAGGACTGGTGTCAGCACCAGGACCAGGACTAGTGCCATCACCAGCACCTGCGCCATCACCAGCACCTGCACTAGCGCCAGCACCAGGACTAGTGCCATCACCATCACCAGCACTAGCACCAGCAGCCTCCCACATTGCCCCAGGGCCTAGGCTGGCCCCTAGGGCATTAAGGGGAGCCAAGGAAGGCTGGTCAAAGTTGACAGGGTCAAAGAAGGACTTAAACTTGACAAGCTCACGTACAGTCGCCAAGAGCCTCTCGTCCTTGAAACACACGCTCAGCAGGGTGGGGCGTAGAACCTGTGCGGGTTGACAAAAGTGATGATGATGAGTACATTTTTACTGGTGCACTACTGGGCTCCAAATGTGCCCTTGGCCTGATGGAGTCAAGGGGGACTTATAAACAACAAGAAACTTTTGTTAGCCAAACTGTCTATTGATTTTATTTCTTTGTTTGGCCGATAGTGAGGGCTGCGAGTGCAGTGAACATGACAATGCACCAAAGATAGCACCAGCATCAGCACGTGCACCAGCACTAGCACCAGAACATGCACATGCGCTACCACTAGCACATGCATCAGCACCAGCACTACCACCAGCGCTAGCACATGCACCATCACTAGCACCAGCTCCAGCACATGCACCATCACTAGCTCCAGCTCCAGCACATGCACCAGCACATGCACAATCACTAGCACCAGCACATGCACCATCACTAGCACCAGCTCCAGCACATGCACCAGGAATAGCCACATACGTACAGTGCACATGATGCATACGACGGAGGACCCCAATTATAGTTAACATACTGTTATGTATATCAGCAACTCGACTGCAACTTCTTCCCTCTGCATCGATAAACATGTCGTCGCTGTGCATTGTGCTATAGCGAGCACGCGGCAAAGTTGAATGGATGAACCTAGCGATGTTTCCAAGTCTCAGATCGAGTTGACTTCGGGAGCAGTTGCGGTGAACAGGATTGTTCTTCGGCCGAACTGAATACATGCTCGCTAAAAAGAAGCTTTAGTTATGTACAGTTGCGATTGCGCAGGTTCAGCTTTTTCAGTGGGGTCGACTATCGATCACAGCTGAGGTGGCAGGGAAGCAGGTCCGATGCTTTTAGCGGAGTCGGATGATGCGCAAACGTTGTCGATGCTCTTCGTCCCGTTTGCCTTTCAGCTATGGCAAAGCCCACAACTGAAGTGGAGGGAGGCAGATATGGAGTATGTGTGTGCTGGTGGGTGCTTGTAGGAGGGAGGGGAGGGATGAGAGTGGGGAGAGGGTGGGGGCTGGTGGGATGGCTTGGGTGGGGGAAGGTATGGAGTCAGGAAATATGTCAGTAAGAGTAAGGGAGTATGTTTGTGGGCGGGGGTACATGGTTGGGTGGGTGGGGTGGGGTGGGGTGGGGGGGGGGGAATGCGGTGGTGTTTGTGTGCTTGTGGGTGCACAAGGGAGACCATCGCAAGGGGTATGCGTCCGTCAATGTATTAAGTTGCATGCACTGCAGAGAAAACCGTTTTGTAGCCCAGCCCAAAACAGGTGTGGCCAACGGGAGAGAAGAGGGGAGCCGGGGAGGGGGCTGATAATGGTTTGGTGGTGGTGGTGTGTGAATGGGGGGGGGCTTCCAGTGTGAACCATTATGTAACCAGCCCCAAATTGGTGTGGCCTAAGGCCAAACGGGCACCGTACTATGATTGGGGGGGGGGGGGGGGGGGGGGGGGGGGGGGGTCTTCGTGAGAGTAGGTGTGGCCACCGGCCACACGGGCTACCGTACTACAGTACATACATACATACATACGTACATACATACATACATACATACATACATACATACATACAAACATACATACATACATACATACATACATACATACATCTATATATATAAAGAAATCATGGTCGTGGTCCCGGTGGTCGTGGTGGTCGTGGTGGTGTCATCATCGCGTGCCCACGTGCCATGGGCGTGTGAAGTGTAACCGACTTGCAACCGACTTTTCGTTCACCCAACTAGCAACTCCCCACCTAGCGGAATTTTCAAAGACCAAAACTGCAGATTCGCTAAGCTAAGCGCACGCGCTCATAGCATGTCCACAACTGCCTCCGATACTATGACGGCAAGACATTTAGAATCAGAAGATCCTCTCCTCGGAGGTCACCAGCCGACCCTCATATGGCTTGGCATGGCGCTCGGAATAATAGCTTTCAGTTCTTCACGGATAATGCGACCATGATGCATGGCAACGGTCCCAATGGACAGGAGGGCCCGCAACACCGCCAGCCAGCGCTCAAAGCGAGCTTGCAAGAGCAAGGAAGACAGGGAAATAGCCAACAAGCGTCGACGTGATGCCCGCGCTGCCCGATCCGAGGAGCTACGTCATGCTGATAATCTCGCAAGGAGTCAGGAACGAGCTACCGTGCCTGAGGAGGAACACGAAGCTGCTAACCAATCCAGGCGCGAAGATTATGCTGCCCAGCCTGAGGAGTTATGCCAGGATCATAATCAAGCCAGACCTTCATATCGTGATGCGTTTTTCCTCCGTCTGCGAGCGGTGCCACCATTCATCTCACGCATGCGCAATTTTTCCATGCCATCGCATCACATTCGTAGTGATTGGCATCCAGTTGCGATTAATTACCTTTGTTCAGATCGCCATGGCCATTCCGTCCCCCTGGACACTCTCGCGCTTGCCACGCCCATCCCATCTTTGCAAGCTCTTTTCGTTGTATAGAATATGAAGTACGTTGCTGCGATTTTTGCTGTTCTGAGTTGACCGAGTCTCGACTGGGGCACTGTACGAGAAGACAAAGCTGCAGGTTTGTAGCCATGCAATTGCACCGGTCCGGTGTTCTCGGGGCGATCGGAATCTGAGCATTTGCAATGCTGGTTGGTTCAAGCACAGCGGGTCCCTCTTTCTGCACGATTGAATCCCCCAGGGTGAAGTGAAGGGTACGAGGTAGGGAGAAGAAGATTGTGTGTGCGTGTTGGTGGTTGGGGGGAGGGAGGGTGGTGGGGGGTATGGTGAGAGAAAGAGAGTGCGTGTGGATGGGGTGTATGAGGGGTAGGGAGAGGTCAGGATGGGGGGGAGGTAGGGATGGTATGTGTGTATGACAGGGTGGGAGGCCACACCTGAAGCAGAAGGGGAATAGGTAGGGAGAAGAAGTGGGTGGGTGGGTGTGGGTTTGGGGGGAGAGGCAGGGGAGCGTCGAGCAAGGGCTGAGATGGCTGATTTCTTGACTGTGTTTAAGGGAGGGGAGGGGGAGGGGGGGGGGGGGGGGGGGGGGGGGGGGGGGGGGGGGGGGGGGGGGGCCATACAAGGGCGTTACCCGTTATGTAACCCAGACCAGACTAGGACCCATGGCCTGGGTAGGGGGTGGCCACCGGCCACACGGGCTACCGTACTAGTACATACATACATACACACATACATACATTTACATATACATACATACACACACATACTGGTCGAAGGCTGTCAGAACCCACCTCGGCTAGCCACGTGTGTTCGAAGTAGGGGCTGGGCACTGTGCATAGCCTCTGTAGGAGGGAGGGGCTCTTGCCCCAAGACAACATCTCCTGGTTTGCAGGGGCTAGTACAGCAAAGTATCCGGTTAAGAGGAGCACCTGAAAAGATGGCAGGCAAGGTGTGAGACACAAAGTTGGGGCTGGGCACTGTGCCATATATATATATATATATAAGTTGATAAGTATTGCCCACACATCCAAGGTCTTACCCCATTCTACAGATGACTTGATGAGCAATGCCATTCTTGCACAGATCTCCATACAATCAATGTTTATGCTATTGATGTATTTTTGCATTCCAGGGGTAGCCAGATAGGCTAGAGGAACTTCTTCCCCAACATATTTAGTATGCTATGTATATATTTAATTTTACATTCCAGGGGTAGCCAAACAGGCTAGAAGGACTTGACCAACAAATTGAGTATGATTTTTTTTTTTTTTTACATTCCAGGGGTAGCAAAACAGGCTAGAAGGACTTGACCAACAAATTGAGTATGAAATATGTATTTATTTTTACATTCCAGGGGTAGCCAAATAGGCTAGAGGGACATCCCCAACTAATTTTGTATGCTATAATGTATGCATTTTTACATTCCAGGGGTAACCAAATAGCCTAAGAGACTTGCCCAACCTATATTTTATGCTACATGGAAGCATCCAATATTCCAAGTGCTTACCTCGTTCAACAGCAAGCGACGCGAAAAATTGGCAGGGAGTGTTGGCAACGGAATGGAGCAGACCGAAGCCAGTAAGTTACAAAACCGTTCGCTGACGTGTCAGGCTCCGTCACGGTTGCATGTCGGTCGCGCAAACAAACAAACAAACGAACTACGGGGTGACCCTGGGGGCTCCTGCCCCCCAGAAGGGGGGGCTCCGCCAAACATCCAAAATTTCAAGGGCGTACCTCGTTCAACATGTGAGTAATGCCACCAATGTTTTATGCTATATGGAAACATCCAATATTCCAAGGGCTTACCTCGTTCAGCAGGTGAGTAATGCCACCAATGTTGTATGCTATATGGGAAACATCCAACCGTCCAAGGGCTTACCTCATTCAATAGGTGAGTTATGCCGTCTATGTTTTATGCTATAAGGAAACATCCAATATTCCAAGGGCATACCTCGTTCAACATGTGTATTCGAGAAAAATGAAGCGTAGCACAGTAAGTTTGCGCATGAATTCCCCAAATAGCCCAGTGTGGATGGCAAAAGGTTTGGAAAAGCTTGATAGGCAAATTAATTTCCGGCAGCATGGGGATTTGTGAACAAGCCTTTTCCAAGGGCGGTCGGTCCGACGACGGGGTGACCCTGAGGGCTCTCTGTTTGTGCGACCGTCAGTTAGTTACGAGACCGTTGGCTGACGTGCCAAGCTTTGTCTCGGTCGCACGTTGATCGCACGTCAGTCGAACAAACAAACAAACAACGGGATGACCAACTGAACTGAAAACAACTGAAAAGTACTTACTTCAGTTGTTTTCACTGTCTTCTACTCATTGTAACAATATTTCAACAACGGGATGACTCCCGGCCCCAAGAAGAGGGGCTCCGCTTAACATCCAGAATTCCAAGGGCATACCTCGTTCAACAGGTGTACTCGAGTAAGATGAAGTGTAGCACAGTAAGTTGAATCCCCCAAGTAGCCCAGAGTGAAAGGCGCAATGTACGGGAAAGCTTGATAGGTAAATTAATTTTCGGCAGCATTGGGACTGATGAACAAGCCTACTCCAAGGGCGGTCGGTCAGACAACGGGGCGACCATGGGGGCTCCCTGTTTGTGCGACCGTCAGTTAGTTACGAGACCATTGGCTGACGTGCCAGGCTTCGTCTCGGTCGCACGTCGATCTCACAAACAAACAAACAGACAACGGGATGACCCTGGGGGCTCCCGCCCCCAAGAAGGGGGGCTCCGCTTAACATCCAACAGGCCAAGGGCTTACCTCGTTCAGCAGGTGAGTAATGCCACCAATGTTTTATGCTATATGGAAACATCCGACAGTTCAAGGGCTTACCTCATTCAATAGGTGAGTTATGACACCTATGTTTTATGCTGTATGGAAACATCCAACAGTTCAAGGGCTTGCCTCGTTCAACAGGTGTAATGGAGAAAGATGAAGTGTAGCGCAGTAAGTTGGCGACTTGAATCCCCCAAGTAGCCCAGAGTGAAAGGCGCAAGGTACAGAACAGCTAGATAGATAATTTTTTTTTTGCAGCATTGGGACTTCTGGACAAGCCTATTCAAAGGGCGGTCGGTCGGACAACGGGGCGACCCTGGGTGCTCCCTCTTTGTGCGACTGTCAGTTAGTTACGAGACCGTTGACTGACGTGCCAAGCTTTGTCTTGGTCGCACGTTGGCCGCACAAACAAACAAACAGACAACTTCGCCCTCCAAAAGGGGGGCTCCGCTTAACATCTCATAGTCCAAGGGCTTACCTCATTCAGCAGGTGAGTAATGCCACCGATGTTTTATGCAATATGGAAACATCTAATAGTCCAAGGGCTTACCTCGTTCAGCAGGTGAGTAATGCCACCGATGATGTCATCTGCATTAGTTTGAAGTGGGGACACAGGGCCACCAGAAAATTCTGCACCAGCTATCCCGAGGCCCTCAGCGTAGTCAGCGCTAGCTGTCCCGAGGCCTCCAGCATTGTCAGTACTAGCTGTCCCAAGGCTCCGCGGAGAATGGCACTCAGTGCATGGGGTGGCGTGGGCTCGCTGTTGGCGACTAGGGCTTATGTCTAGGGTCAATGCTCTCCCTCCCTCCCACTGGTTGGTGCAGTAAGACAACAAGAATCCAATGAGTAGAAGGAACTCCAATCGCAGATTGCTGGAGCCCAGGGACGCCTGCGCTGCCAGCAGGTCTAGCCTGAAGGGACGAGGTTTTGTTTGGTATGGTGTGGTGGGTTTGTTTTGTTTGGTATGGTGTGTTAGGTTTGTTTTTTGTACGGTATGGTATTGTGCTGCCAGTAGGTCTAGCCTGAAGGGACCAGGTTTGGCTTAGTTGGGTTGAGTTTTGTTTTGTTTTGTTTGGTATGGTTAGGTTTGTTTTTGGTAAGGTACAGTATTGTGCTGCCAGCTGGTCAAGCTGGAAGAGGAGAGGTATGGTTTTATTTGTTTTCATTTCGTTTTGTTTTATTTTGTTTGGTTGGCTTGGTGTGGTACGGTATGGTGCAGTAAACCAATCAGAATCCGATGAGCAGAAGGAACACCATTGCTTGAGCCAGGAGACGCCTGCGGTGCTAACAGGTCTAGCCTGCCGTGACGAGGTTTGGTTTGGTTGGCTTGGTATGGTACGGTATGGTGCAGTAAACCAATTCGAATCCGATGAGGAGAAGGAATGCCATTGCTGGAGCCAAGATATGCCTGCGGTGCCAGCAGGTCTACCATGAAGGGACAATGTTTGGTTTGATTAGGTATGGTATAGTTCTGTTTTGTTTTATTTGGTATGGTGTGGTTAGGTTTGTTTTTGGTACGGCATGGTATTGGGCGTCCAGCAGGTCAAGCTTAAAGGGATGAGGTATGGTTTAGTTGGGATGAGTTGGGTTTTGTTTGGTATGGTGTGTTTAGGTTTGTTTCTGATACGGCATGGTATTGCGCTGCCAGCAGGTGGAGCCTGAAAGGATGAGGTATGCTTATACTTGGTTTAATTTGGTTTGGTTTGGTCTGGTTTGGTTTGGTTGGCTTGGTTTGATATGGTATGGTGCAATAAACCAATCAGAATCCGATGAGCAGAAGGAACACCATTGCTGGAGCCAAGAGAAGACTGCGCTGCCAGCAGGTCGAGCCTGAAGGGACGAGGTTTGGTTTGGTCTGGTTTGGTTGACTTGGTATTGAACGGTATGGCGGTATGGTGCAGTGAACCAATCAGAATCTGATGAGCAGAAGGAACACCATTGTGGAGCCAAGAGACGCCTGCGCTGCCAGCAGGTCTAGCCTGACGGGACGAGGTTTGTTTTGGTTAGGTCTAAAGCTTGGGGCTTAGCCCAGTGGCAGGCTCATGGAGCTGCCTTGAAGCTGGTGCTCGTAGCAGCAAAGAAAATGTACGGCTGCCTTAGGGAGAACCAAGCTCCCAACCTCACCTTGCGAAATTGTTTAGGACCCTCAGCACCAGCACCACTACCACCACCTGAGCAGCAGCAGCAGCAGCACCACCACCAGCACTAGCACCAAGCCCCTGACCTCACCTTGCTACGTTGTTCAGGACCCTCAGCACAACCACCAGCAGCAGCAGCAGCACCACCACCACCAGACCACCACCACCACCTGAGCAGCAGCAGCAGCAGGACCAAGCTCCTGACCTTACCTTGCTACGTTGTTCAGGACCCTCAGCACCACCATCACCAGCACCAGCACCACCAGACCATCACCAGCAACAGCAGCAGCACAACCACCACCTGAGTAGCAGTAGCAGCAGCAGCACCACCTTAGCAGCAGCAGCACCACCACCACCACCACCACCACCACCACTACCTAACCAGCACCAGCAATAGCAGCAGCACCACCACAGCGACCACCAGCACCACCACCACTACCAGACCAGTGGCAGCACCAGCACCAAGCTCTTGACCTCACCTTGCTACGTTGTTCAGGACCCTCAGCACAACCACCACCAGCACCAGACCAGCACCAACACCAGCAGCAGCACGACCACCACCTGAGCAGCAGCAGCAGCAGCACCAAGCTTCTGACCTCACCTTGCTACGTTGTTCAGGACCCTCAGCACCATGGTAGCAGCCTGCACGAAGTTACTAGGAAGCTGCTCTGGTATTGCCTCAGCAGGGGTGCACGAAGGTGCGGCATGCAGCAGTACGGCTGTCAGCAGGGATGGTAGGCCAGCCATGGCCGTCTCCTGTTTTGGTGTGGTGGTGGTGTGGTGTGTGAGGGGGTGGGGTTGGGGTGTGGTGGTGGGGTGTGTGTGTGATGGGGGGGTTGGGGGTGGGGGGCGGGGGTCATGGGATATATACAGCAGCCAATCTGCAATAGCGTGTGTGTGTTATAGTGGTGGTGAGTGTTGTGAGGGGATGGGGGGGGGTGGGGGGCGGGGGGTCATGGGGATTATCCACAGCAGATATCGAGAGAGGGTGGGGGGTGTGTGTAATTTAGTGTGATTAGCGTGACAATGGATCAGCAGATTCCGGGTGATCGTTGTACCGATCCGCATTATATATTGTCATATTCAGCACCACTGATATTTTGTCAGAATCCGTGTGATAATATTGGTCAAATATCCGTATTGTGCATAGACTGTCAAAGATCATCGGCATATATGTTTTCAGATCCGCATGATTATTGTCAGAAGAACCAGCATGATTATGTTATCCGATCCGCAATCCATATTGTCGATCGTGTGATAATACTGTCAGTCCGCGGTGACGATTGTCAGATCCGCGTGATATATTGTCAATCCCCCGCGGGTATCATTGATCAGGATCCACTGTGATTCTCTGCTGTTCAGGGCTCCGCCGGCATTCAGCAATATCTTGTCACTCGGGATTGCCCGCAATAATACTTTTCCGATCGCCCACCCCCGTCTTTTTACCCGGAGAAATACATACCATTTGTCCTCCGTTTCCACTTGATATAGTGGCAATTCCGCAATATTTTATTGTCAGAATCTGCGGATACACAAACACCATCATGTCCCATGTGGGTAGCAGTACCTTGATGGGGACAGACCTCTATGTACGCTATATCTTTGGGTTAGCCTCCTAGGGACTGCCCACCTCGAAAAAAACAAGAAAATCTTAGATACATCCTGAAACAAAGACGGTGACTATAGCTAGCTCCGGCTTACGCTATGGTGTCCTTACTTCACGTCCTGTGAGTAACTGTATTACACGGATGTAACAATTCCAATTTCAATTCCTGGAACAAAGAACGGTGCGAACAATACCCGCTCACTTGGAAGGTCATGTGATGGATATGGCGGCTGCTTACGGATATGGCTGCTTTGCCTTCTTTTTGGTCCCTGGAAAACTATGGCTGCTCCTGTTGCTGCTGCGTATTCCAATTATTCTTATGATATTTGTCTTATACTATTCACCACACTACCTACTTTGTGTAACCCTTTAAATCTGGTCTGTTGATGCGTTCATGTTCTACCTACTTTGGTGTAACCCACACTCAGTACTTCTACTTTGTGTCAACCCTTTCAATCGGCTCTTGTGCGTTCATGTTCTTCTTGCGTCTTCTTCTTATCATTATAACCATTATGGCATGCCATGATATGGGGGGGGGTGGTTGCCATGTGGACATGGACAAAGGAACAAAACCACTACTACTTACTGCCTTTAGGCCATGGATATGGCGGGTTGCAGTCATTGGACATCGTTTGGCTCCTTACTGATCTGCTGTAACCGCCAATCGCCTAATTAACCACTTTGTATTTCCATGACCGCACCACCGTCTGTGTGAACTGACCTTTCGACACAACTAAAAAAGTGTTGGACTCGCTGCACAATCAGTCATAGCTAAGGTACCCAAACACTACTCCTACTGACCTGAAGGCCAGGTTATATTTCTGTTTGCAATTCGGCATCGTGGGGCTCCATTTCCGATCTATTCGCAAGCGCCTACTTGCTCCACTTCCAGGGGGGGGTCTCCCAATCCGGTCAATGGCCTGCACGGCAGGGTGCTAGCCTGGGGGTCAAGTTGATGGTTGAGTGGTTGGGTGGGTGGTTGGTGAGTGTTTGGGGGTCGCAGCTCTTTGGGGGTGCGTGGACGGGTAGAGTTGGTTGGGTGGTTGGTAGGGTATGGTTGGTGAAACAGACAATTGAATTGCAGTAGTTAAAACTTTGGCTCCACTCCCGGGGATGGGGTGGGTGTGGGCTCCAATCGATCATATCCTTCATCAAGGTGAAAGGCCTGGGGTACAGGGATAGTGGGTGTGTGGGTGTGTGTGGTTGGTTCTTGTGGTTGGTTGGTGGTGTAATGGTTTTATTTTATTGTTTTTGTTTGTGTTTTAGTTATTTTTGGTGAACAGCTGGGTGGTTGTGTGGTGTGTGTTGTGTGGTCCCAATCGGTCGTATTGCCTCCAGCATGTTAGGGGCTGTTTTATCGTGGCTCACTTATTTGTGGGTTGATTGTGTGTTTTTGTTATTTGCTATTTTTGGTTTGTTTTGTTGGTTTTTTTTTTGTTTTTGTTTGTTTGTTGGTTGTGTCTTTTTTATTTGTTTTATTGTGTATTTCTTAGCTTTTTTTTTTGTAGGTGATTGGTATGTGACTGTTGGGGTGGAACATGACCCAACGTACCTGCATTGTCCATTCGGGGGAATAGGTATGTTACCTCCCTTTGGTCTGTTCGTAAGGCAATACTTAACATGTACTCTTACCTTCCATGACAGATGCCAAACGATACTGGAGTGCAAGGCTGTTTGTGGGTGTGGGGTTGGTGGTGGTGTAGGGTGGTGGAGGTCAGGGAGTGGGTTAAGGTGCAACAAATCCAGAGGCATTCGGCCCAGGGAGCATAACTACAAGGTGCACTGGAGTGAAGTATGAGCAAGCACGGTGACTATAGCTAGCTCCGGCTTACGCTATGGTGTCCTTAACTTCACGTCCTGTGAGTAACGGTTCTACACGGATGTAACAATTAAGTAATTGAGCAAGCGCGGCGGCGTCGGTGTGAATACCTTCCAGGTGCAACAAATCCAGAGGATTCGGCCCAGGGAGCATACTACAAGTGGCACTGGAGTGAAGTATGAGCAAGCACGGTGACTATAGCTAGCTCCGGCTTACGCTATGGTGTCCTTAACTTCACGTCCTGTGAGTAACGGTTCACACGGATGTAACAATTCAAGTAATAGAGCAAGCGCGGCGGCGTCGGTGTGAATACCTTCCAGGTGCAAAAATCCAGAGGCATTCGGCCCAGGGAGCATACTACAAGGTGCACTGGAGTGAGTATGAGCAGCACGGTGACTATAGCTAGCTCCGGCTTACGCTATGGTGTCCTTAACTTCACGTCCTGTGAGTAACGGTTCTACACGGATGTAACAATCAGTTAAGTATGAGCAAGCGCGGCGGCGTCGGTGTGAATACCTTCCAGGTGCAACAAATCCAGAGGCATTCGCCAGGGAGCATACTACAAGGTGCACTGGAGTGAAGTATGAGCAAGCACGGTGACTATAGCTAGCTCCGGCTTACGCTATGGTGTCCTTAACTTCACGTCTGTGAGTAACGGTTCTACACGGATGTAACAACTGAGTAAGTATGAGGCAAGCGCGGCGGCGTCGGTGTGAATACCTTCCGGTGCAACAAATCCAGAGGCATTCGGCCCAGGGAGCATACTACAAGGTGCACTGGAGTGAAGTATGAGCAGCACGGTGACTATAGCTAGCTCCGGCTTACGCTATGGTGTCCTTAACTTCACGTCCTGTGAGTAACGGTTCTACACGGATGTAACAATCAGTTAAGTATGAGCAAGCGCGGCGGCGTCGGTGTGAATACCTTCAGGTGCAACAAATCCAGAGGCATTCGGCCCAGGGAGCATATACAAGGTGCACTGGAGTGAAGTATGAGCAAGCACGGTGACTATAGCTAGCTCCGGCTTACGCTATGGTGTCCTTAACTTCACGTCCTGTGAGTAACGGTTCTACACGGATGTAACAATCAGTTAAGTATGAGCAAGCGCGGCGGCGTCGGTGTGAATACCTTCCAGGTGCAACAAATCCAGAGGCATTCGGCCCAGGGAGCATACTACAAAGTGCACTGGAGTGAAGATGAGCAAGCACGGTGACTATAGTAGCTCCGGCTTACGCTATGGTGTCCTTAACTTCACGTCCTGTGAGTAACGGTTTACACGGATGTAACAAATTAATATGAGCAAGCGCGCGGCGCGCGGTGTGAATACCTTCCAGGTGCAACAAATCCAGAGGATTCGGCCAGGGAGCATACTACAAGGTGCACTGGAGTGAAGTATGAGAAGCACGGGACATAGTAGCTCCGGCTTACGCTATGGTGTCCTTAACTTCACGTCCTGTGAGAACGGTTCTACAAGGATGTAACAACAGTTAAGTATGAGCAAGCGCGGCGGCGTCGGTGTGAATACCTCCAGGTGCAACAAATCCAGAGGCATTCGGCCAGGGAGCATACTACAGGGGCACTGGAGTGAAGTATGAGCAGCACGGTGACTATAGCTAGCTCCGGCTTACGCTATGGTGTCCTTAACTTCACGTCCTGTGAGTAACGGTTCTACACGGATGTAACAATCAAGTAATGAGCAAGCGCGGCGGCGTCGGTGTGAATACCTCCAGGTGCAACAAATCCAGAGGCATTCGGCCCAGGGAGCATACTACAAGGTGCACTGGAGTGAAGTATGAGCAAGCACGGTGACTATAGCTAGCTCCGGCTTACGCTATGGTGTCCTTAACTTCACGTCCTGTGAGTAACGGTTCTACACGGATGTAACAATAGTAATATGAGCAAGCGCGGCGGCGTCGGTGTGAATACCTTCCAGGTGCAACAAATCCAGAGGCATTCGGCCCAGGGAGCATACTACAAGGTGCACTGGAGTGAGTATGAGCAAGCACGGTGACTATAGCTAGCTCCGGCTTACGCTATGGTGTCCTTAACTTCACGTCCTGTGAGTAACGGTTCTACACGGATGTAACAACAATAAGTATGAGCAAGCGCGGCGGCGTCGGTGTGAATACCTTCCAGGTGCAACAAATCCAGAGGCATTCGGCCCAGGGAGCATACTACAAGGTGCACGGAGGAAGTATGAGCAAGCACGGTGACTATAGCTAGCTCGGCTTACGCTATGGTGTCCTTAACTTCACGTCCTGTGAGTAACGGTTCTACACGGATGTAACAAGTTATAGTATGAGCAAGCGCGGCGGGTCGGTGTGAATACCTCAGTGCAACAAATCCAGAGGCATTCGGCCCAGGGAGCATACTACAAGGTGCACTGGAGTGAAGTATGAGCAAGCACGGTGACTATAGCTAGCTCCGGCTTACGCTATGGTGTCCTTAACTTCACGTCCTGTGAGTAACGGTTCTACACGGATGTAACAACTATATAATATGAGCAAGCGCGGCGGCGTCGGTGTGAATACCTTCCAGGTGCAACAAATCCAGAGGCATTCGGCCCAGGGAGCATACTACAAGGTGCACTGGAGTGAAGTATGAGCAAGCACGGTGACTATAGCTAGCTCCGGCTTACGCTATGGTGCCTTCCCCTGTGAGAATCACAGTGTGTAAACGTTCTAACGGAGTAAAGTATGAGAAGCGCGCGCGGCGTCGGTGTGAATACCTTCCAGGTGCAACAAATCCAGAGGCATTCGGCCCAGGGAGCATATCCAACGAGTGCACAAGGTACGTGAGAAGTATGAGCAGCACGGGACATAGCTAGCTCCGGCTTACGCTTGGGGTCCTTAACTTCACGTCCTGTGAGTAACGGTTCTACACGGATGTAACAACATAAGTATGAGCAAGCGCGGCGGCGTCGGTGTGAAACCTCACGGTGCAACAAATCCAGAGGCATTCGGCCCAGGGAGCATACTACAAGGTGCACTGGAGTGAAGTATGAGCAAGCACGGTGACTATAGCTAGCTCCGGCTTAGCTATGGTGTCCTTAACTTCACGTCCTGTGAGTAACGGTTCTACACGGATGTAACAACAGTAAGTATGAGCAAGCGCGGCGGCGTCGGTGTGAATACCTTCCAGGTGCAACAAATCCAGAGGCATTCGGCCCAGGGAGCATACTACAAGTGCACTGGAGTGAAGTATGAGCAAGCACGGTGACTATAGCTAGCTCCGGCTTACGCTATGGTGTCCTTAACTTCAGTCCTGTGAGTAACGGTTCTACACGGATGTAACAATCATTTAAGTATGAGCAAGCGCGGCGGCGTCGGTGTGAATACCTTCCAGGTGCAACAAATCCAGAGGCATTCGGCCCAGGGAGCATACTACAAGGTGCACTGGAGTGAAGTATGAGCAAGCACGGGACTATAGCTAGCTCCGGCTTACGCTATGGTGTCCTTAACTTCACGTTGTGAGTAACGGTTTACACGGATGTAACATAATTAAGTATGAGCAAGCGCGGCGGCGTCGTGTGAATACCTTCCCGGTGCAACAAATCCAGAGGCATTCGGCCAGGGAGCATACACAAGGTGCACTGGAGTGAAGTATGAGCAAGCACGGTGACTATAGCTAGTCCGGCTTACGCTATGGTGTCCTTAACTTCACGTCCTGTGAGTAACGGTTCTACACGGATGTAACAATCAGTAAGTATGAGCAAGCGCGGCGGCGTCGGTGTGAATACCTTCCAGGTGCAACAAATCCAGAGGCATTCGGCCCAGGGAGCATACTACAAGGTGCACTGGAGAGAAGTATGAGCAAGCACGGTGACTATAGCTAGCTCCGGCTTACGCTATGGTGTCCTTAACTTCACGTCCTGTGAGTAACGGTTCTACAGGATGTAACAATTAAGTAATGAGCAAGCGCGGCGGCGTCGGTGTGAATACCTTCCAGGTGCAACAAATCCAGAGGCATTCGGCCCAGGGAGCATACTACAAGGTGCACGGAGTGAAGTATGAGCAAGCACGGTGACTATAGCTAGCTCCGGTTACGCTATGGTGTCCTTAACTTCACGTCCTGTGAGTAACGGTTCTACACGGATGTAACAATGAGTAAGTATGAGCAAGCGCGGCGGCGTCGGTGTGAATACCTTCCAGGTGCAACAAATCCAGAGGCATTCGGCCCAGGGAGCATACTACAAGGTGCACTGGAGTGAAGTATGAGCAAGCACGGTGACTATAGCTAGCTCGGCTTACGCTATGGTGTCCTTAACTTCAAGTCCTGTGAGTAACGGTTCTACACGGATGTAACAACAGTAAGTATGAGCAAGCGCGGCGGCGTCGGTGTGAATACCTCCAGGTGCAACAAATCCAGAGGCATTCGGCCCAGGGAGCATACTACAAGGTGCACTGGAGTGAAGTATGAGCAAGCACGGTGACTATAGCTAGCTCCGGTTACGCTATGGTGTCCTTAACTTCACGTCCTGTGAGTAACGGTTCTACAGGATGTAACAACTTAGTAAGTATGAGCAAGCGCGGCGGCGTCGGGGTGAATACCTTCCAGGTGCAACAAATCCAGAGGCTTCGGCCCAGGGAGCATACTACAAGGTGCACTGGAGTGAAGTATGAGCAAGACGGTGACTATAGCTAGCTCCGGCTACGCTATGGTGTCCTATACTTCACGTCCTGTGAGAACGGTTCACACGGATGTAACAATTCAAGTAATTGAGCAAGCGCGGCGGCGTCGGTGTGAATACCTTCAGGTGCAACAAATCCAGAGGCATTCGGCCCAGGGAGCATAACAAGGTGCACTGGAGTGAAGTATGAGCAAGCACGGTGACTAAGCTAGCTCCGGCTTACGCTATGGTGTCCTTACTTCACGTCTGTGAGTAACGGTTCTACACGGATGTAACAATCAGTTAAGTATGAGCAAGCGCGGCGGCGTCGGTGTGAATACCTTCCAGGTGCAACAAATCCAGAGGCATCGGCCCAGGGAGCATACTACAAGGTGCACTGGAGTGAAGTATGAGCAAGCACGGTGACTATAGCTAGCTCCGGCTTACGCTATGGTGTCTAACTTCACGTCCTGTGAGTAACGGTTCTACACGGATGTACAATTCAATTGAATATGAGCAAGCGGGCGGCGTCGGTGTGAATACCTCCAGGTGCAACAAATCCAGAGGCATTCGGCCCAGGGAGCATACTACAAGGTGCACTGGAGTGAGTATGAGCAAGCACGGTGACTATAGCTAGCTCCGGCTTACGCTATGGTGTCCTTAACTTCAGTCCTGTGAGTAACGGTTCTACACGGATGTAACAATCATTTAAGTATGAGCAAGCGCGGCGGCGTCGGTGTGAATACCTTCCAGGTGCAACAAATCCAGAGGCATTCGGCCCAGGGAGCATACTACAAGGTGCACTGGAGTGAAGTATGAGCAAGCACGGTGACTATAGTAGCTCGGCTTCGCTATGGTGTCCTTAACTTCACGTCCTGTGGTAACGGTTCTACACGGATGTAACAAAGATAAGTATGAGCAAGCGCGGCGCGTCGGTGTGAATACCTTCCAGGTGCAACAAATCCAGAGGCATTCGGCCCAGGGAGCATAATACAAGGTGCACTGGAGTGAAGTATGAGCAAGCACGGTGACTATAGCTAGCTCCGGCTTACGCTATGGTGTCCTTAACTTCACGTCCTGTGAGTAACGGTTACACGGATGTAACAATCAAGTAATGAGCAAGCGCGGCGGCGGGTGTGAATACCTTCCAGGTGCAAAAATCCAGAGGCATTCGGCCCAGGGAGCATACTACAAGGTGCACGGAGTGAAGTATGAGCAAGCACGGTGACTTAGCAGCTCCGGCTTACGCTATGGTGTCCTTAACTTCACGTCCTGTGAGTAACGGTTTACACGGATGTAACAATCAGTAAGTATGAGCAAGCGCGGCGGCGTCGGTGTGAATACTTCCAGGTGCAACAAATCCAGAGGCATTCGGCCCAGGGAGCATACTACAAGGTGCACTGGAGTGAAGTATGAGCAAGCACGGTGACTATAGCTAGCTCCGGCTTACGCTATGGTGTCCTTAACTTCACGTCTGTGAGTAACGGTTCTACACGGATGTAACAACAGTAAGTATGAGCAAGCGCGGCGGCGTCGGGGTGAATACCTTCCAGGTGCAACAATCCAGAGGCATTCGGCCCAGGGAGCATAACAAGGTGCACTGGAGTGAAGTATGGCAAGCCCGGTGACTATAGCTAGTCCGGCTTACGCTATGGTGTCCTTAACTTCACGTCCTGTGAGTAACGGTTCTACACGGATGTAACAATCAGTAAGTATGAGCAAGCGCGGCGGCGTCGGTGTGAATACTTCAGGTGCAACAAATCCAGAGATTCGGCCCAGGGAGCATACTACAAGGTGCATGGAGTGAAGTATGAGCAAGCACGGTGACTATAGCTAGCTCCGGTTACGCTATGGTGTCTTAACTTCAGTCTGGAGTAACGGTTCTACACGGATGTAAACATAAGTAATATGAGCAAGCGCGGCGGCGTCGGTGTGAATACCTTCCAGGTGCAACAAATCCAGAGGCATTCGCCGGGAGCATACTACAAGGTGCACTGGAGTGAAGTATGAGCAAGCACCGGTGACTATAGCTAGTCCGGCTTACGCTATGGTGTCCTTAACTTCACGTCCTGTGAGTAACGGTTCTACACGGATGGAACAACTGGAGTGAAGTATGAGCAGCGCGGCGGCGTCGGTGTGAATACCTTCCAGGTGCAACAAATCCAGAGGCATTCGGCCCAGGGAGCATACTAAAAGGTGCATGGAGTGAAGTATGAGCAAGCACGGTGACTATAGCTAGCTCCGGCCACGCTATGGTGTCCTTAACTTCACGTCCTGTGAGTAACGTTCTACACGGATGTAACAACTGGAGTGAAGTATGAGCAAGCGCGGCGGCGTCGGTGTGAATACCTTCCAGGTGCAACAAATCCAGAGGCATTCGGCCCAGGGAGCATACTACAAGGTGCACTGGAGTGAAGTATGAGCAAGCCGGTGACTATAGCTAGCTCCGGCTTACGTATGGTGTCCTTAACTTCACGTCCTGTGAGTAAACGGTTCTACACGGATGTAACAAACTGGAGTGAAGTATGAGCAAGCACGGTGACTATAGCTAGCTCCGGCTTACGCTATGGTGTCCTTAATTCACGTCCTGTGAGAACGGTTCTACACGGATGTAACAATTGAGATAAGTATGAGCAAGCGCGGCGGCGTCGGTGTGAATACCTTCCAGGTGCAACAATCCAGAGGCATTCGGCCCAGGGAGCATACTACAGGTGCACTGGAGTGAAGTATGAGCAAGCACGGTGACTATAGCTAGCTCGGCTTACGCTATGGTGTCCTTAACTTCACGTCCTGTGAGTAACGGTTCTACACGGATGTAACAATCAGTAAGTATGAGCAAGCGCGCGGCGGCGGTGTGAATACCTTCCAGGTGCAACAAATCCAGAGGCATTCGGCCCAGGGAGCATACTACAAGGTGCACTGGAGTGAAGTATGAGCAAGCACGGTGACTATAGCTAGCTCCGGCTTACGCTATGGTGTCCTTAACTTCACGTCCTGTGAGTAACGGTTCTACACGGATGTACAACAAGTAATATGAGGAAGCGCGGCGGCGTCGGTGTGAATACCTCCAGGTGCAACAATCCAGAGGCATTCGGCCCAGGAGCATACACAAGGGGCACTGGAGTGAAGTATGAGCAAGCAAGGTGACTATAGCTAGCTCCGGCTTACGCTATGGTGTCCTTAACTTCACGTCCTGTGAGTAACGGTTCTACACGGATGTAACAATCAGTGAAGTATGAGCAAGCGCGGCGGCGTCGGTGTGAATACTTCCAGGTGCAACAAATCCAGAGGCATTCGGCCCAGGGAGCATACTACAAGGTGCACTGGAGTGAAGTATGAGCAAGCACGGTGACTATAGCTAGCTCCGGCTTACGCTATTGTGTCCTTAACTTCACGTCTGTGGGTAACGGTTTTACACGGATGTAACAATTAGTTAAGTATGAGCAAGCGCGGCGGCTCGGTGTGAATACCTTCCAGGTGCAACAAATCCAGAGGCATTCGGCCAGGGAGCATACTACAGGTGACTGGAGTGAAGTATGAGCAAGCACGGGGACTAAGCTAGCTCGGCTTACGCTATGGTGTCTAACTTCACGTCCTGTGAGTAAGGTTCTAACACGGATAACAATCATTAAGTATGAGCAAGCCGGCGGGGCGTCGGTGTGAATACCTTCCAGGTGCAACAAATCCAGAGGCATTCGGCCAGGGAGCATACTACAAGGTGCACTGGAGTGAAGTATGAGCAAGCACGGTGACTATAGCTAGCTCCGGCTTA
The DNA here is from genome assembly GCA_013435795.1 of Chlamydomonas sp. ICE-L. Classification (NCBI taxonomy): domain Eukaryota; kingdom Viridiplantae; phylum Chlorophyta; class Chlorophyceae; order Chlamydomonadales; family Chlamydomonadaceae; genus Chlamydomonas; species Chlamydomonas sp. ICE-L. Next base: position 3,875,386 of record JACBWV010000825.1, read on the forward strand.
CGCTATGGTCCTTAACTTCACGTCCTGTGAGTAACGGTTCTACACGGATGTAACAATCAGTAAGTATGAGCAAGCGCGGCGGCGTCGGTGTGAATACCTTCCGGTGCAACAAATCCAGAGGCATTCGGCCCAGGAGCATACTACAAGGTGCACTGGAGTGAAGTATGAGCAAGCACGGTGACTATAGCTAGCTCCGGCTTACGCTATGGTGTCCTTAACTTCACGTCCTGTGAGTAACGGTTCTACACGGATGTAACAATCATTAAGTATGAGCAAGCGGGGCGGTCGGTGTGAATACCTTCCAGGTGCAAAATCCAGAGGCATTCGGCCCAGGGAGCATACTACAAGGTGCACTGGAGTGAAGTATGAGCAAGCACGGTGACTATAGCTAGCTCCGGCTTACGCTATGGTGTCCTTAACTTCACGTCCTGTGAGTAACGGTTCTACACGGATGTAACATCAAGTAATATGAGCAGCGCGGCGGCGTCGGTGTGAATACCTTCCAGGTGCAACAAATCCAGAGGCATTCGGCCCAGGGAGCATACTACAAGGTGCACTGGAGTGAGTATGAGCAAGCACGGTGACTATAGCTAGCTCCGGCTTACGCTATGGTGTCCTTAACTCACGTCCTGTGAGGAACGGTTCTACACGGATGTAACAACTGATAGTATGAGCAAGCGCGGCGGCGTCGGTGTGAATACCTTCCAGGTGCAACAAATCCAGAGGCATTCGGCCCAGGGAGCATATACAAGGTGCACTGGAGTGAAGTATGAGCAAGCACGGTGACTATAGCTAGCTCCGGCTTACGCTATGGTGTCCTTAATTCACGTCCTGTGAGTAACGGTCTACACGGATGTAACAAAGTAAGTATGAGCAAGCGCGGCGGCGTCGGGTGAATACCTTCCAGGTGCAACAAATCCAGAGGCATTCGCAGGGAGCATACTACAAGGGCACTGGAGTGAAGTATGAGCAAGCACGGTGACTATAGCTAGTCCGGCTTACGCTATGGTGTCCTTAACTTCACGTCCTGTGAGTAACGGTTCTACACGGATGTAACAATCAGTTAAGTATGAGCAAGCGCGGCGGCGTCGTGTGTGAATACCTTCCAGGTGCAACAAATCCAGAGGCATTCGGCCCAGGGAGCATACTACAAGGTGCAACTGGAGTGAAGTATGAGCAAGCACGGTGACTATAGCTAGCTCCGGCTTACGCTATGGTGTCCTTAACTTCACGTCTGTGAGTAACGGTTCTACACGGATGTAACAACAGTTAAGTATGAGCAAGGCGGCGGCGTCGGTGTGAATACCTTCCAGGTGCAACAAATCCAGAGGCATTCGGCCCAGGGAGCATATACAAGGTACTGGAGTGAAGTATGAGCAAGCACGGTGATATAGCTAGCTCCGGCTTACGCTATGGTGTCCTAACTTCACGTCCTGTGAGAGGTTCTACACGGAGTAACAACAGTAAGTATGAGCAAGCGCGGCGGCGTCGGTGTGAATACCTTCCAGGTGCAACAAATCCAGAGGCATTCGGCCCAGGGAGCATACTACAAGGTGCACTGGAGTGAAGTATGAGCAAGCACGGTGACTATAGCTAGCTCCGGCTTACGCTATGGTGTCCTTAACTTCACGTCCTGTGAGTAAGGTTCTACACGGATGTAACAATCAGTTAAGTATGAGCAGCGCGGCGGCGTCGGTGTGAATACCTTCCAGGGGCAACAAATCCAGAGGCATTCGGCCCAGGGAGATACTACAAGGTGCACTGGAGTGAAGTATGAGCAAGCACGGTGATATAGCTAGTCCGGCTTACGCTATGGTGTCCTTAACTTCACGTCCTGTGAGTAACGGTTCTACACGGATGTAACAACATGTAAGTATGAGCAAGCGCGGCGGCGTCGGTGTGAATACCTTCCGGTGCAACAAATCCAGAGGCATTCGGCCCAGGGAGCATACTACAAGGTGCACTGGAGTGAAGTATGAGCAAGCACGGTGACTATAGCTAGCTCCGGCTTACGCTATGGTGTCCTTAACTTCACGTCCTGTGAGTAACGGTTCTACACGGATGTAACAACATAAGTATGAGCAAGCGCGGCGGCGTCGGTGTGAATACCTTCCAGGTGCAACAAATCCAGAGGCTTCGGCCCAGGGAGCATACTAAAAGGTGCACTGGAGTGAAGTATGAGCAAGCACGGTGACTATAGCTAGCTCCGGCTTACGCTATGGTGTCCTTAACTTCACGTCCTGTGAGTAACGGTTCTACACGGATGTAACAACAGTTAAGTATGAGCAAGCGCGGCGGCGTCGGTGTGAATACCTTCCAGGTGCAACAAATCCAGAGGCATCGGCCCAGGGAGCATACTACAAGGTGCACTGGAGTGAAGTATGAGCAAGCACGGTGACTATAGCTAGTCCGGTTACGCTATGGTGTCCTTACTTCACGTCTGTGAGTAACGGTTCTACACGGATGTAACAATCATTAAGTATGAGCAAGCGCGGCGGCGTCGGGTGAATACCTTCCAGGTGCAACAAATCAGAGGCATTCGGCCCAGGGAGCATACTACAAGGTGCACTGGAGTGAAGTATGAGCAAGCACGGTGACTATAGCTAGCTCCGGCTTACGCTATGGTGTCCTTAACTTCACGTCCTGTGAGTAACGGTTCTACACGGAGTAACAATCAGTTAAGTATGAGCAAGCGCGGCGGCGTCGGTGTGAATACCTTCCAGGTGCAACAAATCCAGAGGCATTCGGCCCAGGGAGCATACTACAAGGTGCACTGGAGTGAAGTATGAGCAAGCACGGTGACTATAGCTAGCTCCGGCACGCTATGGTGTTCCTTAACTTCACGTCCTGTGAGGAACGGTTCTACACGGATGTAACAACAGTAAGTATGAGCAAGCGCGGCGGCGCGGTGTGAATACCTTCCAGGTGCAACAAATCCAGAGGCATTCGGCCCAGGGAGCATACTACAAGGTGCACTGGAGTGAAGTATGAGCAAGCACGGTGACTATAGCTAGCTCCGGCTTACGCTAGTGGGTCCTTAACTTCACGTCCTGTGAGTAACGGTTCTACACGGATGTAACAATCAGTTAATATGAGCAGCGCGCGGCGTCGGGGTGGAATACCTTCCAGGTGCAACAAATCCAGAGGCATTCGGCCCAGGGAGCATACTACAAGGTGCACTGGAGTGAAGTATGAGCAAGCACGGTGACTATAGCTAGCTCCGGCTTACGCTATGGTGTCCTTAACTTCACGTCCTGTGAGTAACGGTTCTACACGGATGTAACAAAGTAAGTATGAGCAAGCGGCGGCGTCGGTGTGAATACCTTCCAGGTGCAACAAATCCAGAGGCATTCGGCCCAGGGAGCATACTACAAGGTGCACTGGAGTGAAGTATGAGCAAGCACGGTGACTATAGCTAGCTCGGCTTACGCTATGGTGTCCTTAAACTTCACGTCCTGTGAGTAACGGTTCTACACGGATGTAACAATCAGTTAAGTATGAGCAAGCGCGGCGGCGTCGGTGTGAATACCTTCAGGTGCAACAAATCCAGAGGCATTGGCCCAGGGAGCATACACAAGGTGCACTGGAGTGAAGTATGAGCAAGCACGGTGACTATAGCTAGCTCCGGCTTACGCTATGGTGTCCTTACACTAGTCCTGTGAGTAACGGTCTACACGGATGTAACAACATGTAAGTATGAGCAAGCGCGGCGGCGTCGGTGTGAATACCTTCCAGGTGCAACAAATCCAGAGGCATGGCCCAGGGAGCATACTACAAGGTGCACTGGAGTGAAGTATGAGCAAGCACGGTGACTTAGCTAGCTCCGGCTTACGCTAGGTGTCCTTAACTTCGTCCTGTGAGTAAAGGTTCTACACGGATGTAACAACAGTAAGTATGAGCAAGCGCGGCGGCGTCGGTGTGATACCTTCCAGGTGCAACAAATCCAGAGGCATTCGGCCCAGGGAGCATACTACAAGGTGCAATGGAGTGAAGTATGAGCAAGCACGGTGACTATAGCTCCTCCGGCTTACGCTATGGTGTCCTTAACTTCACGTCCTGTGAGTAACGGTTCTACACGGATGTAAAACATGTAAGTATGAGCAAGCGCGGCGGCGTCGGTGTGAATACCTTCCAGGTGCAACAAATCCAGAGGCATTCGGCCCAGGAGACATCTACAAGGTGCACTGGAGTGAAGTATGAGCAAGCACGGTGACTATAGCTAGCTCCGGCTTACGCTATGGTGCCTTAACTTACGTCCTGTGAGTAACGGTTCTACACGGATGTAACAATTCAATAGTATGAGCAAGCGCGGCGGCGTCGGTGTGAATACCTTCCAGGTGCAACAAATCCAGAGGCATTCGGCCCAGGGGCATACTACAAGGTGCACTGGAGTGAAGTAGAGCAAGCACGGTGACTATAGCTAGCTCCGGCTTACGCTATGGTGTCCTTAACTTCACGTCTGTGAGTAACGGTTCTACACGGATGTAACAACTTTAAGTATATGAGCAAGCGCGGCGGCGTCGGTGTGAATACCTTCCAGGTGCAACAAATCCAGAGGCATTCGGCCCAGGGAGCATACTACAAGGTGCACTGGAGTGAAGTATGAGCAAGCACGGTGACTATAGCTAGCTCCGGCTTACGCTATGGTGTCCTTAACTTCACGTCTGTGAGTAACGGTTCTACACGGATGTAACAACAGTAAGTATGAGCAAGCGCGGCGCGTCGGTGTGAATACCTTCCAGGTGCAACAATCCAGAGGCATTCGGCCCAGGGAGCATACTACAAGGTGCACTGGAGTGAAGTATGAGCAAGCACGGTGACTATAGCTAGCTCCGGCTTACGCTATGGTGTCCTTAACTTCACGTCCTGTGAGTAACGGTTCTACACGGATGTAACAACAGTAAGTATGAGCAAGCGCGGGGGCGTCGGTGTGAATACCTTCCAGGTGCAACAAATCCAGAGGCATTCGGCCCAGGGAGCATACTACAAGGTGCACTGGAGTGAAGTATGAGCAAGCACGGTGACTATAGCTAGCTCCGGCTTACGTATGGTGTCCTTAACTTCACGTCCTGTGAGTAACGGTTCTACACGGATGTAACAATCAGTTAAGTATGAGCAAGCGCGGCGGCGTCGGTGTGAATACCTTCCAGGTGCAACAAATCCAGAGGCATTCGGCCCAGGGAGCATACTACAAGGTGCACTGGAGTGAAGTATGAGCAAGCACGGTGACTATAGCTAGCTCCGGCTTACGCTATGGTGTCCTAACTTCACGTCCGTGGAGTAACGGTTCTACACGATGTAACAACTGGAGTGAAGTATGAGCAAGCGCGGCGGCTCGGTGTGAATACCTTCCAGGTGCAACAAATCCAGAGGCATTCGGCCCAGGGAGCATACTACAAGGTGCACTGGAGTGAAGTATGAGCAAGCACGGTGACTTAAGCTAGCTCCGGCTTACGCTATGGGGTCCTTAACTTCACGTCCTGTGAGTAACGGTTCCACACGGATGTAACAACTGGAGTGAAGTATGAGCAAGCGCGGCGGCGTCGGTGTGAATACCTTCCAGGTGCAACAAATCCAGAGGCATTCGGCCCAGGGAGCATACTACAAGGTGCACTGGAGTGAAGTATGAGCAAGCACGGTGACTATAGCTAGCTCCGGCTTCGCTATGGTGTCCTTAACTTCACGTCTGTGAGTAACGGTTCTACACGGATGTAACAATTCATAAATGAGCAAGGCGGCGGCGTCGGTGTGAATACCTTCCAGGTGCAACAAATCCAGAGGCATTCGGCCCAGGGAGCATACTACAAGGTGCTGGAGTGAAGTATGAGCAAGCACGGTGACTAAGCTAGCTCCGGTTACGCTATGGTGTCCTTAACTTCACGTCCTGTGAGTAACGGTTCTACACGGATGTAACAACTGGAGTGAAGTATGAGCAAGCGCGGCGGCGTCGGTGTGAATACCTTCCAGGTGCAACAAATCCAGAGGCATTCGGCCTAGGGAGCATACTACAAGGTGCACTGGAGTGAGTATGAGCAAGCACGGTGACTATAGCTAGCTCCGGCTTACGCTATGGTGTCTAACTTCACGTCCTGTGAGTAACGGTTCTACACGGATGTAACAACAATAAGTATGAGCAAGCGCGCGGCGTCGGTGTGAATACCTTCCAGGTGCAACAAATCCAGAGGCATGGCCCAGGGAGATACTACAAGGTGCACTGGAGTGAAGTATGAGCAAGCACGGTGTATAGCTAGCTCCGGCTTACGCTATGGTGTCCTTAACTTCACGTCCTGTGAGTAACGGTTCTACACGGATGTAACAATCATAGTATGAGCAAGCGCGGCGGCGTCGGTGTGAATACCTTCCAGGTGCAACAAATCCAGAGGCATTCGGCCCAGAGCATACTACAAGGTGCACTGGAGTGAAGTATGAGCAAGCACGGTGACTATAGCTAGTCCGGCTTACGCTATGGTGTCCTTAACTTCACGTCCTGTGAGTAAAGGTTCTACACGGATGTAACAACTGGAGTGAAGTATGAGCAAGCGCGGCGGCGTCGGTGTGAATACCTTCCAGGTGCAACAAATCCAGAGGCATTCGGCCCAGGGAGCATACTAAAGGTGCACTGGAGTGAAGTATGAGCAAGCACGTGGACTATAGCTAGCTCCGGCTTACGCTATGGTGTCCTTAACTCACGTCTGTGAGTAACGGTTCTACACGGATGTAACAATCATAAATTGAGCAAGCGCGGCGGCGTCGGTGTGAATACCTTCCAGGTGCAACAAATCCAGAGGCATTCGGCCCAGGGAGCATACTACAAGTGCACTGGAGTGAAGTATGAGCAAGCACGGTGACTATAGCTAGCTCCGGCTTAGTATGGTGTCCTTAACTTCACGTCCTGTGAGTAACGGTTCTACACGGATGTAACAATCAGTGAAGTATGAGCAAGCGCGCGGCGTCGGTGTGAATACCTTCCAGGTGCAACAAATCCAGAGGCATTCGGCCAGGGAGCATACTACAAGGGGCACTGGAGTGAAGTATGAGCAAGCACGGTGACTATAGCTAGCTCGGCTTACGCTATGGTGTCCTTAACTTCACGTCCTGTGAGTAACGGTTCTACACGAGTCACAGCATGGTGTACAACGTGGAAGTGCAAGTGCATAGAGCAAGCAAGCGCGGCGGCGTCGGTGTGAATACCTTCCAGGTGCAACAAATCCAGAGGCATCGGCCCAGGGAGCATACTACAAGGTGCATGGAGTGAAGTAGAGCAAGCACGGTGACTATAGCTAGCTCCGGCTTACGCTTGGGTTCCTTAACTTCACGTCCTGTGAGTAACGGTTCTACACGGATGTAACAACATTAAGTATGAGCAAGCGCGGCGCGTCGGTGTGAATACCTTCCAGGTGCAACAAATCCAGAGGCATTCGGCCCAGGGAGCATAATACAAGGTGCACTGGAGTGAAGTATGAGCAAGCACGGTGACTATAGCTAGCTCGGCTTACGCTATGGTGTCCTTAACTTCACGTCCTGTGAGTAACGGTTCTACAGAGGTAACAATCATGTAAGTATGAGCAAGCGCGGCGGCGTCGGTGTGAATACCTTCCAGGTGCAACAAATCCAGAGGCATTCGGCCCAGGGAGCATACTACAAGGTGCACTGGAGTGAAGTATGAGCAAGCACGGTGACTATAGCTAGCTCCGGCTTAGCTATGGTGTCTAACTTCACGTCCTGTGAAACGGTTACACGGATGTAACAATCAGTTAAGTATGAGCAAGCGCGGCGGCGTCGGTGTGAATACCTTCCAGGTGCAACAAATCCAGAGGCATTCGGCCCAGGGAGCATACTACAAGGTGCACTGGAGTGAAGTATGAGCAAGCACGGTGACTATAGCTAGCTCCGGCTTACGCTATGGTGTCCTTAACTTCACGTCCTGTGAGTAACGGTTCTACACGGATGTAACAACTGGAGTGAAGTATGAGCAAGCGCGGCGGCGTCGGTGTGAATACCTTCCAGGTGCAACAAATCCAGAGGCATTCGGCCCAGGGAGCATACTACAAGGTGCACTGGAGTGAAGTATGAGCAAGCACGGTGACTATAGCTAGCTCGGCTTACGCTATGGTGTCCTAACTTCACGTCCTGTGAGTAACGGTTCTACACGGATGTAACAATCAGTAAGTATGAGCAAGCGCGGCGGCGTCGGTGTGAATACCTTCCAGGTGCAACAAATCCAGAGGCATTCGGCCCAGGGAGCATACTACAAGGTGCACTGGAGTGAAGTATGAGCAAGCACGGTGAAATAGCTAGTCCGGCTTCGCTATGGTTCCTTACTAACTTCACGTCCTGTGAGAACGGGTTTTTCTACACGGATGAACCAACTGGAGTGGAAGTATGAGCAAGCGCCGGCGGCGTCGGTGGGAATACCTTCCAGGTGCAACAAAATCCAGGTGGCGATTCGGCCCAGTGTGAAGCATATACAAGGTGCACTGGATGTGAAGTATGAGCAAGCCCGGTGGACTATAGCTAGCTCCGTATTACGCTATGGTGTCCCTTATAAACTTAACGTCCTGTGAGTAACGTTCTACACGGATGTAACAACTGGAGTGAAGTATGAGCAAGCGCGGCGGCGTCGGTGTGAATACCTTCCAGGTGCAACAAAATACAGAGGAATTCGGCCCGAAGGGGAGCATAGATACAAGGTTTTGCGTGGATGGAGAGTATGGGAATAAAAAAGCAGCACTGGTGACTAAGCTAGTCCGGCTTACGCGGGGTATGTGCTTTATGGGTCCAACGTGTGTGGCGTTTAACTTCACGTGCCTGTGAGTAAACGGGTTCTACACGGATGTTTGTTGTAACACTTGGCAATCTATTTCAATCTGAGCTAAGCGCGGCGGCTGTCGGGTGAATGTCCTTGTCAGGTGCAACAAATCGCGCAGGGAGGCATTCGGCCCAGGGAGCATACTACAGGTGCACTGGAGTAAGTATGAGCAAGCGACGGTGTACTATGCTAGCTCCGGGTTGACGCTATGGGCTTGTCCTAACTTCAGTCGTCCTTTGTGAGTAACGTTCTACACGATTGTAACAATTTCAATTTCAATATGATGTGAAGCGCGGAGGGGGGGGTGAGGGTTGGTGTGTGTCAGGTTAGTGGATCCTCGCGCTCGCTGTTCATGGGACGAGGCGTCGGGGTCGTGGGTGGCGTTTCGGGTTGCGGCGCAGGTTGTGAATACCTTCCATGGGTTGCACAAACCAGAGGCATTCGGCCCTTCAGGGAGCATACTACAGGTGCAACTGGAGTGGAAGTATGAGCACAAGCACGGTTTGACGATAGCTAGCTCGGATTACGCGATGGTGTCCTACTTCACGTCCTGTGAGTAACGGTCTACCCGGATTGTAACAACTGGAGGTGAAGTAGTGAGCAGCGCTTGGCGGCGTCGGTGGAATACCTTCTCAGGTGCACAAATCAGAGGCATGCGGCCCATTGGGGTAGCATATACAAAGGGCATCGGAGTGAAGTTATGAGCAAGACGGGTGACTGTATAGCGAGCACGGCGTACGCTATGGTGTCCTTAATCACGTCCTGTGAGTAACGGTTTCTAGCCACGGAGGTGGTTGTAACAATTGGTATCGTGAAGTTGATGAGCAAGCGCGGCGGGAGGGGTGCGTGCGGTGTGATATATCCTTCCAGGTTGCAACAAAATCCAGAGGCATTCGGCCCAGGGATGCATATACAAGGTGCACGTGGAGTGAAGTATGAGCAAGCACGGTGACCTAGCTAGCTCCGGCTTACGCGTATGGTGTCCTTAAACTTCACGTCCGTGAGTAAACGGTCTACACGGAGCGGGGTAAAGGCTGAGCAGTGAAGTATGAGCAAGCAAAGCGCTGGTGGGCGCTCGGTAGTGAAAGTACCTTCAGGTGCCCAACAATCGAGGAGCATTCGGCGCCAGGAGCATACTACAAGGTGCGCTACTGGAGGGTGAAGTTTGATATAAATGAGCCCAGCAGGCGGTGACTGGTATATGTCTAGCTACGGCTTACGACGTAGTTTTATGTGGTGTCATTAACTTGCACGTCCTGTGGGAGTAACGGTGTGTAGCGGACGGATGTTACTATTTCCATTTCAAATGAGCGAAGGCGCGGCCGGGCGGGGCGGTCTTAGGCTGGGCTGAATACCTTCCAGGTGCAACAAATACAGAGGCACATTCGGCCTTATGCCTAGGGAGCATACTACAAGGTGTCACTGGAGTGAAGTATGAGCAGCCGGTGTGACTATAGGGATAGACTCGGCTACGCTTTTATGGTGTCCTTAAGCTTCACCGGGTCCTGGAGAGTAACGGTTCTACACGGATGTCCCACAAATGGAGTGAAGTTAAGTATGAGCAAGCGCGCGGCGTCGGTGGTGACAACCGTGTTAGGTTGCAACAATCCAGAAGGCATCGCCCAGGGGCATACTAAGAAAGGTGCGAATGGAGTGAAGTGGTATGAGCAAGCACGGTGATCTATATGCTAGCTCCGGCTTACGCTATGGTGTCTAACTTCACGTCCTGTGAGTAACGGTTCTACACGGGTGGTTGGTGAACAACTGGAGTGAAGTTAGGACGCGAGCGCCTGTTGGCCTGGCGGTCGGTGGGGTGGTTTTTATTGTGAATACACTTCCAGGTGCAACCAGAACCAGAGGAATTCGGCCCAGGGAGCATACTACAAGGTGCACTGGAGTGGAGTCAATGTGTAATGAGCAAGCACAGTGTGACTATTATGCTAGCTCCGGCTACGGCTTTTCGGTGTCCTTAACTTCACGTCCTGCTGAGTAACGGTGTTGTACACGGATTAGTGAACAAAATGGGAGTGGCGAAGTATGAGAAAGGCGCGGTGCTTGGTTTCGTGGGTTCGTTGGTAGTGTGAATACCTTCAGGGCAAACGGAAAAATCGAGCAGAGGCAGTTCGGCCAGGGCGACCTACTACGAGGGCACTGGAGGTGAAGTGATGGTGAGCAGCAAGCACGGTGACTATAGCTAGCTCCGGATTACGCTATGGTTGTCCTTAACTTCACGTGCCTGTTGATGTAACGGTCTACCGAACGAGGTGTGTAACAACTGGAGTGGAAGTATGAGCTATAGCGCGGGACGGGTTCGGGCGTCGGTGTGAATAACTTCCAGGGTGCCACAAAGTTCCAGAGGCATGCCCCAGGGAGAGCATTACTACAAGGTGCATGGAGTGAGTGTTCATGAGAAGCGACGGGGTGGACTATAGCTAGCTCCGTGCTTATCGGCTATTAGCGTGTCCTTAAACTTCACGTGCCTGTGAGTAAGGCGGTTCACACGGGGATATTGGTGGAAAACGCCTGGAGTGAAGTATGAGGAGCAGTGAAGAGCGGGTGGTGGGGTTGGACTCGGGGCGGCGGCGGATCCGTGGTGAAGGTGAGATTAGCGATGGTAATTATTTTTTCGCCTGTGAATATCCTTCCACGGTGCAACAAATCCAGAGGCATTGTCGCGGCCCAGGGACTGGAGCCTACTACCAAGGTGCAATGGACGGAGTAAGTGTTCCGCGGTATAGAAGCAAAGCACGGTGACTATAGCGGTAGCTTTCCGGCTTACGCTATCGCGTGTCTCTTAACTTCGCGTCCTGTGGTAACGGTTTAAGGATGTAAAAAACTGGAGTGAAGGTATGAGCCCCATAGCGCCCGCTGGATTTACTCACCCCGTCCGGTGTCTATTCGATGTGAATTACCTTCCAGGTCGCGTGGTCTTACTGAATGTGCGAAAAATTCATAGAGGCCTTCGCACGGGAGCATATCACAAGGTGGCACGTGAGTGAAGTATGAGCAAGCACGGTGGACTATAGCACTAGCTCCGGCTGTACGCCTATGGTGTCCTTAACTTGTCACGTCCTGTGAGTAAACGGTTCTACACGGACTCACCGGTAACAACTGGAGGTGAAGTCTGAGGCAAGCGCCATGGCTGAGCGGTCGGGTGTTGAATACCTTCAGGTGCTGCATCAAATCCGCGAGGCATTCGGCCCAATGGGACAGCATACTACAAGGTGCACTGGATCGTGAAGTATGAGCAAGCACGCGTGACTTACTAGCTAGGTCCGGGCTTAAGGTTTTTCTTTGTGGTGTATTTGACCTTTACTTCACGTCCTGTGAGTAACGGTTCTACACGGAGTAACAAATGGAGTGAATTTATGAGCTAACGCGCCCGGGCTTTATGGCCGTCGGTGTGAATACCTGCCAGGTTGCGAACATAATCCAGAGGCATTGACGGAACCACGGGAGCCATACTACAATGGGGCAATGGAGTGAGTGGCTACGTGGACGATGAGCAAGCAACGGTGGACTAAGCTAGCTCCGGCTTACGCTATCGGCTGTCCTAACTTCACGTCCTGGTGAGGTAACGGTCTACGACTGATGTACAAACTGGAGTGAAGTATGAGCAGGCGGCCTAGGCGCGGCCAGAGTTCTGTGGGGTCGGTGGTAATTACCTTCCAGGTGCAACCAAATCGACAGACAGGCATTCGGCCCGGTGAGCATACTACAAGGTGCACGCTGAGTGAAGTAAGGAGCATAGCACGCCGCAGGCGGTGTGACTATAGCTAGCTCGGCTTCGCTATGGTGGGGGGGGAGTCCTTAACTTAACGTCCTGTGAGTAAAACGGTTCTACACTCTGGATTTGTAACAACTGGATGTGAAGTATGAGACAACGCGCGGCGGCTGCGCGTCTGGTGTGAATACCTTACAGCGTGCACAAACCAGAGGCATTCGGCCCAGGGAGCATACTACAAGGTGCACTGGAGTGAAGTATGAGCAAGCAACGGTGTTGACATAGTGTAGCTCCGGTACGCATTATTGGTGTCCTTAACTTCACGTCCGTGAAGAAGGTTCGACACGAGGATGTAAAAACAACTGGATTGTGAAGTAGGAGCAAGCTTGTGCGCGGCCGACTTGGAACTGGTCGGTGTGGAATACCTTCCAGGTTGCAACAAATCCAGTAGGCATTCGGCCCAGGGAGCAGACTACAAGGTCACTGCGAGTGAAGTATGAGCAAGCCGGTGACTATAGCTAGCTCGGCTTACGCTATGGTGTCCCTTAACTTCACGTCTGATGGAACGGTTCTACACGATTCATGTAACAACTGGAGGAAGTATGGCAAGCGCACGGCGGCTGTCCCCCGGTTCTTGTGTAATACCTTCCAGGGATGCAAAAACAAATCCGGAGCTTATTCGGCCCAGGGAGCAATACACAAGGTGCACTGGAGTGAAGTAGAGCAAGCACGGTGACCTATAGCGTAGCTCCGGCTACGCTATTATCTACTGGTGCTAACTTCACGTACCTGGAGTACCCAGCGTCTACACGGATTTGTAACAACTGGAGGAAGTATGAGCAAGCGCGGCTTGGTTTGTGGGTGCTGGCGTACGGTGTGTAATACCTTTCCAGGTGGCAACAAATTCCAGAGCATTCGCCCAGGGTAGCATACTACAGGTTGCACTATGGGAAGTGGAAGTATGAGCAAGCCACGGTGACGATATAGCTAGCTCCGGGCAGTTAGCTATGGTTGTCCTACTTCACAGTCCTGTGAGCTAAAGGTTCTACACGGAATTTTGGAACAACTGGAGGTGAAGTATGGAGCGAAAGCGCGACGGGCGTCGGCTTGTGATACCTTCCAGGTGCAACAAACCAGACGGCCTATTCGGCCCAGTGGGAGCATTACTACAAGGTGCACTGCGATGTGATAAGTATTTATGAGCAAGCACTCGGTGACTAGAGCTATGCTCAAGGCTTACGATATGGTGTCCTTAACTCAACGTCCCACGCGTGAGTAACGGTTCTACACGAGATGTTGTAACAACATGGAGTGAAGTATGAGCGCAAAGCGCGACGGCGGCCTGGCGTCGGTGGATACCTTCAGGTAGCAACAAATCCAGCACGGCATTCGGCCCAGCGGAGCAGACTACAAGGTGCAACTGGATTTGTGAAGTCATTGGATGCAAGCCACGGTGAGACTATAGCTAGCTCCGGGCTTACGCTATGGTTCCTTAGACTCACGTCATGTGTAGTAACGGTTCTTACAGGATGTAACAATTCTGGAGTTCAAGTGACAGTATGAATGCAAAAGCGCTGTGAGCTGGCCGTCGGTGTGAAATACCTTCAGAGTTTGCAAAAAAATCCAGAGCATTCGGCCCCATGGGAGCTACTACCAAGGTGCTACTGGATGAAAGTATGAGCAAGCACGGTGACTATAGCAGCAGCTCCGGATTAACGCTATTATGGTATCCTTGACGCTCCTTGTAACTTGTCACGTCTGGTGAGTAACGGTTCTACACGGCATGTAACAACTGGAGTGACGTAGAGCAATAAAAAGCGCGGCTGGCGTCGGTGGTGAAGTTACCTTCCAGGTGCACAAATCCAGGGCATTCGGCCCAGGGAGCAACTACAAGGTGCACGGATGGGATAGTATGAGCAAGCACAGTGACTCTAGCTAGCTTCCGGCCGTACGCTATGGGGTCCTTAACTTCCGTCCTTGTGAAGTACCGGTATCTACACGGATATGTAACAACTGGAGTAAGTTATGAGCAGCGCGGCGGACCACCGTTCCGTGTGTGAATACCTTCCAGGTGCAACAAATCCAGAGGCATTCGGTCCAGGGAGCTAAACAAGGTTGCAACTGGAGTGAGTATGAGCAAGCACGGGTGACCTATAGCCTTAGTCTCCGGCTTACGCCTATTATGGTGTCTTAACTCACGTCATGTGAAGTAACGTTCTTTACACGGATGTAACACTGGGAGTGTGGAAGTATGAGCAAGCGCGGCGGCGTCGGTGTGAATACTTCCAGGTGCAACAAATCCAGAGGCATTCGGCCCAGGGAGCATACTACAAGGTGCACTGGAGTGAAGTATGAGCAAAGCGTACGGTGGGACTATATAGCTAGCTCCGGCTTCGCTTTCTATGGTGTGTCCTAACTTCACGTCCTGTGAGTAACCGGTTTACTACACGGATGCGAACAAATGGAGTGAAGGAGGCACGAATGCGCGTTGGCAGGGAGAAGTAGTAGCGGCGTGCTCGTCGGTTTGTGAATACACTTCCATGGTTGCAACACAATCCGAGGCGTTCGGCCCGGGAGGAATACTACAAGGTGCCCTGGATGAAGTATGAGCAAGCTACGGTCGACGATAGCTAGTCGGCTTACGCTACTATGGTGTCCTTAACTTCACGGTCCGTAGTAAACGGTCTACACGGATGTAACACTGGAGTGAAGTATGAGCAAAGCGCGGCTGGGCGTCGGTGGTGATACCTTCAAGGTCAAACAAACCAGAGGCATTGGCGCCCCGGGAGCTACTACAAGGTGCACTGGAGTGACTTGTCTATGAGTCAAGCACGGTGGGGAGTCTATTAAGCTAGCTCCGGGCTTACGCTATGGTGTCCTTAACTGCCGTCCTGTGAGTACGGTTCTACACGGATGTAACAACTGGAGTGAAGTATGAGCAGCGCGAGTCGCCGTCAGGTGGTGAAACCTCCAGGGTGCAACAAATTCCAGAGGCATTGCGGTCTCCCTGAGGAGCATACACAAGGTGCACTGGAGTGAAGTATGAGCAAGCACGGTGACTATAGCTAGCTCCGGCTTACGCTATGGTGTCCTTAACTTCACGTCCTGTGAGTAACGGTTCTACACGGATGTAACAACTGGAGTGAAGTATTTTAGTAGTGAGCCATCAGAAAAAAGCGCGGCATGGCGTTCGGTGTGCATACCTTCCAGGTGCAAACAAACCAGAGGCATTCGGCCAGGGGCATACTACAAGTGACTGGAGGTGAAGTCTGAGCAAGCACGGGACTATAAGCTAGCTCGGCTTACGCTAATGGTTGTCATGTAACTTCACGTCTGTGAGTAACGGTCTACACGGATGTCACAACTGGACGTGAAGGTATGAGCAAGCGCAGGGCGGCGTCGGAGTGTGAATACCTTTTCCAGGGTGCACAAAATCCAGAGGCATTCGGCCCAGGGAGCATTAATCTACAGGTGCCCACTGGAGAGTGAAGTTCATGAGCAAGGCACGGTTGACTAAGCTAGCTCCGCTTAAAACGGGGATGATTTTTTATGGTGCCTTAAATTCACGTCCTGTGAGAAACGGTTCTACACGATTTTTTTTTTTTTTTGTAACAACTGGAGTTTGATAGTCACGAGCACGCGCGGCTGGCGTCTGGTGTGAATTACCTTCCAGCGTGCCCCAACAAAATCCAAGAAGGCATTCGGCCCAGGGAGCATTAAGTACTCCACAAGGGACACTGGCAGTGATAATGTATGGAGAGTATGCACGGTGACTATTAGCTAGCTCCGGCTTACGCTATGGTTGTCCTTAAACTCACGTCCTGTGAGTAACGGTTTCTACACACGGATGTAAAAACTGGAGTGAAGTAGAGCAAGCCGGCTTGGCGTCGGTG
The DNA here is from genome assembly GCA_013435795.1 of Chlamydomonas sp. ICE-L. Taxonomy (NCBI): domain Eukaryota; kingdom Viridiplantae; phylum Chlorophyta; class Chlorophyceae; order Chlamydomonadales; family Chlamydomonadaceae; genus Chlamydomonas; species Chlamydomonas sp. ICE-L. The sequence goes on from JACBWV010000825.1 coordinate 3,891,812, forward strand.
TGAATTTCGTGGTGAATACTTCCAAGGTGCAAAACATTATATCCAGAGGCATTCGGCCCAGGGAGCATACTACAAGGTGCACTGGAGTGAAGTATGAGCAAGCACGGTGACTATAGCTAGCTCCGGCTTACGCTATGGTGTCCTTAACTTCACGTCTGTGAGAAACGGTTCTATATACGGATGTAACTAACTGGAGGTGAAAGTATGAGCAAGCGCAGGCCGGCGCGTCGGTGTGTGTTGTGGTGTTGATACTCCAGGTGTGCAAACAAATCCAGAGGCATTCGGCCAGGGAGTCATAATTATACAAGGTGCACTGGAGTTGAAGTTGAGCAAGCACGGTGACTATAGCTAGCTCCGTGTACTACGCTATTTGGTTCCTTAACTTCACGTCCTGTGAGTAACGGTTTACACGGATTTTGGTGTGTAACAACTGGATGAAGGATGAGCAAGCGCATGGCGGCGTCTGGACTGTTTTTTTTGTGGGATACCTTCCAGGTGCAACAAAATCCAGAAGGCATTCGGCCCAGGGACGAAGCATACTACAAGGTGCACATGGATGTCTTAGTGAAGTATGAGCAAGCACGGTCATGACTATAGCTAGCTCCGGCTGGATGACGCTTATGGGGTCTTAAACTTCACGTCCTGTGAGAACGGTTCTACACGGGGATTTGTAACAATGGCGTGAAGTATGAGCCAATTAAAGCGCGGCGGCGTCGGTGTGAATACTTCTTCCTAGGGCATGCAAACAAATCAGAGGCATTCGGCCCAGGAGCATACCTACAAGGTGGCACTGGAGGGAGTATGAGCAAGCACGGGTGACATAGCGGGCCTAGAATAGCTAAAAAGCGCCGCTACGCTTAGGTGTCCTTAAAACTTCACCGCTTTCACGTCCGTGAGTAGACGGCGGTTCTACACACAGTCCTAACGACAACGGATGTAACAATTTCTATTTCAATAATATGAGCAGCAAAAGCGCGGAGGCGTCGGTGTGAAGAAACTTCCAGGTGCAACAAATCCAGAGAGGCATATTCGTCCCATGGAGCATACTACAAAGGTGCACTGGAGTGAAGTTGAAGCAAGCAACGGTGACTATCAGCCTGAGACTCCGCTTTACGCCATGGTGTCCTTACTAACTAACTACTGCAAACGTCCTGTGAGAACGTTCTAACAAAACGGAGTAAAACCAATTTTCATTTCAAGTATGAGCAAGCGGGCGGCGCGGTGTAAAGAAGACCTCCAGGGTGCAACAAATCCGAGCATTCGCCCAGGGAGCATACGACAAAGGTGCACTTGGAGGGAATTATGAATCAAGCAACGGTGACTAAAAGCTAGCTCCCCCCGCTTACTCTATGTGTCCTAACTTCACGTCTGTTGAGTCACGGTTTCTAAACACGGTGTAACAAAATTTCAATTTTTCATATGACAATCGCGGCGCTCCGGGTAAATACCCTTCCAGTTGCCCACAAATCCAGAGGCATTTTTCGGCCCCCATGGGCATACTACTACAAACACTATACAAAGTTTGCACTGGAGTGAAGTCTAGCAACTCAAGCACTTTGACTATGCAGCTCACGAGCTGACGCTAGTATGGTGCGTCCTTAACTTCACCACGTCCTGTGAGTAACGTTCTTAACACAAACGGATTAACAATTGTCAATTTCATATGAGAAAAGCTCGGGAGCAAGCGCGGCGTCGTCGGTGTGAATCCTTCCAGTGCAACAAATCCATAGGCATTCTGCCCAGGGAGCCTACTCACTACAAAAAGGTGCCCCTGAGTTGAAGTTAGGGAAGTCAGCACTGACTATAAGAGCTAAGCTGCCCCGCTTACGCTTATGGTGTCCTTACTTTAAATAACTTAACGTCCTGGGAGTAAACGGTTCTACGACAAGCAAAACACGGACGTGTACCAATTTCAGTTCAGAATCTAGCAAGAAAGCGCGGCGGCGTCGTGTGAATAACCAACCTTCCAGGGGCAACATCCAAGGCATATCCGGCCCAGGGAGCCTAACGACAAGTTGCGCTGAGTGAAGTAATGACAAACAAGCAACGGGTGACTATAGCTAGCTCCGGGCTTCCCTATGGGTGTCCTTAAAACTCACGTCCCTTAGGAAACGGTTCTAACACAAATCTCTACAACCAGGCTGTAACAATGTCAATTTCCAATATGGCAAGCGCGCCGTCGGTGTGCAGACTGCAGGTGCAACAATCAAGGCCAGGCGATTCGGCGGGGCGGCCCGGGACATACTACAACACGTGCACTGGAGGGAAGTATGAGCAAGCACAGGTGCTATAGCTAGCTCCAGCTACGCCCGGCTTACGCTAATGGGGTCCTTAACTCACGTCTGGGAAGAAAACGGTTGCTAACGACCAGAAACACGAGAACATGGCATTTCAATATGAGCAAGCGCGGCGGCGTCGGTGTGAATAAATACCTGCCAGGGGCACCAAAGCCAGAGGGCAGTCGGCCCAGGGACAGACTACAAGTACAAAGGTGGCTCTGAGTGAAGTTGGACAGCAACGGTGACTATAAATCTAGCTCCCGGCGGACGCTATGGTGGTTTCTGAACTTCACGTCCTGGAGTCAACGGTTCTAAACTAAAAAACAACGGCGGTAACAATTTGCAATGCATAAGATAGCAGCGCGGCGGCGTCGGTGTGAAAGACCCTTCCAGGGGCAACAAAAATCCAGAGGCATTCGGATATCGGCCCAGGGAAGCAGACTAACACTACTAAAAGGTGCACTGGTGAATATGAGCAAGCACCGGGTGACTCATAGCTAGCGCCGCCGGCTTTTTTAGCTATGGTTCCTTAACCTTCACGGGTCCGTTAGTAACGGTTCTAACACAAACGGATGTACCAATTTCAGTTTCTATTAGCAGCGCGGGCGGCGTCGGTGTGATTACCGTGGTAATACCTCCAGGTTCAAACAAAAATCCGAGGCATTTCGGCCCGACAATACTTACAAGTAGGTGCCGGATGACGTATTAGCACAAGCACAATGACTTATAGCTTACTCCGGCGTACGCTATGGGTGTCCTTTACTCTTCACGGCCTGGGGGAGTAACGGTACGGTTCTACAATCTACCGATTTAACAATTTCAATTTCAATATGAGCGAGCGCGCGGCGTCGTGGTGAATACCTCCAGGTGCAAACAAATCCAGAGGCATTCGATTCGCCCAGGGAGCCACACAGTGCACTGGGGAGTGAAGTAGAGCCAAGCCGGTGACTATAAGCTAGCTCCCGGTGACGCTATGGGGTCCTTAACGTCACGGTCCTGTGAGTAACGTCTACACAGACAAAACAAACTACATCTAACAACACACACAAACAACACGGAGTACAATTTATTTTTCAATTTAATATGAGCAAAAGCGAGCGCGTGTGGGAATACCCATACCTTCCCCAGGTGCAACAATCCAGAGAGTCATGGCCCATGGAGCATACCTACAAGGTGGCCTGGAGTGAAAGTATGAGCAATCACGGTGACTATAGCTAGCTCCGGCTTACGCTATGGTGTCCTTAACTTCACGTCCTGTGAGTAACGGTTCTACACGGATGTAACAATTTCAATTTCAATATGAGCAAAGCGCGGCGGCGTCGGTGTGAATACCTTCCAGGTGCAACAAATCCAGAGGCATTCGGCCCAGGGAGCATACTACAAGGTGCACTGGAGTGAAGTATGAGCAAGCACGGTGACTATAGCTAGCTCCGGCTTACGCTATGGTGTCCTTAACTTCACGTCCTGTGAGTAACGGTTCTACACGGATGTAACAATTTCAATTTCAATATGAGCAAGCGCGGCGGCGTCGGTGTGAATACCTTCCAGGTGCAACAAATCCAGAGGCATTCGGCCCAGGGAGCATACTACAAGGTGCACTGGAGTGAAGTATGAGCAAGCACGGTGACTATAGCTAGCTCCGGCTTACGCTATGGTGTCCTTAACTTCACGTCCTGTGAGTAACGGTTCTACACGGATGTAACAATTTCAATTTCAATATGAGCAAGCGCGGCGGCGTCGGTGTGAATACCTTCCAGGTGCAACAAATCCAGAGGCATTCGGCCCAGGGAGCATACTACAAGGTGCACTGGAGTGAAGTATGAGCAAGCACGGTGACTATAGCTAGCTCCGGCTTACGCTATGGTGTCCTTAACTTCACGTCCTGTGAGTAACGGTTCTACACGGATGTAACAATTTCAATTTCAAGTATGAGCAAGCGCGGCGGCGTCGGTGTGAATACCTTCCAGGTGCAACAAATCCAGAGGCATTCGGCCCAGGGAGCATACTACAAGGTGCACTGGAGTGAAGTATGAGCAAGCACGGTGACTATAGCTAGCTCCGGCTTACGCTATGGTGTCCTTAACTTCACGTCCTGTGAGTAACGGTTCTACACGGATGTAACAATTTCAATTTCAATATGAGCAAGCGCGGCGGCGTCGGTGTGAATACCTTCCAGGTGCAACAAATCCAGAGGCATTCGGCCCAGGGAGCATACTACAAGGTGCACTGGAGTGAAGTATGAGCAAGCACGGTGACTATAGCTAGCTCCGGCTTACGCTATGGTGTCCTTAACTTCACGTCCTGTGAGTAACGGTTCTACACGGATGTAACAATTTCAATTTCAATATGAGCAAGCGCGGCGGCGTCGGTGTGAATACCTTCCAGGTGCAACAAATCCAGAGGCATTCGGCCCAGGGAGCATACTACAAGGTGCACTGGAGTGAAGTATGAGCAAGCACGGTGACTATAGCTAGCTCCGGCTTACGCTATGGTGTCCTTAACTTCACGTCCTGTGAGTAACGGTTCTACACGGATGTAACAATTTCAATTTCAATATGAGCAAGCGCGGCGGCGTCGGTGTGAATACCTTCCAGGTGCAACAAATCCAGAGGCATTCGGCCCAGGGAGCATACTACAAGGTGCACTGGAGTGAAGTATGAGCAAGCACGGTGACTATAGCTAGCTCCGGCTTACGCTATGGTGTCCTTAACTTCACGTCCTGTGAGTAACGGTTCTACACGGATGTAACAATTTCAAGTTCAATATGAGCAAGCGCGGCGGCGTCGGTGTGAATACCTTCCAGGTGCAACAAATCCAGAGGCATTCGGCCCAGGGAGCATACTACAAGGTGCACTGGAGTGAAGTATGAGCAAGCACGGTGACTATAGCTAGCTCCGGCTTACGCTATGGTGTCCTTAACTTCACGTCCTGTGAGTAACGGTTCTACACGGATGTAACAACTGGAGTGAAGTATGAGCAAGCGCGGCGGCGTCGGTGTGAATACCTTCCAGGTGCAACAAATCCAGAGGCATTCGGCCCAGGGAGCATACTACAAGGTGCACTGGAGTGAAGTATGAGCAAGCACGGTGACTATAGCTAGCTCCGGCTTACGCTATGGTGTCCTTAACTTCACGTCCTGTGAGTAACGGTTCTACACGGATGTAACAACTGGAGTGAAGTATGAGCAAGCGCGGCGGCGTCGGTGTGAATACCTTCCAGGTGCAACAAATCCAGAGGCATTCGGCCCAGGGAGCATACTACAAGGTGCACTGGAGTGAAGTATGAGCAAGCACGGTGACTATAGCTAGCTCCGGCTTACGCTATGGTGTCCTTAACTTCACGTCCTGTGAGTAACGGTTCTACACGGATGTAACAACTGGAGTGAAGTATGAGCAAGCGCGGCGGCGTCGGTGTGAATACCTTCCAGGTGCAACAAATCCAGAGGCATTCGGCCCAGGGAGCATACTACAAGGTGCACTGGAGTGAAGTATGAGCAAGCACGGTGACTATAGCTAGCTCCGGCTTACGCTATGGTGTCCTTAACTTCACGTCCTGTGAGTAACGGTTCTACACGGATGTAACAACTGGAGTGAAGTATGAGCAAGCGCGGCGGCGTCGGTGTGAATACCTTCCAGGTGCAACAAATCCAGAGGCATTCGGCCCAGGGAGCATACTACAAGGTGCACTGGAGTGAAGTATGATATGAGCAAGCACGGTGACTATAGCTAGCTCCGGCTTACGCTATGGTGTCCTTAACTTCACGTCCTGTGAGTAACGGTTCTACACGGATGTAACAATTTCAATTTCAATATGAGCAAGCGCGGCGGCGTCGGTGTGAATACCTTCCAGGTGCAACAAATCCAGAGGCATTCGGCCCAGGGAGCATACTACAAGGTGCACTGGAGTGAAGTATGAGCAAGCACGGTGACTATAGCTAGCTCCGGCTTACGCTATGGTGTCCTTAACTTCACGTCCTGTGAGTAACGGTTCTACACGGATGTAACAATTTCAATTTCAATATGAGCAAGCGCGGCGGCGTCGGTGTGAATACCTTCCAGGTGCAACAAATCCAGAGGCATTCGGCCCAGGGAGCATACTACAAGGTGCACTGGAGTGAAGTATGAGCAAGCACGGTGACTATAGCTAGCTCCGGCTTACGCTATGGTGTCCTTAACTTCACGTCCTGTGAGTAACGGTTCTACACGGATGTAACAATTTCAATTTCAAGTATGAGCAAGCGCGGCGGCGTCGGTGTGAATACCTTCCAGGTGCAACAAATCCAGAGGCATTCGGCCCAGGGAGCATACTACAAGGTGCACTGGAGTGAAGTATGAGCAAGCACGGTGACTATAGCTAGCTCCGGCTTACGCTATGGTGTCCTTAACTTCACGTCCTGTGAGTAACGGTTCTACACGGATGTAACAACTTGCAATTGCAAGTATGAGCAAGCGCGGCGGCGTCGGTGTGAATACCTTCCAGGTGCAACAAATCCAGAGGCATTCGGCCCAGGGAGCATACTACAAGGTGCACTGGAGTGAAGTATGAGCAAGCACGGTGACTATAGCTAGCTCCGGCTTACGCTATGGTGTCCTTAACTTCACGTCCTGTGAGTAACGGTTCTACACGGATGTAACAACTGGAGTGAAGTATGAGCAAGCGCGGCGGCGTCGGTGTGAATACCTTCCAGGTGCAACAAATCCAGAGGCATTCGGCCCAGGGAGCATACTACAAGGTGCACTGGAGTGAAGTATGAGCAAGCACGGTGACTATAGCTAGCTCCGGCTTACGCTATGGTGTCCTTAACTTCACGTCCTGTGAGTAACGGTTCTACACGGATGTAACAACTGGAGTGAAGTATGAGCAAGCGCGGCGGCGTCGGTGTGAATACCTTCCAGGTGCAACAAATCCAGAGGCATTCGGCCCAGGGAGCATACTACAAGGTGCACTGGAGTGAAGTATGAGCAAGCACGGTGACTATAGCTAGCTCCGGCTTACGCTATGGTGTCCTTAACTTCACGTCCTGTGAGTAACGGTTCTACACGGATGTAACAACTGGAGTGAAGTATGAGCAAGCGCGGCGGCGTCGGTGTGAATACCTTCCAGGTGCAACAAATCCAGAGGCATTCGGCCCAGGGAGCATACTACAAGGTGCACTGGAGTGAAGTATGAGCAAGCACGGTGACTATAGCTAGCTCCGGCTTACGCTATGGTGTCCTTAACTTCACGTCCTGTGAGTAACGGTTCTACACGGATGTAACAACTGGAGTGAAGTATGAGCAAGCACGGTGACTATAGCTAGCTCCGGCTTACGCTATGGTGTCCTTAACTTCACGTCCTGTGAGTAACGATTCTACACGGATGTAACAATTTCAATTTCAATATGAGCAAGCGCGGCGGCGTCGGTGTGAATACCTTCCAGGTGCAACAAATCCAGAGGCATTCGGCCCAGGGAGCATACTACAAGGTGCACTGGAGTGAAGTATGAGCAAGCACGGTGACTATAGCTAGCTCCGGCTTACGCTATGGTGTCCTTAACTTCACGTCCTGTGAGTAACGGTTCTGCGGTGCAAGACTTTTTCATTTGTATAACGGGATTTTTTTTTCCGGGGCTATAACAATCGAATTCGAAATTCTTATCCGCCTCAAAAACGATTACATATTCATCTCACGCACACGTCACTTTTTCCGAAGCACATTTCGTAGGCGCTACTTCTCCTCCGCATAAGCGGAGACTGGAATCGGGATGCGACGACGCTAGGCTTTGCAATGATCATCAATTCGCGCACTTTCCTGATTTGAGATGTCCACTCAAACCAGATTTGCCGAATTCTCTAACCCCCCTCTCCTCCCCAATGATCAATAACAACTGCCGGCGACCAAGCATCCCGATTCCGGGCAAGAAGCACCTTGGAGAAGTCCAAGAGCAGATTGCCCGCAGGAGGGAGGTAGGGGAATGCGAAGCCCCCAACGCCAGTGCTTGGAACCCTGTCCACAAACTCAATACCAAATCTGCGAAAGTGACAGATCACCCAAAAATTAAAATATCCTCACCTTTCAATGGACAACCTGGACAACAAGATCCTACAGGCCGCTTCCGGGCAGAGAGCAAAAGCTCCAAGAATCTACCTAGGACTCATTCTGAACCAAGTTCTGCTAAACCTAAAAATCATCCCAACCCTACTCAATCAAAAAATATCCGGAACAAGCAAGACAGACGAAATCCTCCTACCACGAACTCTGCCATTCACCTTGTCATTGCCCTTCTTCTCGTCAACTGCCTGAATTTAGCCGCCGCTTCAACAGCCTATCTCCGCACTCCTTTATCTTTCTTCGCACCTAACACCTACCCAGCCACCAGCATGTATTCAATGGGAGCTCAACAAAACAGGGTGCAACAAGGTAAGATCGATAGGAAATCGAACCGCCGCGAGAAACAAGCTGCTCAATCCCGCCTCGCTTCCCCACCTTCCCACCACACCGCCGCATACCTCGTTCCCCTGACTACCACACCGCACTACCTTACAAACTGCAAACATCTCAACAATACACCCATTGGCCATCTTCGAAACCCCATACTCCCTAAGCCTCCCACAGCTACTAATACCGCCCCTCGCGGCGTGGGTGCAAGTCCCGATATGCCCCTCGTGGCATTGTCGTCTCTGACGATTAATACAGCCTCCCATGGCGTGGGTGCAAGTCCCGATGTGCCCCTCGTGGCATCATCGTCTCTGACGATTAACACAGCCTCCCATGGCGTGGGTGCAAGTCCCGATGTGCCCCTCACGGCATTGTCCTTCCCGAAAGAATTAACCAATAACGAAGCTGCAAGTCCTTATGCTCACAACCAACTTTACAATCAACCTTGGACAACTGTGTCCTACATCCCCTGCTTCTTAGTCATAGACTTCTATAGCACTCTTCTGATTGTCCCTCTCCTTATGGCTACTTGTTGGATCATAGGGTGTACCAAGCTATTGACATCAGTACAGAGTACACTCACTATTGATAAGTCAATCGTGAACAGCTTCCTTCTTCTGAAACACTCTGCAAAGCAGAATTCTAGCTGTGAACCTAATAGGAAATCCTGTACTCAGGACATTAGAACCTTGACTCATCATACCTGGTATACAGCTCCTAGGGGAGGTAGACCTACTTCCAGACTTCGTTCCACTCCTGTAAACAGCTCTAGCTATTGGGAACCCCAAATAGACTGTCACTGTCAAGTTCATTCTATTAACGCCTACCTCGGATACAAGGCCCTTGACTACAAAGAGGTCCTACAGTTCTCCATAAACCTCAACACACACGTCACTAACTACACTCAACATGAGTGGGATCTAGAACGTTGCTACTTCAACAAACTAACCGGTAACTACACAATCCCTTTAGTCAACTATTACCTGGCTAACAGGAAATCTCACTTAGGCTCTCTCACTGGCCACAGGAACTCACAAACATATACTCCATCCCATCCTCCCCCTACTACACCAACAACTGAAGACACATCTGAGAACTATTCTGCAGGAGTTATGCCTGGCAGCACTAAACAGCAAATTTTATCTCGGCTTCCTCCCAGCTGCACAAGGTTTATCCTCCACTACAACTGTGGATATGGACATGCTACAACCATTAAGCAAATTAATGGTAAGTGGTGGGACATGAACTCTGAACACAACGGCCCTAGTCTTCTCCACTCACAAGATTGGATAAAACTCCAAGGGCACATCTACACTCTTACCAAAGCATCACCCTCCTTCCTTTCACACCCTTTTCAACCAGAAATTAACCACACACCAGGCCACCCTACTAGGGAGACTGTTGACATGATCTCCCCTACTAGTAACACCACACCCACTCACAACCGTCCTGACTCTCCCCACAGTATGGACCACATAACTTCCCCATGGCCTGCAGAACTCACAGATCACAACTTACCAGATCAGGATAACTCCTCAGATCTAACTTTCTCTGATCTCCTAGACTCCACCCTATCAGATCAAGAAGATCCCATAGATTCCCCCTCTTTAAATCAAAAAGACCCCACAGAAACTATTTACTTAGTCTCTGACGATGAGGAACCTCCCAGATCAAAACAAAAAACATCTCCTACAAAGAAAAATAATTTAACTACCAAACGCTCACACCCCTGCACACACCAGATGCACAACACACCTCTCCCTACACCTAGCAAAGTTGTCCTTCCTGACTTCACTAAGTTTCGCCAATGCAGAATTTTTGGGGCAGAACCTCCTACCAAGAAACCTGCTCCTTCCAGACTCACCACCAAAACCCTTCCAACGAAAAGAATTAAAATTACTCATACTACTTCATATCCTGTTCAACAACAGCAAACTGCACTCTATCTCACTAACATTATCACCTCCAACTGCAGAGGCATTTTCTCATCCTGGGAAACACTCTATGACCATATTCGAACTAATGAGCCAGACATTGCTATTCTCACCGAAACAAAACTCACCTCCAACAATACAGGCATAATTAATATGATCAAACAAGACCTCTCTGACTACCACTTTCATCACAGCAGCAAAACCATTAAGCAAGCTACCAATGCAGACAACATTGTTACCCGCTCAGCTGGAGTCATCACACTTATTAAAAAGACTCTTACTGCACACCTAATTAAACATGAAATCCCTACTGACATAGCTGGTCACCTCACTCATCAAACTATTAACAACATCACTCACATCCTAGGTGTCTACATGCCCTGCAATGATCCTGCCAAAAGAGCCCGCATCTATGAACACATCCACTACATCATATCCCAGAACCCCTCTCACCACTATATTGCAGGGGGAGACTGGAATGCAGCTTACTACCTCACTGATAGAAGCAACACAGTCCATCATCTGGAGGACCAGCCTCACTACCAGCATCTTAATAAATATTCAATCCACATCCAACCATCTCCACGTCCCCATACTTATTCAGACAACACCTCCTACAGCAGCAGGATAGATGACATCATTCTCATCAACCCTCCACCTGCAACCATGGTGACAGAAACCACACACCAAATGGGAGACACACTTGACCACTTGACCCTGGAACAACAAATTACCTCCTCTCTCTTTCCACCTCCCAACCTGGACACACCACCTCACAATCCAACACCCCAACTGCAACTCCCTCTCAAGCAACAGGACATGGCCAAAGCCAAAGAGGCTATCTCAAATAAATTTCTCCATCAATTTCAACACAGCCACATCAACATAAATAAAGCCTGGACTATAGCACAAACTTTACTGGGAGAAGATAAAACATCTGCACACATCCAATCTATTAGACAAGAACTCACAGCCACCATGCCAGAAAATCTTAACAGCATGGCAGATCATCTCATGATCACTTTACACCAAGCTCTTTCCATCATGACTGACATCTGCCCCATTAAGTCTAGCACACCAGGCATTTTTTTGCCCAGACAAACTGCTAAAACTTACAGACGTCTTAACTACCATAGTAAACACATTAAAGCACTTCGAACAGCCTCCACTCACCTTGACCAACAGCAATACATGGAGCTCAGAAGCACACCTCATACGGCAGGTACATACTCACCTACCACTAAAATCAAAATACAACAACACCTACAAAACCTACTCCTCCCTGACTACTGCCTCTCTCTAACTGCTGATATTCAACAAAGTATTACAGAACTACGTCACATGCAGGCAGCACTCAAAGAGGAGAGAGCAACTGCCTCCATCAAGAAATTCAGACGCCGCCTCAGCACACAAGCACGACAAACTCACAGGTATATTTTCTCTCCTAAAAACTACACACACACACACCCCCTGCCCTTCTGGACGCATCCTCGAACACACTTAGCACCAGTACCCAGGGTCTCCTGGAAGTTTTGACCAAACACATGGGTAAACTTATGTCACCTCCCACACCACCCATCTTAGATGATTATACCCGACATGCCACTCCCCCTCCATGGGAAACACACACAGACAAATACCACCTTGAAACTCCAGCCAATTCCATACAAACCACTGCCTCCCCTTACACCTATCTCTCCTCCTCAACCACCTATGATGACTGCATCAGGAAACTCTCCACTAACAAAGCCACAGGCCCAGACGGCATACCTAATGAACTACTTATGTGCCTCCCACAGGAAATGCACCTCACCATACACAAACTCATGCAGCTAGTATGGATCCTGGGAGAAACACCAGACTGCTGGAAAATCTCCCACACAGTCATGCTCTACAAAAAATCAGATCCTTGCTTACCCCAAAATTACAGGCCAATAGGCCTTAACAATGCTGTAGCCAAACTCTGGACCTCTCTTGTTACCAACACTATTACTACCTACTCTGAAACCAATCACATTCTAAGTGCCTGCCAAGAGGGTTTCAGAAAAGACAAAAGTACCTATAGACAACTCCTGACCCTACTCCACAACATTGAGGATGCTGCCCTCTTCCACCAGGACCTTTATGCTGCCTACTTTGACTTTAGCTCTGCCTTCAACATGATTGATCACCAAAAACTTCTCTGCATTATGCACAGCTTGGGTTATACCCATGATACTATAGATACAATTAAAGGAATTTACACAAACTCTACTACACATATCCTCCTTAACAATACATCTGGCTCCCCTATCCCCATCACTAGGGGCACTATCCAGGGGGACACTCTCTCCCCCTTACTCTTCATTATTTTTCTAGAACCCCTACACAGATGGCTCCGTTCTGGAGGACGAGGATACAGAGCAGCATCCCTACCCTCCACAACAGCAGATGAAAACCACACTAGCAGCTTGGGGTATGCTGATGACACTGCCGTCCTAACCGGCAGCTCAGAGGACCTTCGCATCCAATGTGGTAAAGTTCAAACTTTTAGTATCTGGTCGGGCATTCCCCTTAACGCCACTAAATGTGTGGTTAGTGGCATACTCCACAAATCACACCCCTCACAACCTACTCACAACAACACACTCAAACAAAGGCTAGAAAAAATTCCTCTAGGTAATTCCTATGCTACCTACCAGCCGCCAGACCAAGCCTATAAATACCTGGGGGTCCACATCTCACTCACCTTAAATTGGAAAACTCAACTTCACTCTACTATTGAAACCATCCACAACAAAGGCTTGAGTATCCTCACTAAAGCTAAAAATAGGGCAACCCCCACCCAATGTCTACGAATAATCTCACAATGTGTCAGAGCAGCTATTAAATACCCCATGATAGTAGCTCCCTTCTCACTAACCGACATTCATGTCATTGACAGAGCAGTATTAAAAACAGTTAAACTCTGCTGCTCCCTTCCTAGATCCTTTCCGACAAGAGCACTCCACCTCCCTAAAACAGAGGCAGGACTAGGGGTGCCTTCTCTACTCACTGAATATACTCAGATTACTGCAACAGCCCTCACCCAGTCCATGAACGACCAAGGTCACCTGGGAATTCTCACCAGGGCTCTTCTTGACAAATCAACCTCCACCATGACCACTCTAGATCCTCTCTCTCTCTCCAGCAAGCAACTTAAATATATGTCCCTAGCCCGCCAGCTGGAAATTATTAAAAAATCTGACATAATAATTTCTTGGAATGACACAGAACTCCTTGACAAACTTAACATACACTCTCTCCCTCTTCCACCACAGGCAATCCCTGTCTCACTAATGACTCCTTTTCACGACCTGGACATCTACTCATACCACGACCTGGTCACCCCCATGGGAACTCATCTTATCAGCACTACAGACCTCTCTCTTATTACTTCACACAAAATTACTAAACACCACAAACGATCCCTGAACCGCCTCACCGCACACCTCTCCTCCTTCCAAACCGTCACTCCTCCAACTCACTCTGACCCACTCCCCCTCTCCCACAGGCAACTTGCGCCTGGCTACGCAATTTCGCAGAACACGACAGACAACGTTAAATTTCCTGCTCCTGTCGAATCCTCCACCCCACTTACCCAGCGCTACCAACCTCACGCCTCCGTTACTGATGCAGACTACGAGGCGGACCCCACTGGGGACCTGGAAGGAAACCAATGGTGGGCGTGGCCCACGCAGATCGCAGGCAGTCACGCGCACCAAGCATGGGGCTGCCCCAACAGTGACGCCACCTGGTCAGCGCGCCACTACTTGTGCAAATCCTGGATCCGACACTCCTCCTCCTCCAAATTCTACCGCGCATATAAAATAACCTCCACCTCGCACCCTGACAGGATCCGCGAGGCCATGACATTCCCAGCCAGCAGCGCACCTGCACCACCGGCGCGCCTGCTTCACCTTACTTACGGATCTCAGTACAGAGCCCTGCACATTACGAGCTGGCGGGGCAAGCGCTCTTACAACGACGACAAACTTGCCACCACCACCGTTGTCCACGTCCAATGGGCCCCAACCATCATGCACAACGACCATATCAACTCCTACACACGCATGGGATACAGCATCCACCATTGCACACCTCTCACCCCCACTACCTCCACCATACACTGGAAGCCTCAATCTCACCATGCGGCTCACCTTGTTGAACTGGTAGGACAACCAACATATGACCAATTAACCCACACCTTTAAAACCACTCCTCCGATAACCACATACCTCAATCCCAGGAAGGACACCCACCTCACTAACCTCCAGCAACAAGGCCAATGGGCCACCTCCCCAGGATTTAATGCTGACAACCACAACCTTGTTCACAAACTTCTGAAAATTGACACACACGACAGACACCCAGACTGGGACATTCAACCACCCTCAGCCTACATTATACAAACAGGCATCCTCACTACTCTGGATTGCCAATCCACACACACACATACCAACGTTTCATATCTTTATAACCCCACAGGTCACTGTCTTGGGCACATTCCCAACGACAGGCTCACCTCTCTTAAACAAAACTATGACCACTTTAAAAATCACTACCCAACCAAATGGAACCAACTGACCCAAGGAGGAACATACCACACTGACCTAGCTGCCCTCTTCACCAGATACAGAGCTGCTCCTGCTGCCACTAACATTCTGTCTCCCTTCCTCTACCAAGCAGCAGCTGCCCTGGGCATTACTCACCATCGTACCTCCAATCCTCTTAGCTACGACCAAAGCCTCACCAGCTTCTCTTCTACCAGCCCTGCTGACCAGCTCTTTGGCTCCAACCAAGACCCCTTTCTTACCATCTGGACTGGGGGCTCACTGGTGGACATTCCCAATTCCACCACACAAGCACACCAAGCTCTAAGGTGGGCTCTAGCCAGTGCTGACCATGCTGAAAATACTCTCAGCCCTACCTGCACCCTGATGCTCCTCCCTGATGACCTTGCTGCCCCTTACAAAACTCTCCTCCACCACTCCTGGATCCACTACATTGACTCTAGACCACTGTCTGAATTTTATACTACCTCTGAAATATGGCTTGGCAGCAAATCTCACACCCCACCCTCCACTCAAAAATTACACCTCATCCTTATATGCAACCCTCACAGCCAAGAGACTTACTTTCCTAAACTCCCAGACTTTATTGACCAATGGACATACTACATGCAAAGCCTCGCCTCATCCTGGGAGCCCTCTACTATCACACCACCTTCCACCCTTACTTTCACTGATATTGTCATCACCTACCCTCGGAAACTTAAATCTCTTGCCAAAAATCCCTGGCAACCTATACTCCACCAACACCCTCCCCCCTCTCCTCTTACCATTACCCACCCCTGTTTTACCTTGCTACCCCCTCCTCTGGCCTCCAGGTCTACACAGATGGTAGCCTAATAAAAGGTAAACCAGGGCATCCTAGCAAAATAGGTGCTGCAGTATATGTCCCGGCTGCAGGACAAAGCTACACCATCAACCCTGGGGGAATAGGGGCCACCAAAACTAACAACCGGGCAGAACTGGTAGCCATCCACCAAGCCCTTCTCAACATTGACTATGACAAATCTCTTACCCTTCATACAGACAGCCTCTGCTCTCTTCAACTGATTAAAAAAATGATTCATGACCCCACCACAACAACCCGTTCCATTCATACTGAATTACTGCAATCAATTCAAAAACACCTCATTCAACGCATCCTGCATGGCTCACACACCACCCTTTGTAAAGTCCGTTCCCACACAGGTATCCTTGGAAATGACAGAGCAGACACTCTGGCACGCAAGGCAGCTGAGCACCCTACCTCAACTAATTTTACTGATAACACTGGGGAAATCCCCCGCCACAATGTTTACTGGCCTACAGTTCAACCTCCTCGTACACCCATGGGAGATATCCCCCCTAGAATTTTAGCACCTAACCTTACACAAGGTATCACCTCTAACCTACCCACTAGCTGCCACCTTGGTCAACACCCCCTTAAAGGGATTTATGCAACCACCTGGGCTGAAAACACCCCCCACCAACTTCCTCAAGCAAGTAACAAATTTTGGACCTCAACCCTTATCCAGCATAAAACTAAATTCCACATCCTTAAAGCCCGCTGGGGTAGACTGTGGAACCGTAAACTTGCATTCCGCTGGAAACTCCCTTATATTACCAGCACTCACCCACCCACGAACTCCCTATGCCCCATCTGCCACACCTGTGAGGACGGAGCGGGCCACATCCTGGCGGGTTGCACACACCGGACTTTCAAGGGGCTCTACATTAAGAGACATGACGCCGCAGTGCGACTCATCCACAAGGCCATTTGCACAGGAGCCCTGGGATCTCGCAGAATGATCATGGACGCTGGCAAGGAAGAGGACCTCCCCAGGGGGGTCCTGGGCAAACGTCTCCCTGACTGGTTACGCCCCTCCACTATTACTGTAGCGGATTGGAAGAGGATGAGACCTGATCTTGCCGTCCTACCTGACATAGACTCTCCTACCTGTATGTCTGATAAAGAACTCTGGGTTCTTGAGCTTGGATACTGCTCTGATACTAATCACGCTACTAAGTTTATTACTAAACATGCCCAACATGTTGAATTAGTCAATGGCCTTCGATCGGCTGGATACCTTGTTCACTATGAAGTTATTACCGTTGGTACAACTGGTACTATTCCTACCTCTTTTTTGACTTCTATGACCACTCTTGGACTTCAGAGATCCTGTGCCCTCAAACTGGCGGACACAGTCCACTCTCACACCATTACTAGTTTCCAGAGTATTTTACAGTGCAGACGCTTTATGGAAACACACCCCGGGTCGATACCCGGGGACTAGCACACAGACCGTCCCCCCTCTCAGGTTTTGTCTTACCAGCTGTATTGTGCCGGTGCTTCCCAACCGGGGTGAAAAACCCCCGTATTAAGCTGCACTGGCATGATGGGGCTACGGTGCCTGTTGTTCAGGCATCGGTGGTAATTCTTTTTACTGAGATGGTCCTACGGTGACTATAGCTAGCTCCGGCTTACGCTATGGTGTCCTTAACTTCACGTCCTGTGAGTAACGGTTCTACACGGATGTAACAATTTCAATTTCAATTTCGAAATTCTTTACGGTTATGAGGAGAGGGGGTTCGTTACATAAACTCAGCAAATCACTAGAAAGAAAGAAAGAAAGAAAGATTACAATGGCTACTTATCACTGCCGAGACTGGACAGCAGCAGAGCCTGCCGTTTATAGAATGAGCTTACTAACTATTGTTACCATCAAGCCCTGTTAGCTCAGTTGGTCAGTGCGTGGTGCTATTAACGCCAAGGTCACCGGTCTAGACCGGTACGGGGCAGTTGTGGACTTGACTACATGGTAGCTGTGATACTTATCATCTTTTCATATTGGGGCGCTTTTGAACTTCCATTACCAGTCCCGTGTCTAGAACCTGGAATCGGCCACATTTAAAGCTGTGATGGACCGCTTTCTGTGGAACATGCGCACTGGTATTGTATTGCGTAACGAATTACCTTAAAGGATGTACCGCATAGGTGATGGTCAAGTCTCCATGCTGGGTCGATTGCTTACGATTTATCCCAATTAGGTCCGACCACGTTCAACGTATATCCCGCTCCCTAAGTGCTGCTTTGCTACCTGGTCTGACATCCCATCAGAAACCACGTAACAAGGGTCGACCCACCGTCCCCCCATCCCCCAGTTGAACACGTACGTTTTCAACTATTCTGGATTGAACTCAATAGTTTATAAGATTACTTTTCTAGAAGTTTAAAATGGATCCGAAACTTGAACTTGAAGTTGAACCCTCCAGTTCGATGTGGTCTGTGGCTACTTAGTACCGCACTACCGCCCTTTATCGTCCTTGTAATGTATTCCAAGCTTTCATAGTAACATAGACTGATATTTTCAAACAACATATGTACATATGAAATGATCAACTCCTGGAGTTCTGGAAACGAGGGCGACATTTTGTAAAGCTTCCCTTAGCAACATAGAGTTCGATTCGTTAGGACGGCGAGCAGCCATTTGTTTTGCTAATTCTATGTTACCAAGTTCAAGTGACTCGAATTCCAGCCTCTCATTCACGCAGACACTGCAGACTCAAACTCATTTATATACACATAAGCCGTACTATGACACTGATAGACCATGCCAGCCATACTCTCGAAAGTAAATAGATAGCAGTACAGCACGCCCTATTTCGAGGCGTGAAGTTGAGGCGGCCATCCCGTTTACTTGCACTGTGGCCAACCACCAATGCCGCCACTGAAAAGAACTCAAGAACTCGGATACATTAATCAGGCCCTCAGTCGCTCTCTTACAATGTTGGAGGGATCGGCTTATCTGGTGTCTGCCATAATCAGCCTTTCCTGCTGCTGCTGTTGTATGTTGGTTATCAAATGTGAATGTTACAGCCAAATAAGGCGAGCAGTCAAATTATTGGCTGGAGCCATGAAAACAAATCCAAGCTCAAGTTAAGCAGCCTTTCCTGCTACAAAGTGTCGGCGATTCGACCAAGCAATGGTTTAAAATCGACAACTGGACCAAATGAAGATAACTAATCATTGCTTGGCCGTATCAATGACACTTAGTCCACCCTAAGTCTCGTTTGTTTAGACCCCCGAGATTCCGAACTACCGTATGCTCCCTGAAAGGCTGAAACTGGGGATGTCTTAAAACTGTTATGATAACGCCTGGTGGGGCGTGGTATTAAGGGAGCCGCGTCTTACAGCGATAGAGAAAGGGCTGCTACTTTACCTGGGCATATCTACCATGGCGGTTGACAGCGACTGCGAACACTTAAGCACACGTCTTTAAACTGTCTAAACCTATGTGATCTCCGCCGATCACATCTAATCTAGTGAGTCTAGGGCTAGCATAGGGAGACCCTCTGAGGCGAAAATCCGTCTTGTAAAAAAACAAAAGTGATTGCTTTCTGTACTCAACACAAGCGTGCACGGGGGAAATGGGAATAGGAAGACGGTGAGCAGCCCAGAGTTGACTGAAAAACAATGTATCAATCCAATCCAAGCAAGATTGTGGTGTAGCAGCGTCTATACTATCCATTGCATGCTTACTCTAACCGCAGACAGTGAGCAGCCTGAAGGCTGCTAGACAATGTATGCTCAATCAAACCAAAGCTTCCTACACTCTCTACCTAGTCGAGATACTAGCACACCAACTGAATGACCTGGATAGGTCTTTTATCTGTATTAATCTGTATCTAACCTGTCTAATCTGCATGGTATGCTCCCTGGCTCCCGTGGATATCGCACGGTTGAACTGGGAATTGGAAGACGGTGAGCAGCCCATAGTTGGTTGAAAAACCATTCAACAATCCAATCGGATCCTAGCACACAAATCAGTAACCTACCAAGACATGGAGAACCCACTGGCAACCTATGCATAGCTGCCGTTGTCAAAATCCCTGTGATATCGTTAATAATGATACTGCCTGGTTGGGCTTGGTCTTAAGGGAGCCCTGTCTTATGGCGGTAGAGAACGGGCTGCTACTTTACCCGGACAAAGCTACCATGGCGGTTGACAGCGACCACGGACATTAAAGCGCACCCGTAGGGATTCAAACCCCGCACCTTATTGTTTCGTCGTGCTCTGCCATTTAGCCAGTCGTCAAATGATACCGTTATAAACTCAAATAGTTGGGCAAATCCCTTATGCCTATTTGGCCTACCCCTGGACTGCAACATACATTCACAGTCATGAGTGTGGTGTAGTAGTGTTTAAGCTACCCATGCATGCTCCACCCACAGACGTTGAGCAGCATGAAGGCTGGTAGAACATGCAATCAAACAAATAACAAACAACCTATGCATACTTAGCTCTGAAACACATCTGGGTCGCACATGTTTTGGTGGGAAGATATTAATCTTCTACCTTAGTCTAAAAATATTAGCTAGCGCCTACACCCTCCCTTCATATTTTGGTGGGGAGATATAAATCTGTTAGTTGTCAGAGACCAGCTTACGCCTGCTATCTCCCTACATATTTTGGTGGGGAGATATCAACCTTTCACTTGTCAAATACCAGCTTACGCCTGCGCCATCCATCATTCTTTTGGTGGGGAGATGCAAATGTGTCACTTATCAAATACCAGCTTACGCCTACGCCATCCATCTATATTTTGGTGGGGAGATATAAATCTGTTAGTTTTCAAGTACCAGCTTCCGCCTGCTATCTTCCCACATATTTTGGTGGGGAGATGTAAATATGTTACCTGTCAAGTACCAGCTTACGCCTTTGCCATCCATCTATATTTTGGTGGGGAGATGTAAATATGTTAGTTGTCAAATACCAGCTAACGCCTGCGCCATCCATCATTACTTTGGTGGGGAGATATAAATCTGTTAGTTGTCAGAGACCAGCTTACGCCTGCTATCTCCCTACATATTTTGGTGGGGAGATGTAATCTGTTGGTTGTCAAATACCAGCTAACGCCTGCGCCCTCCTGTGGTGAGATGAAAAGCTGTGTCTACTATTTACTATTACTACCTAACAGCTGTGCAAGCGTGAATTTGCGCAGCTTTTGCGCTTTTGCACTACAATTTGGTGACCAATTTGACAAAATGTAGTACCCTGATCTGCGCCCTCCCTGCATGCATTGGTAGAGAAACATTAATCTGCCAGTCTACACTTACTAGCTAAAGCCTGCGCCCTCCCCTGGTGCTTAGGTGAGGAGGTATACATCTGTAAACATGGGCAGGGTCGGTTGCGCGGTGCCGCACATCACGGCAGCACGGTACTCAGATCAACACCTTCTCGTGCAACAAGACCGGGAACATCATCCAGTTCTCGCACACCCTATACCCGGTGGAATGGCCAAATACCAGCTTACGCCTGCGCCCTCCCTTGATGTTTTGGTGGGGAGATGCAAATCTGTTAGTCTACTCCGAATGCACGCGCCCCGCCTGAAGGTTGAAGACAGTCATCTCAAACTTCTTCGAAAAAGCAATGATGGACTGAACCCCTAGCAATCAGTTGATTGAGTTTCAGTCTATCAGTGCCTTATCATAATAGGCCCTCGTTTCATGGTTGGGCAAGCGCTTTTAGCCTATTTGGTCTACCCCTGGACTGTAACAACCTATTACATACTTACTCCACTCTGCAGTGCAAAGGTCCTGAGTAGAACTCCTTAAGATGCCGCCTGGGTCGCTCATATTTAGGGTGAGAAGATACAAATCTGGTGGTCTACATAAGCAGACAAACGCCAGCACCCCGCCTTCATGTTTTGGCGTGGAAATATAAATATGTTTGTCTACGCATATGTAAGGCTCGGCATATCATATGATTTTGACCATATGCGAGTATGATATCATATGATATAATACAAATTGCACCATATGATATCGTACGTAAATGGTAACTTTAGCCTAGTCAGACTGCCGGCATCATACGATATCATATGCTATCGTATGATGACATGATATCATATGATATCGTATTGCCTATCCCTACGCACATGGGCTACTGACGCCTGCGTCCAGTCTTCAGGTTGAAGACAGCCAGACGAGCTACCGTGACAGACACAGATTTTTGAGTGTCCATTGCTACGGAGACGCAGATATTGGAACTGGTTGCGTTATGTCATGTTGCAGCTTTTTAAGTCCCCCAGAACAACCCTGATGCCTCCCCAGTCTTGGGCCACCGGTCGCTTTGGCACTCAAACCTTCCCTTGTCTACGCATAGGGTGATATGGGCTACTGACGCCTGCGCCCCGACTTTAAGTTGAATACAGCCATCTCGATCTTCTTCCACTCGGCGGTGCAGAGGTCGTGAGCGGATTTCCTGAAGAGACGACCCAGATCCATCCAGTACTTGGCTGTGTTGTAGGTGAGGCAGCTGCGCAAAAAGGAGGTTAGGGGGGGGGGAGACGCAGATAATGGGAGCAGGAAGGAAGAGAAGCAGCGGAGGAGGTAGTGGGGAAGAGTAGCAAGAATGGAGGCAGGAGGCAAATGAACCGGCAAAGGGAGGTCAGGGGGGAAGAGAAGGAGATAAGGGAACCAGGAAGAAAGAGAAGCAGCGGAGGAGGGCATGGGGAAGAGTAGAAAGAATGAAGGGCAGAAGGTAAAGAAAGAAAAAAAGGAGGTCAGGGGGGAAGAGAAGCAGGTAAGGGAACCAGGAAGCAAGAGATTTAGCGGAGGAGGTTATGGGAAGAGTAGCAATAATGGAGGGCAGAAGGTAAATGAACCAGTAAGGGAGGGCAGGGGGGAAGAGAAGCAGATAAGGGAACCAGGAAGGAAGAGAAGCAGCGGAGGAGGTCATGGGGAAGAGTAGCAAGAATGAAGGGCAGAAGTTAAAGACAGCAGAAACGAAGGGCAGGGGGGAAGAGAAGCAGATTAGGGAACCAGGAAGGAAGAGAAGCAGCGGCAGAGGTAGTGGGGAAGAGTAGCAAGAATGAAGGGCAGGAGGCAAATTAACCAGCAAAGGGAGGTCAGGGGGGAAGAGAGGAAGATAAGGGAACCAGGAAGGAAGAGAAGTAGATAAGGGAACCAGTGAGGCAGCTGCTTAGGGACGAGAGGTGGAGGTGGGGAAGTGGGTGGAAGTGGGTGGAAGTGGGTGGAAGTGGGTGGTGGGACGTGGGACGTTCTAGGCAGTTCCTTTTCCCCGTCCTTCAGCCAAGCATGAAGCTAGCTAGCGCATCCAAAAGCTGACATGACAGGCATTCCAATGAAGCTGGAAGTTTTAGGCTTGATCCAATGACTGGCTGATGGAGCTGGAAGGAAGCTGCCACGCTTAGTCAAAAAAGGAACAGTGCCAAACACTGTCAACACCATCCAAACAAACCATGCCAGCACATCAAGCAATACAAGCAGTACAAACATGCGCTTGGCCTTCATACCAGCATCACGCAATTCCAAAACCACATTGTCAACACCATCCAAACAAACCATGTCAGCACATCAAGCAATACAAGCAGTACAAACATGCACTTGGCCTTCATAACAGCATCATGCAATTCCAAATCCACATCGTCAACACCATCCAAACAAACCATGCCAGTACATTAAGCAATACAAGCAGTACAAACATGCACTGGGCCTTCATAACAGCATCATGTAAATGCAAAATCCACACCATCAGCACCATAAGACAAAAATGACAGTACATCAAGCAATACAAGCAGTACGTACTTGGTTCCGATGCGCTCGGCGTGTTCCTGGAACTTGCTGAACCCCTCTTTGTCCGAAGAGTAATATCCAGTAGCCAACTGCTGGCTCATTGTCTACGACATAAAATTTCAGTGTGTAAATTAGAGACGAAGAGCAAGAGCAACCGCGAGAGCAAGAAAAAGGCTAATTATGAATAGCTTATTTACATCAGAGTCTGTCACAGTCTTCAATCAATCAAAACGACAATTAAAGAGGTTAGAAGATCTAAAACAAGAATGGGGTGAACAAACAAATAAGTTAAATTCTATGAAAACGAATAAAGGCGAGCTAATTATTATAAAGACAAGTTAATTATTGTAACGGCAAGCTAATTATGATTAAGACAAGCTAATTATTGTAACGGCAAGCTAAGTAGCCAATTCTTGTTAAGACAACAGGAGGTGTCAAGGCCTCCAAAGTTTTCCTTCTCCCAATCGATTTTTTCTGATAATGAGGCTGTACTGGCATGTAACATGGCGATATTATGAGACATTTTCCAGGTCATTCTGAGCACCTAATTTAAGGGGGGGGGGGGGGGGGGGGGGGGGGGGGGGGGGGGTCGGCCCTCCTCAGGTGTTTTTCTAACTTTTTACTCAGACCTCAAAATGACATTCTGAGACCACCCATGAGTAGGTCTTGGCAAGGGCAGTCCATTGGCACCCTTTTGGAACTCGTGCAATAAGTATCTACCCCTTGGGTGGGTGACTGGGTGAATGAGTGGGAGGCTGGGTGAATTAATGGGTGAGTGGGTGGGTAAATGGGTGAGTATGGGTGGTATGGCCCCAGCCCTGTGTGGGAATTCTGAGTAGGCCATTATGTGCGCCTTATTGTAAACCCCCAGAATTCATATCTAAGTTTTTCAAAAAGGGGTATTTCTATTTAAAGAGGGGTGGGTGTGTGTGTGGGGGGGGGGGGGGTCAGCCCTCTTAAGGTTTTTAGGGATAGGTGTCCCCCATTTTTTTATACTCCCGAAGACAAGCTTATTATTGTAACAGCACAGATAAATTGTAAATTGTAAAATTGTAAATAAATTGTAAATAAATTGTAAAATTGTAACAGCACAGATAAATATGATGTAACAGGATAGATAGATAAATAAATAAATTATTACAAAAATGGTTTGCCTTATTACAAGGCGTGCGGTTGAGGGGGGCAGCTCGTTTGCTTGCACTGGGGCCAGCCTCCTAACAGCCGTGTAATCTGTAACTCACGTTCAAGTCCATAGGGTGCTTGATCACGTCCAGGTGGTCCGCAGCATCCTCTGGCAATACAGGATATATAAGTAAATACATGGTTAGTCTTTTTACAAGGCGTGAGGTTGAGGGGGGCAGCCCATTTGCTTGCACTGGGGCCAGCCTCCTAACAGCCTTGTAATCTGTAACTCACGTTCAAGTCCATAGGGTGCTTGATCACGTCCAGGTAGTCCGCAGCATCATCTGGTGAGACAGGGAATGAGAAGACGCCGCTGCACTCGTCTTTGTCAATGCTTTTTAACTTGTTGAGTACCGCGCGTAGCCCTGTGCGGATGCTATTCATGAGCTCAGCCTCTTTCGCTTTAGCAGCTTTCACGTCCTCGCTCCCCTGCACAGGACAGACAGACAGGAGTACGTTACATAACTCAGTAAAACAATGCCGAACCAAACCAAGCCAACTCAAGTCAGACAGGAGTACGTTACATCAACTCAGCAAAATAATGCCACACCAAGCCAAGCCAAACAGGAGTACGTTACATAAACTCAGCGAAAACATGCCACACCACGCCAAGCCAAGCCAAGCCAAGCAAAGCCAGACAGGAGTACGTTACATAACCCGGCAACAAAATGCCGAATCAAACCAAGCCAAACCAAGTCAGACAGAAGTACGTTACATCAACTTAGCAAAACAATGCCGAACCAAGCCAAGCCAAGCCAAGCCAACCAGGCAGACAGGAGTACGTTACATCAACTCAGCAAAACAATGCCACACCAAGCCAAGCCAAGCCAGACAGGAGCACGTTACATAACCCAGCAAAACAATGCCAAACCAAACCAAGCCAAGCCAGACAGGAGCACGTTACATAACCCAGCAAAACAATGCCAAACCAAACCAAGCCAAGCCAAGCCAGACAGGGGTACGTTACACAAATCAGCAAAACAGTGTATTGCATTGCAAAACAATAACATCAGAAAATGTCACACCACATCACACTCCAGCCACTTTCACGTCCTCGCTCTCCTGCATGGAACATCCAACATTACTTTTCGGCACATTGCGTTACTGTACATTGCACTGCATTACAGTGCATTGTATTGCATTACGCAACGCAACATAAGTACTTCAAACACAACAAGACTCTACATAAAATAACATAACACAACACTACATACCACGGCAAACCACACCACACCGCACCTTAGTCACTTTCACGTCCTTGCACTCCTGCATGGGACAGACAGACAGGAGTATACTTTAATTAATAAATGAATGAATTCATAGTATGCCTTATTAGGAGGCCTGCCGTTAAGGGACAGCCCGTTTGCTTGCACTGGGGCCAACCACCAACAGACAGGAGCACGACACAAAAACTCAGCAAAACAATGCTGAGACAGGTCAGCAGCATAGCCTGCCAACAGCATTGCCCCTGAGGCCCCCCTATTCAGCTTGCCGGCCTGGCACAAAGCCCCCTCAGAGACAGCCTGCCCAGTTTTCTAACAAAATGGGATTGGACGCTGCGAATAGCATTGCCCCTGAGGCCTCCCTATTTAGCTTGCCGGCCTGGCACAAAGCCCCCTCAGAGACAGCCTGCCCAGTTTTATAACAAAATGGGATTGGACGCTGCCAACAGCATTGCCCCTGAGGCCCCCCTATTTAGCTTGCCAGCCTGGCACTAAGCCCCCTCAGAGACAGCCTGTCCAGTTATATAACAAAATGGGATTGGATGCTGCCAACATCATTGCCCCTGAGGCCCCCCTATTTAGCTTGCCAGCCTGGCACAAAGCCCCCTCAGAGACAGCCTGTCCAGTTATATAACAAAATGGGATTGGATGCTGCTAACAGCATTCCTTCTTATTTAGGCTAGGCATGGCAGTATTTAGGTATTTATCTAGTATTTATACTAACAGCATTTTATTACAAAATGGGATTGGGCGCTGGTATTTAGGTATTTATCTATTCACTCGTAAGCAAGCTCTAAATTCAAGCCCACTTTGTCAAGCATCCTCTATTAGGCTATAAGAAGACTCAATGGGATAATTTTGTAAAAGCCCACTAAGGCAAGCTTTAAGTAGGTGTCGAGGTGCAGATCGCTATACTAACAGCATTGCTTCTTTTTTGGGCTACGCATGGCAGCATCCCGCCAGATCCAATAGCCAGCTACTGGGTAAAACCCGATGCTTGAAGCTGCATCGGAATACTTGCCATATCAGCTTTCAGTGTACTAGCTAGCTTCAGCTTTGGCCCAGGGACGGGGGAAGGGAGCTGCCTGGAAGCTGCTACGCGCAGCCCATATAAGAAACAGTGGCCAACATCCGGCCAACATTGCATTAATTGACGGTACATTGGATTAAGTATGGTACATTACAGCGTAGTGTATTGCATTGTACTACATTATGATACATTTAAGCGTAGTGTATTGCATTATAATACATTATGATACATTACAGCGTAGTGTCTTGCATTACAATACATAATAATACATTAAAGTGTAGTGTATTGCATTATACCACTTTAAATAGGGAGAGGCATCGATCTATATAGAGATAGATCTATATATATCTATATATATCTATATTGGCGAAGCTGGATTTTAGAAAATCGGCATAGGGCACCTTCCAAAAATCGAAATCTGGTTTTACAATTATGGCATAGGGCACCATATCATATTGCAGGCGCTTCGACTGGATTTTCCGGTGTCTATCTGATGTAACTGCATATGTTGTAGATATATACAATATATCTATTTGCTATATACAGATCTATATAGATCTATATTTTTGGGCAATATAGATCTATTTGCTGCCCCCTAACTTTAAAATACATTAAAATACATCAAAGTGTTGTGTATAGCATTATACTATTTTATACTATATTATACTACATTATACTACATTAAAGTGTTGTGTATTGCATTATACTACTTTATACTTAGGGTTAGGCTGGGGGGTATAGTGGTTTCGCACTATTAGCGCTACTAGCGCTAAAATAAATCCCGGAAATTTAGCGCTAGGTGAAGGTGAAGAGAAGAGAAATAGGACGTCGTCGTGGCTGGTCGTCGTGGCTGGAAACGCAACGCGATGGTAACACATACTGAGGATACGAGCACCAGGTCCCCAAGGCTCAGCCAGCCTGGCAGGAACAGTGCGCCGACAGTGACATGTGGCAGTACAGGTGATCTCCTGTCCTCTGCGAGTGTCTCAGTATAAGTCCCTGAATTAATTGTTCATTAATTTTCGCATTGCGTCCCTCAGTAATTCTCATTCGCGAATGGCAACCGCAACCGTTTACAGTTCGTGAAAAACGGCAAACAGACGTTCATGAATGCGCAGCTGACGCCTAACCAGCTTTTTTCACGGCTGAATAACTCGGCTCCTGAAGATGCGGACTCTGAGGACACAGAGGTATTTGAGGAGGGGGAGGAGTAAGAGGAGGAGGAGGAGTGGCAGTCAATGCCATCACAAGCAAGGGGGTGGGGGGGAGGGGGGCGCACGTGTAGGAATGGATTTTAGCTTTTAGACAGCTCCTTTCCCCCACCATTGGGCCAAACCTAAAGCCAGCTTGCGTAGAAGTGTGTCTTAAGGCTGTCATTATTCCATAAATACATGATGGAGCTGGTAGGAAGCTTCCCTGCGTAGAAAAAAATAGACTATGGTCTTGAGTTTGGACAGAGCCATCCAGGATTTTCCCATATTCTGTTATGTTATTATGTACTTGTATGTACCGGTAGCCCTATAGGCCGAAGCCTATGTATACTACATTATACTACACTAAAGTGTAGAGTATTGCATTATAATACTTTATAATACATGAAATACATTAAAATACTGCACTGCGTTGTGTGCCCCTTCCCTTCCCTTCCGTTCCATTTATTGGAGCCTACCTTTCTTTTCAACTTGGTGGATCGTGGGATGAGCAATGCATCTTCTGATTCTACACTACACTACACAACACTACACTGCGTTGTGTGGCGTTACATTGCCTTCCCTTCCGTTCCATTTATTGGAGCCTACCTTTCTTTTCAACTTGTTGGATCGTGGGATGAGCAATGCATCGTCTGACTCATCAGTGTCAGGGTCTCCATAGTAGACAGGCGCCTTGGCCCTGGTACCACCCCCTGTGTAGCCTCCCGATCCTAAGCCATTATCCCGCTCGGGTGGGCTCAGTGAGCGCTTGCGGTTCTTGGGCAAGGCCCCTGAGGCCCCCCTATTTAGCTTGCCAGCCTGGCACAAAGCCCCCTCAGAGACAGCCTGGTTTCCTTGTAGTGCCATGGTGGGCTCATTCCCTGCCCCTGAGGCCCCCGCTTCGTGGGAGCGCTCAGGCGGTACAGTCTTGGAATCAGAAGGTACAGTCTTGGAATCAGGCGGTACAGTCTTGGAATCAGGAGGCACAGTCTTGGAATCAGGTGGTACAGTCTTGGAATCAGGAGGTACAGCCTTGGAATCAGGCGGTACAGTCTTGGAATGGGGTTCAAAGGGGGATGATACGGAGGATATATTGGAAGCCTTTACCCCCTGTTCCTGTCCAAGGTGGTACATCTTTGTGTGGGCCTGTCCTGCCCCCCCAGGGGGGTTGGGGTCATGCAGGGGGGCTCTGCCCCTGTCTTGGTTCCCTTTGGGGAGAGCCTGTCCCGCCCCCCCGGGGGGGTTGGGGTCATGCAGGGGGGATTTGACCCTGTCTAGGCTGCCTTGCCTGTTGACCATGAGTGCCGAGGCGCTTGGCTTGAGGCCAATGGGGGCGGTTGTGTTGGCTAGGCTGGAGGGGAGTGAATCAGAGACTGGGGAGGTTTGTCGTGAGCTCTTGGCCGTGAGGCTAGCAGTCAGGCTAGTTGAACGATGGAGGGTAGGCGAGTGAGAGCGCTTGCTTGCAGCGCGATGAAGGTGCTTGACACCTGGGAAAGCAGTGGGGTAGTGCATGGTGTGTTGGGGAGTAGAGGGGAGTGCATGGTGCATTACAGAGTACGTGGTCGGTGCATGGTGTGTTGGGGAGCAGCTGGATGAAGGTGCTTGCCACCTGGGAAAGTTAGTGGGGTAGTGCATGGTGTATTGGGGAGCAGAGGGGAGTGCATGGTGCGTTATATAGTACGTGGTCAGTCAGTGTGCTTGGTGTGTTGGGGAGCAATGTGATGAACGTGCTTGACACCTGGGAAAGCAGTGTGTCAGTGCATGGTGTGTTGCGAGTAGAGGCCACTAACCAGGAGAGTTGGGGGGATTGTGGCTTGTGACATCCCATTGCTTTGCTCTGCTGAATTGAGGCTGACGATGCTGCTGCTGATGAACTGATGATATGTTTCCTATGCCAGAGCTTGTTCAGTAGATAAGCAAGGGTAAAATATAAAGGCAAACAACGGAAAATAAATATAAGCTTAAACAGGCTGCTCACCATGTGAGTTGGGTGAGTCGTGGCTTGTGACCTCCGCCTGCTTTCCTCTGTTGAACTGATGATAGGTGCACTTCAAGTGTTAATAGTTGATAGGCATATGCAGGTGTGAAGAAAAGGTAATAGCCAGGATTGGCAATTCAAGGTTGGTTGGTGGCTAGGTGACTTTCCGGGTGAGTTGGGAGGTTCGTGGCTTGTGTCCTACAATTGCTTTCCTCTGTTGAACTGACAAAATGTGTACTTCAAGTGTTAACAGGTGATAGGCATATGCAGGTGTGAGGAAGAGGTAAGAGCCAGGGTTGGGAATTCAAGGTTGGATGGTGGCTAGGTGACTTACCGGGTGAGTTGGGAGGGTCGTGGCTTGTGACCTCCGCCTGCTTTGCTCTGTTGAACTGATGATAGGTATAATCTGCCAGAGCTTGTTCAAGAGAATCTGATGGGGACTCGAAATAGCGCGGGGGAGACTTGGCGGAGCTGCGAGGTGCCTCTTTGTTTCCTGCCATTGTTTGGGGTTCAGTTTAGGTGTAGGGTTTAGGGTTTAGTTAGATTTAGGCATTTAGGGTTTAGGTTGGGTTTAGGGTTTATGTAGGTTGAGGCATTAAGGTTCTAGGGTTTAGGTAGGGTTTAGTTAGCTTTAGGCATTTCTTTATGTGGGCCTCAATGTTTCCGTTTTAGCCCCCCTAATATCATGGTTGGGCAAGTCCCTTAAGCTCAGGGATTTCCCCCCCGCCATATAGAGCAATCGCAACCTGATATACCGTTTTGGCCGAAATTATCACATACGAGATCTGATTCAAGATCCCAGCACTCAGACCTAGATCGCTGCCAAGAAACCAAATCAACACGACAACCCGACCAGACACAACCTGACAAAATGCTCCATTCGACATCTTCAATTCAGAAGTCGCCTGTTCGTCTCACACGATCTGCCACCAGTTGAAATCGTACAGTATTTCACGACCCATCTGATTTCGCCACTCCCATATTGCAACTCGAACCACGTGGGGCGCTCAGACCACGTGGCTTTGCAGCCCGGTAGATACAGCAAGTAGCTCGGCTGGAATGCACCTATGCTTCTAATCTGCTATAATGCCAGTGATATGCATGTATGTCGCTAGATGATGACAAAGTTTCTGACAAACTGACTGGTTCTTTAGGTGATTTTACATGATTATATTAGTGTTGCCCACTAACACCCAACACCAGGGATTTTCCACGCTATATATAGTGATCGCTACTTTTGATCCTGTTTTGGCCAAAATTGCCGCTGTTAAGAACCCCCCACACACATTATGTTTTGACCTTAATGGCCCTAGAAATGGCCCAGTGTTATAAGCTGGTTACCAAGCAAGCAAGTATGATTCCCCAGGACCCCCCCCCCCCCCCCCCCCCAAAAAAAACGGGGGGCTGCGCCACCAGAACCCCCCAGCTCGGGGCGCTGCCCCCTTACCCCCCGCCCTTGGGGCCGCCTGGAAAAAGCTATAAGGATGCTGTCCCTTGAGGAGGCCTAAAACCATGAAGCTACCAAGTAAACTACTTTATGAACTGAAAACAAAATTCATGATTTGGCTGACCCTTGACTGTAACAACATAGATACATCTATCTATCTATCTATATACACACACATACCTGCCGCACTTGGCCTGGCTTCAGGGCTCTCCGGTGTCCTGCCGCCTGCCAGCCTGTCCGTACTGCCCGGGGTTGCATGCGCACCATCTGTGAGCTGGGTGGAAGCTGCGGGATCGGTCGATGAGCGATTGAGGGAAGAGAGCCGTTGGACGTCTTCCTTGGGGCTGGGAGTGGGGAGGGAGCTTGCACGTACCTTGCTGGCTTGTGGTTCTTTGGAAAGCCTGGGTTGGTTGGGTTGGTTGGGTTAGTTGAGTGGGTGGGGGGAAAGGATGCAATAGAGGGTGGGATTTATGATTGGGTAAGAGGATACGAGGTGGTGCGTATTTCCTACTTGCTGATGGGAGTGGGGAGGGAGCTTGCACGCACCTTGCTGGCTTGTGGTTCTTTGGAAAGCCTGGTTGGTTTGGTTTGGTTTGGTTTGGTTTGGTTTGGTTTGGGTCAAGTTGGGTTGTGTTGGGTCGGGTTGTGTTAGGTTGGGTTGGATTGGGAGGGGAGGGGACACTGGTCTACGTTACAGTAGAGGGGTAGCCAAATAGGCTTAAGAGACCTAGGTCATATTTGTGGCCTCAGGCACACCTCATCAAGATCACTTCTAGATTGCCTAGTTGGAACTTTTGAATCTCCACGACTTCCAGGGGTACTGGCTCACGCAGCAGACAACAGTCTTACCAACAAGCAGAGTTTGTTTTTGTTTCACGAAGGGGGTCTTCAGGTATCGATCAAGGATTTGGTGCCTTTCAAGGTTGGGCTCCTGGTAACAATTTGGGTAGGCGGTCCGAAGGGGTTGGGTTCGAGGGGCGAGGCCAAGACTTGAGTCTCATGGTAGCGGAAGGTTTGGCCAAAACAGGGTCCCCAGTAGCGATCGCTACTAGTAGCGGAAAAAATAGCTCCGCAAACATACTGAGTGCCCTCAGCTTTTTTTTTACACTACGAGCAGCAGCTTAGCTTAGGCACCTGCATGAGCCAGCCACTGGGCTAAGCCCCGAGATTTCAACAGCACTGAAACGATGATTCTGCCAGCTTCCAGGTGCACTACGTTACTTTAGGGCTTGTTGGGTAGCAAGCCAGGGGAGCTGCCTAGAAGCTGCTGCTCGTACCGGAAAAGACAGGTCCTATGTAGCGTCGCAAGCGACGCGGAAAATTGGCAGAGTGTGTTGGCAACGGTACTACAGGTGGCAACGATGGAGCTGACCGAAGCCAGTAAGTTGTGAGACAGTTGGCTGACGTGACAGGCTTCAATTTCCGGTCAGTTGGACGGACGCACAAACTGACAACGGGGTAACCATGGGGGCTCACGCCCCGCAGAAGGGGGGGCTCCGTCCAAAAGCTATGAGAGTGCCACTCACCATTCATCGAAGCCACGGATAACCAGCTGGCGTATGAGCTGGCGCATCTCTCGCTGAATCAGCGCCTGGTGCACCTTATGCTTCAGCTGCGCCACATGCTGCAGGGGTGGGGGGGGCAGGGGCGCGGGGGGGCCCAGGGACGAAGCCGGGGCCAGGGGCGAGGACGGAGCACTCGTGGAAGAGGGTGCATTCTGGCTGTCCAAGTCCTTACTCCTCTTGACCTCCCGCTTGAGGGGAGGGTGTGTGTGGCCTTGCTTGAGATATGTGCTGAGAAGCCAGCCGTCCAGATCAGCATCGGATAGCCGGCTCTGGGTCGGGTAAGGAGGAATGCGTTTAGTAAGGTGTAGGAAGAATCTAAACAAAAACATAGTCTAATAAAATATCGTACTAAGGCAAAAATCAAAGCTTCAATTTGACGGGAGCACCAGTCAAATTGAGGCGTATACTACATTCTGCGCCAAAAAAAACGTAAATCCATTTATCAAGGTGATATTAGGGTTTGGGCTCCACTTCACCCCTAGGGACCTGCCGCCCGCTAGCTCAACGAAAATCAGAAACCCTAAAACCCTAAATAACCTCGCCTTTCCCAGATTGCATGGCGCAGCCCCAGGATAGATCCCCTGAGGGTTGTTTGCGCCCTCTTCTAGCTCCAAATCACAATAAGCAAAGCACCCTGTGGGGATTCTTAATCGGCTTCAAGAGGCAGGCAAGGTTATGATGACCCTATGGTATTTGTTTGAAAAACTACAAATATAATAGTGTCACTACCTTCTTGGAAGCGAAGCGGACAATTTGCTCAGAGTGTTGGCTAATGGAGTGACTTGAAGCAAAGGAATTGAGTGCAGCTGACTGAAGCCAGGGTTTACGAGACAGTTGGCTGTCCTGTCAGGCTTCGTCTCGTTTGTCGGTTGGTCTGACGGACAACGAGGAGAATCTAGGGGCGAGAGCCCCCAGAAGGGGGGGCTCTGCCAAAAACGCAACAGGACCCTTGTTTGGATATTTGTTTGAAAAAGTACATAAGTATAATAATGCCACTACAGGCAAAGGAATTGAGTGCAGCTGACTGAAGCCAGGGTTTACAAGACAGTTAAGGCCAGGGTTTCTTGTGGTTGCACAGACGGCCAACGCGGTCACCCTGGGGGCTCTGCCAAAAACTGCGCAATACGTAACAGGACCTCATATTTGTTTAGGACACTGCATAACAAGTGATTTGAGATTTTAGTCTGAAATGGGGTATTTGAAAAATAGCTAAGTTTGGTGAGCTGTTTTTTAACCAGCACTTTGAATTGGACATTAAGTCATGGCCATACATAGCGGCATCCCTGTCCAACGAATGGCTCAGTGGCAGAGCTCCTTGAACGACCAAGGTGCCGGGTTCGAATCCCTACGGGTGCGCCTTAGTGTTCGCGGTCGCTGTCAACCGCCATGGTAGCTTTGTCCAGGTAAAGTAGCAGCCCGTTCCCTATCACCCTAAGACGAGGCTTCCTTAATACCACGCCCCACCAGTCGTTATCATTACTTTTCTATATAGCGGCAAAAATCATTTCAATAAACAAATGAGAAACGCAGCAGGACTCAACATTAGTTTGACAAGTTCTATGCAGCGTCGCCTGCGACGCTAAAAATGGCGGAGAGTGATCGCTAGGGAGCGACAGGTGGCAACGGAAGCGAGTTAGTTACGAGGCCGTTGGCTGGCGTGTCGGGCTTCATCACGGTCAGATGGATGGATGGATGGATGGATGGTCGGACGGACGGACAAATGGGTAACACTGGGGGCTCCCGCCCCCCAGAAGGGGGGGCTCCGCCAAAAACTGATCATGACTTTCCCCAGCTGCAGCATACTAGAGGGTCCCCTTAGCCCCATGCCCCTCCAGGTGTTCTATTTTTTTGAAAACTGCATAAAATAGTATAGTACCTGCTTGGAAGCTTCCTGGAGCTGCCTGGACGATGCTGTAACTGCGGCAACTGTAGTTTCAATGTCCGCCTCACTCCTCTTCTTCACAGGCACAGCTGGCGTACTGCTGGGTGCAGATGCTGTACTGCTTTGGTGCAGCTCAGACAGATGTGCGTCTACGGCCTCGTGGCTCATTGACATCACAATGCAGCGGCTTGAGTGTATACTCCTTCTAGTTGCTGCGTCCATCAGGACTGCCTCAACTGGGTCCAAGCCACCTGCCATTGATTCAGATCACATTTAGTCGACCACTGGTTTGGTGCAGCGTACTTTGTTCCACACATAATGATCGGTTGTAATCCTATCTCACTGACATCCCAATGCGGTAGCTTGCGTGTATACTCCTTCGAGTTGCTGCACCCATTAGGACTGCCTCAACTGGGTCAAAGCCACCTGCCATTGGTTCAGCCCACGTTTAGTCGACCACTAGTTTAGTGCAGCGTAGTTTAGTGCACATAAATAATGATTTGTTGTAATCCTCTTTCTTTAACATCACAATGCGGCAGCTTGCGTGTGTACTCCTAGTTGCTACGTCCATCAGGACTGCCTGAACTGGGCCCAAGCCACCTGCCATTGGCACAGCTCAAGTTCAGTCGAGCATTACATAAATTAAGCGTAGTTTGCAAATGTATTTGATCCATCGCATACATTTTGCATCTCCTTGACACCATGGTGCGACAGCTTCAGTGTATACTCCTACTAGTTCATGCATCCATCAAAACTGCCTCAACTGTGTCCAAGCCACCTGCCATTGGCACAGCTCAAGTTCAGTCAACCATTCATTTAATCCAGCTTCATTTATTTTGCAAATGAGATATATGTCACACAATTGTGATGCAAGTGAGATGCATCTAGATGAATGATTACAATATATATACTAAATGCTTTGCTACATACAATGATTAACCTACATTAACATTTCACATGCAATATGCACATCTATGTTTTGCATCCACATTACCCGAGCAAGAACTCACCTTCAGCGGTGGGCAAATAGTAAGACTTATTTATAGGACTTATTTTTTATGCATGTTGTTGCAGTCAGGGTTCTACATGACGCGCGCAAGGTTTTAGACCCCACTGCGCGATTGACACAATTTTGTAAACCCCCTCTGAGCGCAGCGTGCAGATTCCCGTTTTCAGTTGAGCCAAAAGCGCAACCCAAAATAAGGCAGTTGCGTTAAAAGCGCAACGCAAACTGACAAATGTACCACCCTGGTTGCAGTACACCCTGGTGCAGTACAGCTGTTGTAGCCCACACTGTGCAGCTATCC
Source organism: Chlamydomonas sp. ICE-L (assembly GCA_013435795.1). Lineage (NCBI taxonomy): Eukaryota > Viridiplantae > Chlorophyta > Chlorophyceae > Chlamydomonadales > Chlamydomonadaceae > Chlamydomonas > Chlamydomonas sp. ICE-L. The sequence goes on from JACBWV010000825.1 coordinate 3,928,413, forward strand.
TTCTGCCTGATCTGTAAGAAGTCTTCTAGTTCAACATTCCTCGTTACCCCCGTCCCTTGACCCTTGTGTGTAGTCCACGTGGTGCAGTACAGCTGTTGCAGTCCACGTGGTGCAGTACAGCTGTAACAGTCCACGTAGTGCAGTACAGCTGTTGTAGTCCACGTGGTGCAGTGCAGCTGTTGTAGTCCATGTGGTGCAGTACAGCTGTTGTAGTCCACATGGTGCAGTACAGCTGTTGTAGTCCACGTGGTGCAGTACAGCTTTTGCAGTCCACGTGGTGCAGTACAGCTGTTGTAGTCCACGTGGTGCAGTACAGCTGTTGCAATCCACGTGGTGCAGTACAGCTGTTGCAGTCCACCTGGTGCAGTACAGTTGTTGTAGTCCACATGGTGCAGTACAGCTGTTGTAGTCCACGTGGTGCAGTACAGCTGCTGTAGTCCACGTGGTGCAGTACAGCTGGTAGTCCACGTGGTGCAGCTGTCCTACACCACTGTCTGCTGCCACACATGCGCTTACCTTCATCTCCCGTTTTGACGATTGGCTCTATGGTTGAGTTTGTTGTAATCAGGTAGAAGGTGCAGGGTTCGAATCCCTACAGGTGCACCTTATTGTTCGCAGTTGCTGTCAACCGCCATGGTAGCACTGTCCAGGTAAAGTAGCAGCCCGTTCTGTACCACCGTAAGACAGGGCTCCCTAAATCCCACGCCCCACCAGGCGTTATCGTTACTTACCTTTTCTTGTGCAACTACCATACGACCCTCAGGCGTGCGAGTTTAGGGCGAAATGGGCCCTTGGTTGCCACGAAGTGCGACCGCGAGTTAGTGATTTGTGCCCTGGGTCACACCTGGGTCGCACAGGCCCAGCCCAGGTAGCTAGTTAGCTAGGTAGATAGTCTGCTGCCAAACATGTGCTTACCTTCAGCGTTGGCAACGCTTCGCTCTCTTTCAAGCTTTGCGCCATCTGCAATGCTGGGAGGCTCCCAGACAAGTTCCCAGGGGTTGAAGGGGTCCTTTCGTAGAGGAAGCCACAAGGACTTGATCGCACAGTGGACAGAAACGCCCCAACTGAGTTTACCAGCATCCGCCATCTCCCTTAGCTCCTGCACAACGCAAGGTATGTTGAATGTCAAAGGGTTGAACTGTGAGCACAGTGAGCAAAGCGGTGCAAGTGGAACCTCACAACAAAACAGAGTCAATTGCAGTGGACAGACACGCCCAAACTGAGTTTACCCACATCTACTATCTCCCTCAGATCCTGCACAAACCAAGGTATGTATGTAAAATTGAAAATTGTTCTGCCTTGCAACAGGAGGTTAAGTTAATAATAAGAAAATTGTTATTAATAAGAAAATTGTTATTAATAAGAGAATTATTATTAATAAGAAAATTGTTCTGCCTTGCAACAGGAGGTGAAGTTATTAATAAGAAAATTGTTATTAATAAGAAAATTATTATTAATAAGAAAATTGTTCTGCCTTGCAACAGGAGGTGAAGTTAAGGGAACCTTCCTGTCCGCTTGCGCCGGAGAAAGCTATGGCGGGTTTTGTTCATGCAGACCGCTATTGCGCCTGAGCTCAGGCTACCCTGAGGTATGTACGCTAAAGTGGGCAACAGGCGACTAGTATAAATCTTATCGACGAGAGCACTTCAGGAACCACTCATATTTGTTAGGTTCACGTTGCAATTCTCACCGTGTATTGCTCTGCCTATTCAAATGTGTATCTAAGTGGGAGCACCTCAGCAACCACTGATATGCGCTAGGTCCACTTTGCACTGCTCACTGTGTATTGTTCTGCCTACTCAAATGTGTATCAAAGTGGGAGCACCTCAACAACCACTCATATGCGCACATGGGGACAAATGGGGCACTATTGGAATGACATGGTCCACATCCCACTCTGCACTCTCACTCGGCACTCTCAGGGTCACACTCATCAGGCCGTCTCTTGCCGCCTTCTACCCCCTTCCCCCTCTCCCCCTCCTTCCACCCCCTCTTCCATCCCTCCCACCCTCAAGGAATGCACCCCTGCAAACTCTTCCCCTGGCTCCGCTCCCTATTCACATGCTCAACATCCCACTCCACATTCTCAGGGTCCCACTCAACACGCCAGCTCTTGCCGCCTTCTCCCCCCCCCCTCCCCCTCCTTCCCTCCCCCCTTCCATCCCTCCCACCCTCCCCTCCCTTCCTCAAGGAATGCACACCTGCCTCCTTCCATCCCCCTCTCCCCTCCCTCCCTCCCTCCCTTCCATCCCTCCCCCCTCCCTCCCTCCCCCCTTCCATCCCCCCCTCCCCCCTTCCATCCCTCCCAACCTCCCCTCCCTCCCTCAAGGAATGCACAGCTGCCCCCTTCCATCCCCCTCTCCCCTCCCTTCCCCCCCCTTCCATCCCTCCCCCCTCCCCTCCCTCCCCCCTTCCACCCCCCCCGCGCCCAACATCCCACTCTGCACTCTCAGGGTTCCACTCGTCATGACAGCTATTGCCGCCTTCTCCCCTCCTTCCATTCCCCCCTCCCCTCCCTCCCCCCTTCCAAACAACCCTCCTCCCCCCTTCCACCCCCCCCTTCCCTCCTCTCAGTGTCAAGGAATGCGCACCTGCAAACTCTTCCCCCGGCTCCGCTCCCCCTTCACATGCCCAACATCCCACTCTGCACTCTCAGGGTTCCACTCGTCACGCCAGCTCTTGCCGCCTTCTCCCACCACCGCAGCAACGCTGGCTGGGAGGGCGAGCCCTGGAGATGGAATGGACGGAATGGCAGCTAGGGCAGCCATTTGCTTGGCCACAGCATCGGCAGCTGCTCCTGCTGCTGCCATCGAGTCTAGATGGGTGCCTGAGGAAAGGGACGCCTGTGCAGGGAATATATATGTTCGTTGTCAACAAAAACAGACTGGTAAAATGCATGCCCAAGTAGCTTCCTCCCCCCCTCCCCCCCACCCCACCACAGCATCGGCAGCTTCACTTGCTCCTGCCATTGAGTCTAGATGGGTGCCCGAAGAAAAGGACGTTTGCGCAGGGAATACACGTGTAAGTTGTCAACAAGGAGAGAGACATGTGTGCAGGGAACACACGTGCATGTTGATGTTACATTGGTTGGGTAGATGACTCCATGTGCAGTGAACGCATGTTGTCAACGAGGAGAGGGATGTCTGTGAAGGGAATACATGTGCATGTTGTCATCAAGAAACTGGTAATATGCAAGCACAAATAGTTTAATCCTCTCCCTCCCCCTCCTCAACCACATCCCTCCTCCCTCCTCCCCTCCCCCACCACATACCTGCACCCACATCTCCACACCCATAACACACCCAAGGCATGCCCACCTGCTGTTGCTCCCACACCAACTTCATCCTAGCTGCCTCCCCTGCTAATGCAGGAAGGTAGAGAGGCTCTGGCCGAGGGGGGGACACGCCATTATTTTGCTTCGCCACACTCCAGTACGGCCGGGGGTCTGGGGGGGCCTCGGTTCCAGGCGGTACATCTGCAGGTACTTCACGCTCTACCCCAGTCAGTCTCAGACACCCCTGCAAATCAAAGGGTGCAGAATTTTGTTTTGAGGTATTAGTCAACATTTTGTATCTGCGGTGGGGGATGGGGAAGGGGGGGAGAAGGATGGGGGGAGGGGGGGAGAAGGATGGGGGGAGGGGGGGGGGGGAGGAAACTACCAATGTTTATTTTTCAAGTTCCTGTAGGTCAGGTTAGGTCGCAAATGTTAGTTTCTAACACCTTGGGCATGCATAATTTTGCATATTCAATTATAAGCTATATACGTGTAAGCTACAGGTGTGACTCACCGGACTTTATCGCCTGCTTCGTCTCTGCTGAGGTAAACTACCAGTACGAGTGCGACTTCCCTGCTGAGGTACACTAGCAGTACAAGTGTGACTTCCCTGATCAGGCACACTAGCAGTACAGGTGCGACTTTCCTGCTGAGGAAAACTACTAGTACCGAGTGCAAATTCCCTGGCTGAGGTACACTAGCAGTACAAGTGTGACTTCCCTGCTGAGGAAAATACTAGTACCGAGTGCAAATTCCCTGGCTGAGGTACACTAGCAGTACAGGTGCAACTTTCCTGCTGAGGAAAATACTAGTACCGAGTGCAAATTCCCTGGCTGAGGTACACTAGCAGTACAGGTGCAACTTTCCTGCTGAGGAAAATACTAGTACCGAGTGCAAATTCCCTGGCTGAGGTACACTAGCAGTACAGGTGCAACTTTCCTGCTGAGGAAAATACTAGTACCGAGTGCAAATTCCCTGGCTGAGGTACACTAGCAGTACAGGTGCAACTTTCCTGCTGAGGAAAATTACTAGTACCGAGTGCAAATACCCTGCTGAGGTACACTAGCAGTACAGGTGTGACTTACCGGGCTTCTGTCTAGGTCATCCTCATCGCCTCCCTCGTCCTCGCTGTGGTGTGCTGGGGAAGTGCATGCGCCAGCTATGGCATGTATCTCCATGCCCGCCACGTCATCTTCATCCTGGAAGTCGAAAGAGCCCTCAAAATCAGTTGCTGCGGTGCTGAACATCAACTTCATGAGGGCCTGGTACTGGGGACCTTGTCTCAATTTAGGGGTCCCAGCCCCCCCCTTGTCCTGGGGACCCTGGTCGGGCTCAGGGGCTGCTTGAGGCAGGCTGCAGCAGTACAGCTTTGACAGCCTGGATAGCTGAGACCTCAAGTTGTCGTTTACCCGTGCCAACCCCTCTGAGAACACAGGGGGTCTGGCGGAAGGGAGAGGGGGGGAGGGCGGTTTGGGTTTGGTGTGTTGCCCATGCTCCGGAGGCCAGCTAGGGTCTGTCGCAGAGCCCTGGTGGGGAGCGTGGTCAGGAGGGGGCGGGGGAGGGGGCTCCCCTGCGGTGCAGCCTGGGGGGTCCTCTGGAGGGGGTTGGGGACCAGGTTGAGGTTGGGAGGGCAGGGGGGGCTGGTTGGGGGGATAGGGCGGGGGCATGGGGCCATTGGGGGGGGCTTCCCTGGAGTCTGGTGCGTAAGGGTCAGGGGGGAGGGGAGGGGGGGGAGGGGGCGGAGGAGGAGAGGGGCTGCGTGCATTTTTTCCTGGCCAGGGAGTGGATGGGGGGGGGCCTGGTGGTGGTTGTGGGGGTGGAGGGCCAACTTCCAGGGTGTGGGCTGGGTGGGGGTGAGCGTGGGGGTGAGGGTGGGGATGGGGATGTAGAGGGAGGGCTCCGGTAGGGGGCACAGGCCGGCCGTATGCCCTGTCTCCTCTACCCCCTCTGTAGTGCATGTCCCGCTCTGCCATCCTGGCGCTTCCCGAGTACAGGCCCCCATCCAAGGCCCCCCCTTGGTCCCGGCCCCGGGGGGGGGCGCCTCGAGACATGTGCCGGCTATCACTCCGGATGCCAGTCGCCTCGCGAGAGGGGGGCTGGCCACCACCACCACCACCACCACCACCGACACCGACACCGACACCGTGACCACCACCACCACCACGAGGCATCTCTCCATCTCTTGTAGGGCTGCTGCCTCTACTGCTGTCGCTCATGCTGCTGCTGTGGCTCCGGCTCCTACTGCTACGGCTTTTGCTACTCCGCGAGCTGTGGCCTCGACTTCGCCCGAGCGCAACCCCTGAGGGCTCTACACCCCCTCCTGCACCTATACTTGCACCCCCACCTGCATTTGTACCTAGCCTGCCTGGACCATCGAGATTCTGCAATCCAGCACCTGCACCAGCGCCTGCACCAGCCCTACCTGGGGCGTCGTGGTCCCAGCGACTCCCTGAAGGTTGTACAACCCCACCTGGCATGCCCAGCCCTGCACCTGCACCAGTACCTGCCCTACCCGGGGCTTCGTGGTCCCACCTACTACCTGGGGGGGGATCTACCCCCCCACCTGCCCGGCCCAGACCCTGATGATCCCATGCATGATCCTGCTCCCAGCCTCTGCCCCGGTCTCTATCCGGGGGGGCTGCACCCTGGCCTGCCCGGTCCCTGTCCCTGAGGGGGGGGGCTGAGGGTCGAGGGGGTCCAACGCTGCCGGCTGGGGAGTTGGAGAGTTCCAGGCTAGCGGTTCTGTCAGGCCACATGCGGTGCATTTGTGGGCCAGGTCCAGGTTGAGATGATGATGCTGCCTGGGGGTCCTTGTCCAGGTAAGGGGGGGGCGAGGGGGGTCCACGGGATGGCGGTCCTGGCTGGCCAGAGGGTCCCACATGGTTGAACAGTGGTTGAGGTGGGCCCCGGGGATTGAAATTGGAAGGGGGCTGATGTCCTGAGCCCCCCCTGGAGTGGGCTCGAAACATCGGTTTCGGAGGCGGCTGGCAGCTGCCCGGTACTGCTGGAGGCTGCGGTACACCATGATGAGGGTGGAATGGGGGTGGGGGGGGACCCCCTCCTGAGGCTGGTCCCCAATGAGGGGGGGCTGGGGGTTCACCGGGTGGGGGGGGGCCAGGAAGGGGGGGGGCCCTGGGGGGGGCTGGGGGCATGTGAGGAGAGCCACGGGGTGGAGGCTGTGCGGGGGGCTGAGGGGGCTGCGTCCAACCATTGTACTGCGCTTGCTGCTGTTGCTGCTGCCACATGGGATAGGATGCGTTGCCTGGCTGTCCTGCGTACCACTCTGAGGAGTAAGGGTATCCGTAGCCGTATGCTTGCTGCATCTGGGTTGGTGGTGATTGGGTGGTGGTTGGGTGGTGGTGGATGGTGGATGGTGGTTGGGTGGTGGGTGGGGGTGGGTGGTTGGTGGGTGGTGGTGGGTGCTGGATGGTGGTTGGTGGGTTGTAGGTGGATGGGTGGGTGGGTGTGGATGGTTGGTGGATGGTTGGTGGGTGGGAAGTGGTGGTGGGTGGTGGTGGGTGGTGGGTGGTGGTGGGTGGTGGGCGGTGGTGGGTGGTGGGTGGTGGTGGGTGGTGGGTGGTGGTGGGTGGATTAATCCTCATCACCTCAGGGTGGGAGCCAGCTGTGGCCCCCCAAATGCTGGCTACTTCAACAACGGCACAAGAAAAATAAATAATGCTATTTTGTATTCATACGATTAAACGATATAAAACATCATAAATATGTGTATCCTTATCAAGTGAGGGTGGCCTTCCAAGTGCATGTCAGTTATACAAGGGCATATTATTCAAAAATATTAATTATTATAATATTTTTAAAAATTAAAAATTATTATATTATTCAAAAATATCAAACATAATACACGTGTTAATCCTCATCACTTCAGGGTTGGAGCCAGCTGTGCCCCCCCAGGGGCTGTTTACTTCTACTATGGCACAAGAAAAACAATATTCATCATATTTCTCATATTATTAAACTATATAAAATATCACATCTATCAACTGTATAAAATGTCATAATCCATAAACACGTTTATAAAATCATAATTCAAAAACGGTACAAAATATCGTAATCAATAAATAGTAGGGTGCCCTAAGGGCCCCTGCGGTGGTCGGCCCAAGGGTGTTTCCGTTGAAGTGTTTGTACGTTGTGTACAGTATTGATTGACGCGGCAGGAAGGCAGGTTGTAGACTCTAATAGGCGCTAGAGGCAGGCAGGCAGGCAGGCAGGCAGGCAGGCAGGCAGGCAGGCAGAATGTCAGCTAGACGCGACGATAGAGCCCGTTTTGCTTGACGATGCCAATTCTGCCAATGGCTTCCGTCTTGCTTGGCCGAAATGCCGTTGGCTCTCCTCGCATGGCGACGGCAACAGTCACGTGTTGGTTATATTGTTTTACCATTTTTGCACCCTGACGGACCCAATCCAACTGACTTCCTGACCATTCAAACCGACTGTTCGCCCATCTCCAAGATGAATTCCAACCGTTACAACAGGCATTATAACTAACAGTCGCATTCGCCAACCGATTCTCTGTGATTTCGACCATCCCAACCGACTTCTCGCGCGTTTCGCTAATTAACCGCCTTTTTCTGGAAAGTTATCAAATTTCTATCGAAGCAGCCTGAACTGACTTTCCGACTATTCCAACCGACTGTTCGCCCATATCCGGCTCAGTGTTCAACCGTTCTAACAGGCATTATAACCAACAATCGCATTCGCCAACCGCTTTTTCTGGAATTTAACCACTTTCTCCGATGTCGGTTAATTAACCAACACTTCGACCAATTTCTCAGTTACTATCGCATAGGTCAGCCCCTACGGGCCGACCAACATGGTAAACAAATCACAATTCATAAAATATATTAAATATCACATTTCATTAACTGTTCAAAATATCATAATTCAGAAACATGATTATCAAATTACAATTCATAAACTGTATAAAATATAATCATTCATAAACCAAATCACCCAAGGGTGTGAGCATTCAGTGGCCCTCCAACTGCTGTTTACTTCTACTATAGTATGGCGCAAGAAAATGAATATCGATCAGATTTCTCATATTATTAATCTGTATAAAACATCATAATTCATTAACTGAATTAAAGATCAGAATTCATAAACAATATAAAATGTCATAATTACCGCCCTCAATGTAGGAGAGACTCGACGGTCACACCGGTCACACCGGAGGTGGAGCCATTTAGCCCTAAAGGGTTTGCGTCGACTTTGGCATCCTTCGCAAGCCACCATACGATGATTGCGAATGAGCGTTTCACCGACCCACATGGCCACCTGCCATTGCCGTTGCAAACTGCGAACCTGCTACTTGCGACCATGCAAATTCAGCATACCGGTCTGCTAATCTTTGAACTGCGCAATTGATAAGCTCTGAAATTCCGACAGTCAAATGTGCCCAACAAACTTCCTATGAACACCGGCCCAATTGTTCGTTGGGGCATATTGCACATACCGAGACCCCCATACTTGCACTCCCTGGACACAAGTAATGTGTGCGCACGAGCTCATTCCTTTACTTACATCTTCCGTATAGAGGCGTGTGGAATGCCAAACTGCTCTGCTGACGAATGTTCTGAACAGAAGACGCCTGCTACCTTCCGCCTGTGTAACACCCAACGCTGCAGAACCCACTGCCTTCCGATAAACAAATAATCCGTGCCCTTACCACCACGCACAACCGAACCCAAAGCGGACGAAGAATCCAAGCAGAACGACGGACCTAGCACAGCGGAGAGCCCTTGAATTACCACCGAACAGAGAGTAAGATAGCAACAGAGACGCTTCTCAAGTAAACACAGCCAGGACTCAATAAAGAGCCATGGCCCGCCAGGCACCACTAGCAGACAAGCACGTGTTGACAGCAAGCTTCTAAAATGATTAGGGTTAAAACTAAACCCTAAACCCTAAACCCTAGGACGTGGACAGGAGTCTGGTTCGATTCTCCTACAGAACCACGCAGTTCTAAGGGTCCCTGGTGGTACGTGCCATCTGCGGTTCGTCGTACCTGGGGGGCCCTAAGAGCTTCCACGGATTTCAACCCAAAGTTACAACTCCTATTGCACATGAAAATTTAATTATCACTAACTAAATCAGTATACAGATCACATGCAATTCTTAAAAATAACGTTTTATTACTAAGCATTACATCCACATACAAAACAACCAATCAAGATCCTTAACATACACGCTTCAATCGTTACATGCATCATCATTACAACAACAGACAAACATGCACAATAATCATTCATACGCACATTACCGATCACACAACAACTCAGACACACACACAACTAGCGGGGCGGTCACTCTAGTTCATAAACATGGTTATAAAATCACCTGTGGGTGGGAGGCACCCGTGGCCCCCCAACTTGGTGCCATGGATGCATACCACTCTGAAGCTACCACCCAGTCCTGCTTCTTGGTGCAGAACACGTTGATGTTGGCACTGTCCAGGTTCCTGGCATAGGTTGACAGTTTGAAGTGAATTCATGAAATTATAATATAATATAAAACATATAATATAGTATAATATCTTGGTGCAGAGCACGTTGATGTTGGCGCTGTCCAGGTTCCTGGCGTAGGAGGTTGGCAGGGGGGGGGGGGGGGGGGGATGGGGAGGCGCACCCACCGACCCACTTCAAAATAAAGCTTGCATAGTAGGCTTGAACACATAAAAAAAGAAGCTTGATGCATTTAAAATTAGACCCCCCCACCCCACACACACACCCCACACACACACCACGCTCTAAGTAACACCAGAAAGCACTCCATCATCCCCCCCCACCACACACACACACCCCTCCCCTTCCCCCCCCTGCCCCACCCCTCACACACCAGATTGACACCCCCACCATCACCACTGCATCCCCTCCCCCCCACACACAGGTAAGCACTCCATCATCCCCCCCACCACACACACACACACACACACACACTTCTCCTTCCCCACCCCTTGTCCCCCAGATTGACACCCACACCCCCACCCCTTCCCCACCCTGCCCCACCCCTCGCCCCCCAGATTGACACCCACACCCCCACCCCTTCCCCACCCTGCCCCACCCCCTGCCCCCCAGATTGACACCCCCACCCCCACCCCTTCCCCACCCTGCCCTACCCCTCGCCCCCCAGATTGACACCCCCACCCCCACCCCCACCCACCTCTCCCCTTCCCAGCCCTGCCTCACCCCTCGCCCCCAGATTGACACCCCCACTATCACCACTGCATCCCCTCCCCCCCCCCTCCTCCCACACAAACACACGCATCCTCTCAAATTGAAGCCACGCACCCCTCGTAACGACGCATCAGCTCCGAAATAGGCTTGCTCTCCTGTCATGTGGAGGGCATGGAGTAAATCGATAGCTTGCCAAGGTGTGTGTTGTTATGAGGAGTGAGGTTGAGGGGGCCAGCCTGTTTGCTCATACTGGGGCCATGCACCAATCACGGAGTGCATGGAAATTGAAATGCTGCACTTGTTGTGGTAGCTCATGGATGATGAGATTGAGGTTGTGAGTGTGGATGTTATTGTGTGGGTGGTTTTTCTGTGGGTGTGTGGTGCGTGTTTGGGTGTGGGGGGGAGGGTGTGGGGGAGAGGGTGTGGGGGGGAGGGTGTGGGGTGTGGGGGGGTGGGGGTGTGGGGGGGTAGACGTGATGATACTTAATGCTTGGAATTATTTATCCTGCCATGTAGTGTGCATGGAAATTAAAATACTCTGGCTACTGCGGTAGTTGCGGTTGTTGCGGTTGTTTCGGTTGTTGTTGTGGTTGTTGTGGTTGTTGTGGTGGTTTTTGTGGATGTTGTGGTGGTTGTTGCTGTTGTTGTGTTTGTTGCGGTTGTTGTTGTGGCTGTTGTGGTGGTTTTTGCGGTTGTTGTGGCTGTTGTGGTGGTGGTTGTTGTGGTGACTGTTGCAGTTGCTGTGGTGGTGGCTGTTGTGGTTGTTGTGGTTGTTGTGATAGCTTGTGGATGGTGAGATTGGGCTAACAGTGGTGATGGTGCCTGGTAGTGGATTATGCTATAAGTAACCAGCTGGCTTTTAGAGAGATGTTGAGCTTCCTGAAAATGTATCTTCAAAAAACAAATGCTTAGAGGAACGGAACGGTTGCAGCAGCCAGAATCGTCACCATCACCACCTAAGATAGAAACTGTATTTATCTTGTAGTACTTGTACTTGTCACCATCACCACCTAACATATAAACTGTATTTGTCTTGTAGTACTTGTACTTGCCACCATCACCACCTAACATATAAATGTTATCTATCTTGCAGTACTTGTACTTGTCACCATCACCACCTAAGATAGAAACTGTATTTGTCTTGTAGTACTTGTACTTGTCACCATCACCTTTACCATGGGTTTCAGTTGTTTTTTGCGGCGCTTCGCAAATTGAGCGACTTGGTGTGACCCGAGTGCCAAGCGCTGCCCCCTGAATACCGCGGAGCCGGGGGGGGGGGGGGGGGGGGGGGGGGGGGGGGGGGGGGGGGGGGGGGGGGGGGAGCATTTCTGTCTAGTTTAGCCAGACCCATGTGTCGCCATGCAGCGATGGAACGGCAACGTGTCATCGAGAAAAAAAGTGTTTAACCAATCTGTTGTGCTGTACGCATTCAATTGTATTGCTTGTGCTTGTAACTAAACGTAGGGTTTAGGGCTGTCAAGTACGGTATTATAGATATACAAATATCATTTGATGCGCCTCACATTATTGTACGATATATTGAAAGATAATATACGATAAATTGTATGGTCTCGCACTTTATATTGTATGATATCTTATGATATACCGCGCATGTATGTTGATACAGTCCAGGAGTAGGCCAAATAGGCTAAAGAACTTGCCCAACCGTGGCAGGAGAGTGGCTAAAGCGAGATACACTGGTGAACTGAACCCCCAAAAATTGTTTTACAGATGGGGGACCGCGCGACAATCTCATAACCAGGACAATATTACTAATACAAAGTACATGAGTGTGCCTGACAATGAGTGTAAGCATGTGGATGTGGGTGTGGGTGAAGGTGTGGGCACGGATGAGGATGTGGGTGTGGGTGTAGGTGTGGGTGTGGATGTGGGTGTGGGTGCGGGTATAGGTGAAGATATGGATGTGGATGTGGGTGTGGATGTTGATGTGGATGTAGATGTGGGTGTGGGTGAGGATGGAGGTGTGGGTGTGGGTATGGGTGTGGATATGGGTGTGGGTGTATTTGTGGGTGTGGGTTTATATGTGGGTGTGTGTGCGGGTGTAGCTGAGGATGTGAATGTGGATGTGGATGTGGGTGTGGGTGGGTGGGTGGGTGGGGATGTGGTTGTGGATGTGGATGCGGATGTGGATGTGAATGTGGATGTGAATGTGAATAAGGGTAACTGAGTATTGGTCTGCGGGTCATGGTGTCTGACGTCAGTAGCACGTCAGTACAATGGAACCAATGGAAATATGGGACACACAAGGACATAAGGAGTGACATTGGTGTGTAGTGCAGAGTTGCTGACACATCAATTGCTGCCGTGTGATGTGTGTTATGTGATGTGTGATGTGTGTTATGTGATGTGCGATATGTGATGTGTGTGATGTGTGTTATATGATGTGTGATGTGTGATGCGTGTTATGTCATGTGCGATGTGTGATGTCTGTTATGTGACATGCGAAATGTGATGTCTGCTATGTGGTGTATGATGTGTGTTACGTGATGTGTGATGTGTGTTATGTGATGTGTGATACGTGATGTGTGATGTGTGTTATGTGATGTGTGATGTGTGTTATGTGATGTGTGATATGTGATGTGTGCGATGTGTGATGGTTGATGTGTGTTATGTGATGTGCGATGATTGATGTGTGATGTGCGATGTGTGATATATGTTATGTGATGTGTGATGTGTGATATGTGATGTGTGTGATGTGATGTGTGTGATGTGTGTGATGTGATGTGCGATGATTGATGTGTGATGTGTGTTATGTGATGTGTGATGTGTGTTATGTGATGTGTAAAATGTTATGTGTGATGGTTGATGTGTGTTTTGTGATGTGCGATGTGTAATAGGTGATGTGTGTGATGTGTGATGGTTGACGTGTGTTATGTGATGTGCGATGATTGATGTGTGATGTGTGTTATGTGATGTGCGTGATGTGTGTTATGTGATGTGCGATGTGTGATGTGTGACGTGCAGGGAACGGCAATATGATATCATAAGGTATCATATGATGCCGGCAGTCTGACTAGGCTAACGTGACCATTTACATACCCTATTATATGATGCAGTTTGTATGATATCATACTAGCCTTTGGTCAACATCATATGATATGCCGTTCCCTAGTGATGTGTGTTATGTTATGTGTGATGTGTGATGTGTGATGTGTGACGCGTGAGTGCATTCACTGCTGGACCTGCTTCAAAACGTGAAAAAGATAAAAACTTGCATGCAATGTTAGAAATGTATGTAACCTCCAAATATGTGGTGCCTACGCCAATAGTAAACAAGTATATTTGCACTGTTGCTATGTGGGGTGGTTTGATCAGCGGGTGGCTGCTGCATGTACCTCGATGCCTGTGCTAACATGCCGGATCTTGACGCAAGGCTCCGCTGCACTCTTCTGAGAAGATGGGGGCTCTCCCTTATTGGTGGCACCAGGCTTGGTGGGCTGGTCCCTAGGGGGGTCTGGTGGAGGGGGGCCTGGATCAGACCCAGGGGGGCCAGCTCCAAGGCGGACCTTGGCAGGGGATCGCTGCCGGGGGTTATCCACGCTGTCGGGAGGGCCATTGCTCGAGGATCCATTCTGGTTGGGGTGCTGATGCGAATCGCGACCTAGCAATGACATCCTGAACTTGCTGCTGTGCGCCCCCAAGTTCTAGCTGGAGGGAACTTAGGCCGCACGCACGCTGCGCGAGGGTATTAATCCATCTGCTTGAGCCATAGATGGAGGCGAGGGGGCGGTGGATGGTGATGGGGTCGCGGGTGGGAATGGGGTTGGGGATGGGGAACACTTGCGAGTTCCGAGGAAACAGACGGATTTGGGTCACGAGGCCTGCGTATGGGATGTATAGGCGTATACTGAGGGGGTGGCGTAAGCTCTGGAGGGATATTGCAGAGTTCAGCAGTCGCTGCGATTAGGAATGGAATTGGTACGCGTCATGTGGCGTGGCCACTTGACCTGGCCTCACTAAACCCCTGCTGAGACCTGAGAAACCAAGCACAGCTGGAGCTAGGCGCCAGCTGGAGTACCTATCCGATATCCGTTGGAGGTCAGACAGCCAGCAGCAGCAGCAGCAGGCTCCCCAGACTTCCTCTTATTATAGTTGGTTTTTAGGGACCCATATCTTCTACCCTTCCATCCTCCTACGATTGCCCCCATCTGCGCCCGTGTAGCTTCTCCTATATTGCTTGCCCACCCCCTCGATCGGCTTGCGCACTCTTCCTGAGGAAGGAAGCAGGCAACGGAAATGAAACACATTTCCACTGCGACAATTGCGAGGGGGTGCAGTCCCTCTGTGCTTCCAACCCTTAGCCGCCCCCTCCGCGCATCACGCGCATCACCATGCTTCGGCCAAGGCTACCTAGTCCCGCAGCCCCCCCATGTGCGTTCTACCCACCTCGCCATGGCTGCCACTGGTCCCCCCCACAACACCCCAGCACCTCCAAATCCCTCGGAACTGCTAGAGGCCCCCTCTGCCCCTTCCCCTCCCCCCGCTAAGTTGCCCGTCACCGTTTTGTCCGGTTTTCTGGGGGCCGGCAAGACCACCCTCCTCAAGCGCATCCTGACCAACAACTTGGGCCTCAAAATTTGCGTCATCGTCAACGACGTCGCCAACCTCAACGTGGACGAGGAATTGTTGCTGTCATCCACCGGTCAGGGTGCTAGTGTCACTCTAGCCAAGGAAAACTTAGTGGCATTGAGTAATGGTTGCATTTGCTGCTCCATCAGGTGAGAAGAAGAAGAAGAATTATCAGACAGTCACACCTTCAGGCGTCTATCTGTCTGCAGAGAAAATTTGTTCCCCTGTGCGGTTCCCACAGAGACCAGGGAGGATGAAAATGATACAATTATCCTGAAAAACATGTGTCAACGCAGGTCCATGTAGCAATTATTGTGAAAAAACATGCAACAACCATGTAAAAACATGTAGCAAAGTGTACCCTTGTAACAACCCATAGAACAAAACAAAAAAATATGTATTAACCCATACACATGTAACAATGCTTCCTCTCCTTCGCTGCTCCAGCAGGGATGCTATTTCTTTTTAGCCCTGCCTGTCACGGTTGGGCAAGTCCCTTAAGCCTATTTGGCCTGCCCCTAGACTGTTACATCTATATATATGTAACGCACATATATACATACATACATACATACATACATACATACATACATACATACATACATACATGCATACATGCATCTATATATATGTAAACATACACGAATAATATAAAACATATATACATACATACATTTAGATGAACAAACAACAAGAAGACAGGAAAAGGGAACAGTAACAGACAGGGTCCAAATGCAAATACAAATACGAAGGCCTATGCAAAGATGCAACCCAAAAGGTGCTAACATACATACATACATACATACATACATACATACATACATGCAGGGAGGACCTTGTAAAAGCGGTAGCAGGCTTGGCCTCCGAGGGCAACTTTGACTACCTGGTGATAGAAAGCACTGGAGTGTCAGTACCCATGCCCATTGCAGCCACCTTCCAGCTGGACACAGAGGAGGGCGAGGGGAGGGGCCTGGGGGAACTGGCTCGCCTGGACACGCTGGTGACGGTGGTAGATGCCGAGCGCTTTGTGTCCAACGTGCTTGAGGCTGAGTACTTGCAAGATATCGGTATGGCTGTGGATGCGGAGGATGAACGGACGATAGCAGACCTATTGGTTGAGCAGGTGAGTCTAGGCTTTCGTTTGAAACTCTATTTGCTCTGTAATACATTGCTCAAACTTCAAGTGCTGATGTAATAAACGTCAGCAATTTTCAAAAATATGATATGCTGCTGCACAGGGGGTATTTAGTTTCTTTTTTACCAAACGCTTGGAAGTTTTTGTATTTTGCCTTACCCCCTCACCCCACCCACCAGCTTGTGAGGCCAATATCTCCTCGAGCAATTATATTATTAGGGGGTCAAAGTGGGGTGTGTTGTGATCCTCTCAACAAGCGCTATCCATGTGTGGTCTTACATGTCAGAATCAGAATCAGATTATCAGAATCAGAATCAGAATCAGGGCTAATCAGATTATGAGAATCAGAATCAGATTATCAGATTATCAGAATCAGGGCTAACCTAGCAAGTTTTTGGTGTTTTAGAATTTGAAGATGGTTTTATGCCTTGCGTGCATGTTATAGCAATTCAGTGCATGATTGTGATATGGGTTTCAAAACACTTCGTAGTTCATACTTTATACCTCAAACTTGAGAATTTGGTCTGAGAACTCTGACATTTTGGTCTGTCAATCGAGAATTCTGAGAAATGCAAAAAACAATACCTGAAAAAGTGGAGGTACAAATTACAGACTAGGAGATCCAAATCCAAATCATTCGCTGAATTGCTATAAGTACCCTCTATACACCCAACAAGTTGAAGGGAAGAAATATTGAGTTTCTGGTTAGGCCCAACTTTCACACATAGTGCACCTGTGACCTGTGGAAGTCACAACTCAAGCACCACCTCAACACATTTACTCATTCTCGAAAGCAAGTGTGCAAGGAACGCTCTCGTCAAGCCGGTTTCATTGGTGCAAGGGCCAGTTGGCGTTTCATTGGTGCAAGCGTTGGTCTAGTCCTCATGTAAAGTAAATATAGATTAGTGCCTTCCAGGGACGCCCTTTTCGTGAATCGAATCTTCTGTGAATCTGGTCAATCTTTTTCTACAGAGTTTTCAAAAAACATCTTTAACATCACACGCGGCGTGATTTGTGAGAAAGTTCTTGCCAAGACGGTGTCGTGGGTATGCTTAAACTGTCTGTGACCGACCTGTGAGGAAGTTATGAGGACAGTTCTGAAACTGGGTCCCCCCCCCCCCACCCCCCGCAGGTTGAACTGGCCACCACACCTCACCTCACCACACCACTCCACTTACCACACCACATAGTGCTTTTGCGAGTTCAGAAAGTGAGATTGTACCTAGTGCTCAACAAGAGCGACCCCTTTAGCACAGTAAGGTTCAACGTATTTGAACATATATGAACATTTTGAACAAATTTGGAAAACCGTCATTTTAAATAGTACATCTGTATTTGCTCAGGTTGAACTGGCCAACGTCTTAGTGCTCAACAAGACCGACCTGGTTAGCGCTGATGAGGTTGAACATATCTGAACATTTTGAACATATCTGGAAAGCCCTCATTTTAAATTTGACATCTGTATTTGCGCAGGTTGAACTGGCCAACGTCTTAGTGCTCAACAAGACCGACCCGGTTAGCCCTGACGAGGTTGAACATATTTGAACATTTTTGAACTGTACATCTGTATTTGCGCAGGTTGAACTGGCCAACGTCTTAGTGCTCAACAAGACCGACCTGGTTAGCCCTGATAAGGTCGAACAGCTGAAGCTCCTGTTGCGCAAGCTCAATACTAGTGCCAAGATCATTGAATCCGTGAACTGCGAGGTGCCTATTGAGGACTTGCTGAACACTAAGACGTTCTCATCCAGCCTGGCGGAGGAGTCGCCAGGCTGGATCCAGGAGCTGAACAGGTTTGAGGCAGAAAGACTTGCCCTCGCAGCAAACAGCAGCATTAGCGGTACCAGCAGCGGCAGCAGCAGTGGTGGTGGTGGTGTGGACTCCGATATTCATGAGGGTGCGGTATCTCGTGCTGATGTAGATGGAGCTGCTGATGTGGACCACTCAAGCAGAGCAAGCAGCGGTGAAGATGCTAGCTGCAGCGGACACAGCCATCAAAATGAAAGCAGCAGTAATACAGACACCCATTCAAATCATGGCCACCATCACCACCACCACCATGGGCCAAGCCACCGGGAAACTGAAATGGAGAAGTACAATATCAGCAGCTTTGTGTACTACGCGAGGCGTCCCTTCCACCCTGGGCGGCTAATGGAAACGGCCTTGTCATCAACATGGGAAGGTGTCCTGCGCACCAAGGTAAAATTGCATAACATTACATTATTGTCATGGACAGGCCCATAGATGCCCTAAGACAAGCCTGCTCCACAACATCCGGGGAAGTCTTCTAACATGCTATAGATAGATAGATAGATAGATAGATAGATAGATAGATAGATAGATAGATGATATTTTTGCCAATTTTTTACACAACTCATTATTAGGGATGTCAAGTACGATAGTGTTGATATACATGTTGTATGGTATATGGTACGATGTTGTATGGTATATTGTACAATATGGTGTACTATATTGTATGATATATTGTACAATATGGTGTACTATATTGTATGATATATTGTACAATATGGTGTACTATATTGTATGATATATTGTACAATATGGTGTACTATATTGTATGATATATTGTACAATATGGTGTACTATATTGTATGATATATTGTACAATATGGTGTACTATATTGTATGATATATTGTACAATATGGTGTACTATATTGTATGATATATTGTACAATATGGTGTACTATATTGTATGATATATTGTACAATATGGTGTACTATATTGTATGATATATTGTACAATATGGTGTACTATATTGTATGATATATCGCCCCATAATATTGAAACCAGATATTTACTGGCAACGCAAATCATTATACATTTCATCGTCATGGGAAGGCGTCCTGCGCACCCAGGTATTAACATGCCACAACTCATAACACAAATCATTATACAATTTATCGTCATGGAAGGGTGTTCTGCGCACCCAGGTCGAAACATGCCACAACTCAAAACGCAAATCATTATACAATTCATTGTCATGGGAAGGCGTCCTGCGCACCCAGGTATACACATGCCACAACTCATAACACAAATTATTATACAATTCATCGCCATAGAAGGGTGTTCTGCGCACCCAGGTATAAACATGCCACCACTCATTACACAAATCACCATCAATATATCGCTTTGGAAGGGTGTTCTGCGCGCCAAGGTAGCACACTAGCTACATGTCCCAACTGTTTTAGTGCATCCATAGGGATTCGAACCCCGCACCTGTTTCAAAGAGCTGTACCATTGAGCCATTTGTCCAGATGGGATAAGGTAGCCACAGGTGACTCACAAGCATGTGCCCAAGTTAAAATCCAAATTCAAATCCAATATCAATACCAATATTAGGAACACAAGCAAAGGCAAACTCAAAAGCAAGAGCTAAATCAAATAACTAAATTAGATACCCATGTGTGCAGCTTTTTTTTTCTAGCTTGCCACCCGCCATGATGTGATGGGTAGCCAAAGCAAATAACTAAATTAAATACCCCGTGTGTGCTGGTTCCTTCAACTTCACACCCGTGGCAAGGCGTAACACTAAACTATCTCTTTACCCCGTGTGTGCAGGGTTTCTTCTGGCTTGCCACCCGCCATGATGTGATGGGCATCTGGCACTCAGCTGGAGGGGCGTGGCAAGGGGAGCCTGGGTGAGAACTGTAGTTGCTGTTGGGCACGCCCCTTTCACTTATTTGTAGGGTTGTCAAGTATGTGGATACATATATATTTATATGTATACACAATTCACGAAAGGACGTTTTTTAGGCCCTTCATGGGCCACAAGCTATAATTTGCGTGTAATTTTTTCAAACTGCAACATTTCAAAATGCAACCATTAAAACATATTTGTACATGAATTACCAGGGGGGGGGGCAACTTCAAACCAAAATGACCCCATCATCAAACCTTGTAGAGTAGTGCGGTAAACAATTGCTTTGCGGCAACCACGGAAATTTAGAGCGCCATCAGAATTCCCTAAACCCTAATTCCCTACCCCCCCCCCCCCCCCCCCCCCCCCCCCAAGCCCCACCAAACAATGTAACATTAGTGATGATGATTTTCTATGATTCAAACATCCCCAATGGTCTCGAGACCAACCTCAATGGATAGGCCTTTGAAAACCCTGTAAAATGAGCCTAATTAGACACCATAACACTTATTGGTGGGTGCGATAGTGGCTGTGCAGTGGGTTCCGGAGCCCGGGGGGGGGGGGGGGGGGGGGGTCTGCAGAAGGGTGCCTCAGCACTTTTTTGTGATGGGGTCTAGCACTTTTTGTTTTGCCCCCCCCCCCCCCCCTGTGAATTACATACATTTTTGTAAACCCTGAGGAACCCCAGGCTGCCACCCCCTTCCTGTTTAGTACGTTGTTCCTCAAGCTCCGGGGTAACATACAATACAATGTTCACCCACTCGACAGGGCCCGCTGGGCATATGCCATGCCACTTCCCAATCCCGCAAACCCTGAGGAACCCCAGGCTGGCTCTCCTCAATGCTCCCGCAGCCTAGTAGTTCTGGCACCTCCTATTTAGTACGCTGTTCCTCAAGCTCCCCGCTAACATACAATAAAATGTTCACCCACTCAACAGGGCCCGCTGGGTAGCTGCCATGCCACTTCCCAATCCCGTAAACCCTGAGGAACCCCAGGCTGCCACCCCCCCTGAGCTTGACAGCCTGAAGCGTTTGTTGTTGGACACGGCGGAGCAGGAGGAGGTGGACAAGAGTGGGTGGGATGAGCAGTGGGGGGACCGGAGCCAACAGCTTGTGTGGATTGGGATTGGGATGGATGAATCTGCCTTGACGGCTATGTTGGACTCGTGTCTCTTGACAGAGGATGAGATGGCGTTGGGAGCGGAGGGTTGGTTGGAGCAGTTGGAGGACCCCCTGCCCCCTTGGCTGGAAGACATGGGGGAGTACGAGGTGGTGGAGGAGATGGAAGAGGTTGAAGTTTGAGTGTGTAGGTTGGTGTGCGTTTGTGTTTGTGTTAGTGTTTGTATGTATATCATTAACAAAACAGCCGTAGTATAATCGGTGTAGAATGCCAGTTTCCTTGGAATCCTGACTTAGTTAGTCTGACCAAGTTAGTGAGGAGTCGTAAAAATACAAAAAAATAAAGAAAACCCCTTGTCCTAAGCCTTATGGCAAGGCGTGAGGTTAAGGGGGGCAGCAGGGCAGCACTGAGGCCAACCACCCAAAAGATGACGTGTCCTGCACATTCTGAAGTTTGCTTGGTTGGTTGCATGGTCTATCAGCCTTCAGGTTGCTCGCTGTTTGCGGGCGGATTAATTTTTCCAAATGAAAGTTTTCTCACCCGAAATGATGGGTCTCCTTGCAATATCCTTTTATTAGTTGTGAAAGTATTTTAAGCCAACGAGGTGGGTCTCCCGACACAAACCAGCCTTAGACTCGTATTTTGTTGATGTGGCTAAATGGAAATGGAAATTGAAATTGTTACATCCGTGGCTAAATGGATTAAAACACTACTAATTTCGTTTTATTTTCAGTTTGCGTTCTCCCTGTGCTATCCAAAACTCAAGAGCATTTTGTTGATGTCGCCACACCACACTCCCGAGCAAACCTTCTTCCGCTACCTGTAGCAATCGCTTCCTGGGACCCTATCTTAGCCCAACCTTCTGCTCAAAACGCCATGAGACTTGAATCTCGCCCCGGTCCCCTGAATCCCTGGACCGCCTACCCAAATCGCTATCAGGAGCCCAACAAAGACAGACACCAAAATCCTGGTCACTACCAGAAGCCCCCCTTTCCGAGACGAAAAAGAATTCTGCTCCCGAGTACCGAATGCAAATCCTGAAGAGTAGCTGCGGGAAAACTGCACATTTCCAAAGATGTGTGTCCTGCACATTCTAGAACTTGAACCTGGTCACATAGCTTCAGCCAGCAATTTGGCTGCTCGCCGTCTCAGGCAGATTTTGGAAGGGGCTTGAACCAACCTGCAAGTGACCCAGTGTTTTTCTGTTCACCTCTGAGCAGCAGCTTCTAGGCAGATTACCTGACTGGCTATCCAGTCAAAACTTGGCGCAAGCTCGGCACCTTGAAGCTGACATAGTCAGCTTTCCAGAACTGCTGAAATAGTTATGTGTAGCCATGTGGTCGGCTCAGTTGAGGGAGCTGCCTACAAGCTGCTATGAAAAGAAAAGCCGAAAAGAAAAACCAGGTGTACAGGTTTAGAGTTGGTTTGGATTCTTCGACGGGAAACTTTGTGAACCCAGGTGTAAAGTGACGTTATACAACCATGTAACAATAACTCTTCCTCTTCCAACCAGTACTTGTAATTGATCATATGAGCTCCTTTCGTGATTCCTCGGAAGCCTTTACTTCAATGTTCTTGGAGCAACTCTTTTACCGTCGATAGCGATACACTTCTCGACTGTCGTTGTTTTTAAACGCCTGAGGCGGCAAGCAGCCTTCAATTAAAGGCTTGAGGCGTGTAACCAATTCCAAGTACCCTCAGCCCCACATCGTAAAAACTCAAAAGCCACAAGCAAGAGTTAGCACTGGAGGAGAAGCACAAGCAACCCAAGCGCAGCTGGACCAGGGCACAAAAAAAGGGACTGTAAAAGTATAAAGAGGGGGTTCCAAGGCAGCTTCGCAGGGCGGGCGGAAGTGGGCCAGGGCAGGGCAATATCATCCAACCGGCCCGGACCCTGGCACCGGGCATCGGGAACGGCACCGGTGGCGTTTTCTCACAACACGCTTGGTCACACTCTGAGCTCCGAAACCTGGGTGTAACCGATCGTGTTGGGAGAAGAGGCGGTGTCAGTTTGGGAGACGACTGCCATCTGCCACATGTTGCGCATTTTTGCCTTGACCATTTCCGTCCTTTTCGTGATTGAGCCTCATGAATAGTCGCATGATCCAGTTTTAGGACCTCGGCGACCTGCCAGTCAAACTTGGCGCGCCCGTTACTGGCAGAGAAGAGAGCAGCTGTTTGAGTCGGTCGTTGCACCACCAGCACCGCCGGACATAGCTTTCGAAGCGGAAGCTCCAAATGCCACAATGGGTGATCGGAGCGGGCATGAATTTGATTGGGAGCATAGCCATCAACTTGGGGACGAACGTGATGAAGCTAGGCCACAACAAACGAGATGCCCTACCAGGGCTATCTGAGGACAAGCCAAAAGTGATTAAGTTCAGAGAGTTTCAGATCGGGCTGACTGTCTTTATAATTGGGAACATCTTCAACTTTGCTTCGTTTGGCTTTGCGGCCCAGTCCTTGTTAGCTGCTCTGGGCAGCATCCAATTTGTCTCCAATGTCATCTTTGCAGCCTTTGTTCTGAAAGAGAAGATCACCAAGGCAGTGCTCATCGCCACCGGCTGCATCCTTCTGGGTTGCATGCTGCTCGTTATCTTTGGCAACCACTCTTCCGAGGCATACACTGCAGATGACCTGCTGGCCTTCTATGGGGGGCCTGTGTACATTGCGTACCTCATATTTGCAGGCGCAGCTGTTGTTGGAACATATTTGCTGTACCTCAGAGGGACGAAGATCCTGAAGGAAAGTGCTGGCTTTGGGGAATCAACGCACAAGTGGATGCAGATTCTACCCGTGGCCTACTCCATATTCTCTGCGATCGTAGGAACCCAGTCAGTGCTTTTCAGCAAGAGTCTGTCGGTGCTGCTACGGTCAACTTTGGGGGAGGGTGAAAACCAGCTGGGGAACTGGTACACCTGGTTCACCCTCTTCTGCTTTATTCTCACTGCCGGTTTTTGGATGACCCGCCTGAACAAGGGCCTGGGAATGTTCCCAGCTATGATCATCGTCCCCGTGCTTCAGATCTGCTGGACTCTCTTCTCACTCATCTCAGGTATCTCGCCCCTGGATCTAGATTCTTCTTTCACTTATCTGGATTCTTCTTTCACTTATCTAGATTCTACTTTCACTTGTCTGGATTCTCCTTTCACATACATGGATTTTTCTTTCACACATTTGAATTATTTTGATTTTTCTTTCGCTATTCGGGTTCTTCTTTCACTTACTATGGATTCTTATTTCACTCATTTTGATGAATCATTGAATAAACTATCACAGAAGCACAAACTCAGGGCCCCCGTCGGTCAAACAATTGTTCGGGGCTCAGTTCATCAGTGCTTTTTCGCCCTAGCCCCTCCTGTCAAGGTGGGGCAAGTCCCTACAGCCTATTTGGTCTACCCCTAGACTTAACATACAAACTCACTCATGTCAGGTGTGTGCTCCTTCAAGGAATACCAGATAAATCCTGAAATATACAAAATATACCACAATAGCAGCCGCCATTCTCACTCGTCTCAGGCATGTACTACTTCAAGGAGAACCAGACATATCCTGGAGTAGACAGAAATATCCGAAGTAGACAGAAGTAGCACCTATCAATCTCAATCATCTCAGGTATCCATGTGCTACTTCAAAGAGTACCAGATATGGCCTGAAATATACCCCAATATACCCCAATAGACCCAAATAGACCCAAATATACCAAAATATACCAAAATAGCACCCATCATTCACACTCATCTCAGGCATGTGCTACTTCAAAGAGTACCAGATATGGCCAGAAATAGACCCCAATAGACCCCAATATACCAAAATATACCCAAATATACCAAAATAGCACCCATCATTCACACTCATCTCAGGCATGTGCAACTCCAAAGAGTACCAGAAATATACCCCAATATACCCCAATAGACCAAAATGTACCAAAAATTCACCCATCATTCACACTCATCTTAGGCATGTGCAACTCCAAAGAGTACCAGAAATAGACCCCTTTAGACCCCAATAGACCCCAATACACCAAAATATACTAGAATATATCAAAATAGAACCCGTCATTCTCACTCTGATATATGCTACTTCAAGGAGTACCAGATATAGCCTGAAGTAGACGGAAATATAGCAAAGTAGAAAGAAATAGCACTTATCAATCTCACTCATCTCAGGCATGTGCAACATCAAGGAGAACCAGATATAGCCTGAAGTATACCCCAATAGACCAAAATAGCACCCATCATTCTCACTCTGGTATGTGCTACTTCCAGGAGTACCAGAAGTAGCCTGAAATTTACAAAAATAGATCAAAATAGCAGCCGCCATTTTCACTCATCTCAGGCACGTGCTGCTTCAAGGAATACCAGATATAACCAGATATAGCCTAATATAGCCCCAAATAGCCGAACGTAACACCCATCATTGTCACTCAGGTATGTGCTACTTCAAGGAATACCAGATATAGCCTAAAATAGCCCGAACAAGCCTGAAAATAGCACCCATCATTCTCATTCAGGTATATGCTACACTACTTCAAGGAGTATCAGGTATAGCCTGAAATAACCCGAACTAGCCTGAAAATAGCACCCATCATTCTCATTCAGGTATATGCTACGCTACTTCAAGGAGTACCAGATATAGCCTGAAATAACCTGAACTAGCCTAAAACTAGCACCCACCATTCTCATTCAGGTATGTGCTACTTCAAGGAGTACCAGGGCTTCACTGCTCTTACAACGTGCATGTTCACGATTGGTGTGCTGACTGTCTTTTTTGGTGTGTACCTGCTGACAACGGGCGGAGGGGGCCGAGCAGCGGAGGACCAGCTGAAAAGTCAGAGGGCCAGGGAGGAGGAGATGGCGGTAGCAATGCTGAGAGACCAAGGCCATGCAACTGATGCTCTCACTCAGCATGAGGACCAGGCCAGCCTGCTCCCGTCAGAGGGCCTGGGCTCTACCCCAGACGAGGCGGTTAGGACTCGGCACGGACTAGAGTTTAAACCCTTGATCGGAAACTTCATTGACAAGGCACGAGTGATTGGTTCTCGCGTGACCAGCGACTTCAGCATTGACTTTGATCCGACCAAGAACTCCTTGGGTTTAGGTAATTCACAGCTAGTGGCTACGTCTCCGTTTAACATGCCAGCCTTCAACCCCGCACATGCAGCTGGGTCCAACATGACTCATCCAGGTGCACGTCTGCTTGGTGGTCATGAGGAGAGCAGTTCTCACACTTCACTTCCTGCCGCTCCTTCTCAAGACATCGAGGCAGCTATGGCTGACGACAACCCCTTTGGGCTCGCCACAATCAAAGAGACCCCGTCTAGAGCGCCATCCAAAGAGACCACTCTATCGGAAGCTGGCACTCCTCACGACCAGAAGGATGGAGACTCCAGAAAGAGTAGGAGCTAACCTCTGTTTCTTTTTGGGGCTATGCATGGCAGCTTCCATCCAGCTCCACTAGCAAGCCATTGGGTCAAGCCAACAGCTTTCAACTGCATTGGGATGACTTTCGTGTTAGCTTTCAGACGCAGCAGTTAGCTTCAGGTTTGGCCCAAGGACAGGTAAATGGAGCTGCTTAGAAGCTGCTACGTGTAGCCCGAAAAGAAACATTGAAGCTGACGAATCTGGCCTCTTGCAAAAGGCTTGCATCTGTCAGGTGGATATAATTGCTGTACAACGTGAAACAGTAATTTTCTTTTCAGCTACGAGCAGCAGCTTCTATGTAGCTCCCCTGGCTGGCTATTCAGCCAAAGCTAGCGCAGCGTAGTGCACCTGGAGGCAGGGCACTACATTTTGTCATTTTGGGTTGCGCTTTGGACACACCTGAAAACGGAAATCTGCGCACTGCGCCCATAGGGGGTTCAAAAATTGCGTCAAACGCGCAGTCGGGGTCCTAAACCTTACGCGCTAGTGCGCGTCATGTTGTACCCTGCCTGGAGGCAGGCATTGTCAGCTTTCCAGAACTCCTGAGTAATGACAACGCCTGGTGAGGCGTAGTTTAAGGGAGCCCGTCTTACGGCGGTAGGGAACGGGCTGCTACTTTACCTGGACAAAGCTACCATGGCGGTTGACAGCGACCGCACACTGTTCTTGACATCTGGCCAGATGTCATGAATTGTTAATCTTCCACTCTAAACAAACAAGTATGACCTGTCATGGCGTCACTTATTGGTTCCCCACCAGGAATGAAACTTAGTACTGGTCAAGACTGCCGAACCACCACCTCTCTTGCTAACATTCTGTTAACCAGAGAGTCAGGAGGCGAAAAGGTGTATGGTTTCATCTAGAGAGGACGGAAGGACGGAAGGACAGGCAGGCAGGCAGGCAGCAGCTAAACTCTGACACATTCGCTTCCGCTTACAGCGCGAATCGAACCCCTGGCGGGAAAGTTCTTGATAATAGTGGTAGACTAAGCATTCTTGACATCTGGCCAGATGTC
Organism: Chlamydomonas sp. ICE-L; assembly: GCA_013435795.1. NCBI lineage: Eukaryota > Viridiplantae > Chlorophyta > Chlorophyceae > Chlamydomonadales > Chlamydomonadaceae > Chlamydomonas > Chlamydomonas sp. ICE-L. Next base: position 3,955,822 of record JACBWV010000825.1, read on the forward strand.
AAGAATGGTTAATCTGCTACTCTTAACACCGTCTTCGTAGTGCATTGTAGCTTCCATCCAGCTCCACTAGCCAGCCATTGGGTCAAGCTGTAAGCTGCCAGCTGCATTGGAATGACTGTCATGTCAGCTTTCAGACGCAGTAGCTAGCTTCAGGTTTGACCCAAGGATGGGTAAATGGATCTACCAAGAAGCTGCTACGCTTAGCCAAGAAAAGAAGCAGTGCAACCTTCAGCAGCCGCTACTACCGCCATAGCTTTTCTTTTCGGCTACGAGCAGCAGCTTCTAGGCCACTCCCCGAACCAGCAACTAGGCTAAGCCCTAAGATTTCAACAGTACTGGAAAGATGATTATGTCAGCTTCCAGATGTACTACGTTGCTATAGGTTTGGCTGGTCAGCAATCCAAGCCATGGGAGCTGCCTAGAAGCTGTTGCTTGTAGCTGAAAAGAAAAAGTGTGACTACCGCTAGTCTCTCAAGATGAGCAGTACCAAGGCACTACATTTTGTCTATTTGGGTTGCGCTTGTGACGCATCTGCCTCCTTTGGGTTGCGCTTTTGACGCAACTGCCTCCTTTTGGGTTGTGCTTTTGACGCAACTGAAAACGGAAATCTGCGCACTGCACCCAGAAGGGGTTTACAAAATTGCGTCAATCGTTCAGTCGGGCTCCAAAACCTTTCGCGCTAGCGAGCAATAGCGTGCGTCATGTAGTGCCCTGACCAGTGCCCCATATTTGATACTTCATATATTCGACCCGTGCATCCTTGCAGAAATGGCTAAATATTGGATTGTTCTGGATTGTTACATGTTTTTTCAGCCAACTCAGGGCTGCTCACCGTCTTCCCATTCCAAGTCCCCCCCCTTGCGATACCCACGGAAAGCATGGAGCTTATAATGTGGACTAGACAATTATTCTGTATGTTCTTTCTAAGTCGGAAGGATCAGCGGATAGGCTAAGCTCGATAACGTTTGTCCGTTACAGTGTTGTGTTGGTATGTTGCACGACAGCTGGTGGTTGGCCCCCGTGCAAGCAAACGAGCTGGCCCTCTCAACCACACGCCTGGTAAAAAGGCGTTCCATTGATTTATTTTATGGACTAGGCAGTGGCTAAGGATCGGAGAAGCCAAAACATGGCATAGTGAACTCCGGGCCCTCATCGTTTACGATTTGTTGGGGTTCAGTTCACCAGTGCTGGTTTTGTATGCAGTCCTTCCCAATATTGAGGTTGGGCAAGTCTATTTAGCCTATTTGGCTACGCCTTCACCGGCTAGACTGCAAAAACACGCACGCAAACACATGCAAAAGCTTTGCCCATGCATGCGAGCTTGAATTTTCATTTCTTCTCGGCCTGTTAGAAGTGTGATGAGAATCTTGGTATGTCGTCAGCAGCAAAAGCTTTACCCAAGCATGTTATCTTACTTTTTTTCTTCATTGATTATTTAAGAAGTGCCTTGCCTTCAAGAAGTGTGATTACAATATGTAAGTACACTAATATGTAAGGTACTTTATAATCCCGTTCGACAAATGGCTCAGTGGCGGAGCTCCTAGATAGGCAGAGGTGCCGGGTTCGAATCCCTACGAGTGCGCTTCAATGTTGCGGTCGCTGTCATCCGCCATGGTAGCTTTGCCCAGGTTAAGTAGCAGCCCGTTCCCTACCGCCGTAAGACGAGGCTCCCTTAATACAACGCCCCACCAGGCATTATCATACTTAGTACTTTATCTCAGGTCCTCTGCGCATGCTCACAATTGTTTGGGGACCAGGCTTTGCTATGCTTTCTATCGCTTTCTGAAGTACTTCGTATATATTTATGCTACAGTCCAGGGGTACGCCAAATAAGCTAAAGGGACTTCCCCAACCGTGACAGGAGGGGTTAATAAGAAAAGACATTGATCAACTGAACCCCAAACAATATTTTTACCGACAGGCGGCCTTGTGTATGTTGTTACAGTCTAGGGGTTGGCCAAATAGGCTGAAAGGACTTGCCCAACCGTGACAGGAGGGGTTAAAAATAAAAGGCATTGATCAACTGAACCCCAAACAATCGTTTTACCGACAGGGGGCCTGTGGTCGTGATACAATGCCTTGCCTTCTTGAACTTGAACTTGGTTACATAGCTTCAGCCAGCAATTAGCTTCTAGCAATCTAGCCGTCTTCGGCAGTAAACAAATATATTACCAGGAAAATGTACAAGCGAACAAATCACTTCAAACAAATATCTATACCTTGCCTTCTGGAGTGCTTCGAACGGGAGTACTTGCTTTGGAGAGCATGCGCGATACCATTCCTCATGCTCTTGGGCTACATATCCACACAGCAGAGCGAGGCAGGCAATTGGATTGGATTATAACATGATTTTTCACCCAACTCGGGGCTGCTCACCTCTTCTGTTACACACGTATGGAAGGGCGCGCGTGAGCTGCGTGACGGGCATGGGTGACTACCATGCCAGGTCACGAGCCGCGTGCCAGCAGCTCGTGCTGCCTTGTAACTCGGGGCTGCTCACTTCTTCCAATTCGAAGTCCCCACATGCCGATACCCAAGGAGCATACTAAGCGGATTATACAGTTTGAGTATATTATCGATCATGTCACAGGCATGAAAGCGTCACTCGCGACACAAATGTACTCAGTGAGCGCAACCTTACTTGCGCAATTTCCCAGAAGTGATGATTGTACTGAATTGGATTTTTAAAAGTTTTCCAGCCAATTGCTGACCGTCTTCAAATTGGTACAGTTGGTGCGTACAAATACTTCAGAAGGCAATAGAGAAAGCACAGAAAGCGCTGAGTTAGTCAAAAGAGGAGCGAGAGCACAGTGGTCGGTAGTAAAAAAACTGCGCGCTGCGCGCATTGGGGGTTTAAATAACTGCGCGTTTCGCACAGCCACGCGCGCTATGTCGTACCTTGGTCTACTAACGTACCGTAGTAGGGATGATATTAAATGTGCAGCAAGACTACGATTTCGACCTCACAATTTGAATGTTGAATCAGATAGGAGTACCTCCCGTTCTGGCAGAATTTGCAGGTGCTGTGATATGGAGGTTGGCGGTAGAAGAGTGGTAGAAGATGAAATGCATTTCATATTAGAATGCCCTTTACACGCTGATGATATAATTTTTATCGTTGAGAAATTGAAAATTGACCTTGAATTGGTTGGTAAAGACTCCAGCATTAAGCTGGCAATGAATCCTGATTCCTTTGAAGGATGGAATACCTACCTAATACACTTTATTAAAATGCAATAAGAATCGCACAATTAAACTATCATCTCTGAGATCCGCTGAGATGATGATTAAATTATCTTGTAGAATTAAATTATCATTGTAGCACGAGCTCAGGGCACCCGTAAAACGATTGTTTGGGTTTCAGTTCATCATTGCCTTTTCTTGTTAGCCCTTCCTATCACGGCTGGGCAGGTCCCTTTAGCCTATTTGGCCTACACATGGACTGTAACCTATATACCGGTACATACATACATGCACCCAGGGTGTCCCCTTGCCTAACGTCATCAATTGGACTTGGAATCGGCAGAAGGTGAGCAGCCCAAAGTTGGCTGAAGAACCATGTAACGATTCAAATTCAAACAACGCCATCAAAATTTTCCAACCCATCCAATCAATCACTTCTTCGTCCATAGTCCATTTGCTGTTCGCAATGTATTGTCCTTATACACAGCTAGGATGGGTCCTGTCTTGACCTCATCAATGGGATCAAAGTTGATAACAAGCTCATTCCCAACGATGCTGCCCTCTAGCTCCCATGGGTTAGTTTTATCACCGGGCATGCACTTGCTCCCTGGGGTGAGTAAGCCGGGGGGGTCCTCCCCCTGTACGGCACCACTAGGTAGCACTCGACGGATGCAGCCGGGGTGGCTGGAATCATCATAGTCACCTACAGCATGGGGCGCTTGCATGTGAATGATGATAATGGTGGTCCCCCGGCGTGATGAGATGGTGTTGGTGATGATGTGGTGTTGGTGTTTGGTGGGTGGATGCAAGCCGGGTGGCTGGAATCATCATAGTCACCTACAGCATGGGGCGCTTGCATGTGAATGATGATAATGGTGGTGGTGGTGATGAGATGGTGGTGGTGGTGGTGATGAGGTGGTGGTGGTGGTGGTGGTGGTGGATGCAGCCGGGGTGGCTGGAATCAACATGGTCACCTCCAGCATGGGGCGCTTGCATGTGAATGAGGATAATGGTGGTAGTGGTGATGAGATGGTGGTGGTGGTGATGAGGTGGCGGTGGTGGTGGTGGATGCAGCCGGGGTGGCTGGAATCATCATTGTCACCTACGCCATGGGGCGCTTGCATGTGAATGAGGATAATGGTGGTGGTGGTGATGAGATGGTGGTGGTGGTGATGAGGTGGTGGTGGTGGTGGTGGATGCAGCCGGGGTGGCTGGAATCATCATTGTCACCTACGCCATGGGGCGCTTGCATGTGAATGAGGATAGTGGTGGTGGTGATGAGATGGTGGTGGTGGTGAATGTTGATAATGGTGGTGGGGGGGGTGGGGGTGATGAGATGGTGGTCGTGGTGATGGCATGGTGGTGGCGGTGGTGATGAGATGGTGGTGGTGGTGGTGGTGGTGATGAGAATGGTGGAGGTGGTGGTGAAAATAATGGTGGTGGTGGTGAATGATGATAATGGTAGTGGTAGTGGTGGTGGTGGTGTTGAATCACGATAATGGTGGTGGTGGTGATGAGATGGTGGTGGTGGTCGTGGTGGTGGTGAATGATGATAATGGTGGTGGTGGTGGTGGTGGATGCAGCCGGGTGGCTGGAATCATCATAGTCACCTCCAGCATGGGGTGCTTGCATGCGAATGATGATAATGGTGGTGGTGATGGTGATGAGGTGGTGGTGGATACAGCTGGGGTGGCTGGAATCATCGTAGTCACAGCATGGGGCGCTTGCATGCGCATGATGATAATGGCGGTGGTGATGGTAAACTGATGATTATGGTGTTGGTGTTGGTCGTGATGGTGGTGGTGGTAATGATGATAATGGTGGTGGTGATGGTGTAGATGGTCGTGGTTGTGGTAATGCTGATGATGGTTATGGTGGTGGTGGTGGTGGTACTGATGATGGTAACGGTGGTGGTGGTAATGATACTAATGGTGGTGGTGGTAATGATGATAATGGTGGTGGTGGTACTGATGATGGTAATGGTGGTGGTGGTGGTGGTGGTGGTGGTGGTGGTGGTGGTGGTGGTAATGATAATAATGGTGGTGGTGGTAATGATGATAATGGTGGTGGTGGTGGTGGTGGTGGTGGAAATGATAATAATGGTGGTGGTACTGATGATGGTAATGGTGGTGGTGGTGGTGGTGGTGGTAATGATAATAATGGTGGTGGTGGTAATGATGATAATGGTGGTGGTGATGGTGTAGATGGTCGTGGTTGTGGTAATGCTGATGATGGTAATGGTGGTGGTGGTGGTAATGATGATAATGGTGGTTGTGGTACTGATGATGGCGATGGTGGTGGTGATGGTGGTGGTGGTAATGATAATAATGGTGGTGGTGGTAATGATGATAATGGTGGTGGTGATGGTGTAGATGGTCGTGGTTGTGGTAATGCTGATGATGGTAATAATGGTGGTGGTGGTGGTGGCGGTGGTAATGATGATGATAATGGTGGTGGTGGTACTGATGATGGTAATGGTGGTGGTGATGGTGGTAGTGGTGATGAGGGCATGGTGAATGCAGACAGATGATGGCTTGTGGCATGGTTGATGCATAGAATTTGAGATTCTCTTCGGTCATTACATTATATTGCATTACACTGCCATCGAAAGGCCATTGTTGGCCCAAGACAAGCCCGCCCTGCAACATCTGAGAGGGTTCTTAAAAAAAAAAACGCATGTTGCAGCAAGCAAGCATTATTATCAGTACTAATTCCATATTATATATATTTTATATATTTTTCCATAGCTTTTTGGCGGAGCCCCCCCCCTTTTGAGGGGCGGGAGCCCCTAGGGTCACCCCGTTGTCTGTTTGTTTGTCGTGTTGTTTTTGTCGTGTTGTCAGCACATAACCCTGGTCCTTGCTGGCCCCTGGCCCTGTCGTAAACCCTGGCTTCGGTCTGCTGCACTCGATTCTGGTGCCACCTGTCGCTCCAATAGCCAACACTCTCTGCCAATTTTCTGTGTCGCTTGTGTCGTGCCTAGAACTTGTCTTATCAGCTACTAGCAGCAGCCTCTAGGTAGCTCCCATAACTGGCTAGTCAGCCAAACCTGATGCAACCTAGTGCACCTTGACGCAGACACAACCAGATTTCCTGTATTGTTGCCATTTTGGGGCTCGGCCCAGGGCCTGGCACAGGAAGCTGCCTAGAAGCTGCTGCTGTACGATTCCAACACTCAAATTGGAAAACTCCAGTCAATTGAAATCTCAGCCCCTAAAAGATCAGTTAATTGAAATGCCAGCTCATGATATCTCGGTCAATTGAAGTGCCAGCTCATCGGTCGATTCAAATCCCAGTCCATAAAATATCAGTCAATTGAAATGCCAGCTCATGAAATCTGGGTTGATTCAAATCCCAGTCCATAAATATCAGTCATTTCAAGTCCCAGCCCATTCAATCTTGGTCAATTCAAATCCTAGTCTACACAATCTCATTAAATTGAAATCTTAGCCCATAAAATCTCAGTTAATTGAAAGGCCAGCTCATGAAATCTCAGTCGATTCAAATCCCAGTCCATAAAATCTCGGCCGATTCAAATCCCAGTCCACACAATCTCAGTCGATTAAAATCTTAGCCCATTAAATCTCAGTGAATTGAAATGCCAGCTCGTGAAATCTCAGTCGATTCAAATCCCAGCCCATAAAATCTCAGTAAATTCAAATCCCAGTCGGGTCCCAGTCCATAAAATCTCAGTCAAATCAAATCCCAGCCCATAAAATCTCAGTAAATTCAAATCCCAGTCGGGTCCGAGACCATAAAATCTCAGTCGATTCAAATCCCAGCCCATAAGATCTCAGTCAATTGAAATACAAGGCCACACAATCTCAGGTAACTAGCTGTGATGGGAGAGGATGCAGTGTACAAGGCCACCTTCTTCAATAAATGAAATGACTAAAATAAATATTGGTAAAATACCTACCAGAAATGGGAGAGGAGGCTGCGTAGGCCGGGGCTTTTTTTTCAAATCTGAAAGTGGGTTTTCTCTGGCTTTATGGTTTAGGCCTCCTCCAGGGACAGCGTTTTAGTGCTTTATATAGCTTTTTATACCTATTTGCAAGGGGGGGGCAACTTCTAACCAAAATGACACCATCACCCAACTTAGTAGATATCATTAAGAGGATGAAGAATCCAGTTTTATTTCTTAATTTGGCCCAGTAGAAAAAAAGTGCTGGTCCTCCAAAGTTTGGGGCCGCTGAGGGGGGGGGGGGGGGGGGGGGGGGGTCGAGGGAAAAATCTGGAATTTTCAAACAATTAGGTACTTTCCAGGCCCTTTTTTATAGCCCTCAGAATGAAATTGGAGTGGAAGTAGGGTGTTACTCCAAGTGTTCCTCTACTTAATACCAGTCCATTTATGCTATTGGGGTAGAGATCCGCCACATATTATGCCCAGGGCAGAGGAGGGAGGAGAGGGGGTCCATAGTCTCTCTCTCTCTCTCTCTCTCTCTCTCTCTCTCTCTCTCTCTCTCTCTCTCTCTCTCTCTCTCTCTCTCTCTCTCCACACACACACGACGCCCTAACCAACATGTGCACAACGACGCACATAGCGGGACCTCATGGTAGTTGACTGCTTCTTCTTTTTTGACTGACGTTTTTGACTGACTTTGTTTTGACTGACCTTTATTTTGACTGACTGACTGACTGACCCCCAAGCCCCACCCAAACATTGGAACATTGATGATGATGATTTTCTGTGTTTCAAACATTCCCAATTGTCTCTAGACCAACCTCAATGGATAGGCCTTTAAAAACCCTGTAAAATGAGCCTTATAAGACACCATAACACTAAGTGGTGGCTGAGATAGTGGCTGTACAGTGGGTTCCGGAGCCGGGGGGGGGGGGGGGGTCTGCAGAAGGGTGCCTCAGCACTTTTTTGTGATTTTTTTTTTTTGCCCCCCCCCTGCCTATTTGTAGCTTTTTGGGGTGGTTTTAGGGCAAACTAACAAAAATGTGTACTTGTTTACGGCGATACTTTCGCCAAAACGGGGTCAAAATTAGCGATCCCTACATATAGCAGTAAAAAATAAGCCCTGGCGTAGGCCCCCACCTTCTTCCACATGTTTCATATATTTTTATATTGGTGAACTATCTACCATTAATGAATACAAGACAATAAATATTGGTCAGCTATCTACCAGGAATGGGAGAGGAAGCGGCGTACGCCCCCACCTTCTTCTGCAATTTTATATCTTTTTAATTTTTTAACTTTCTACCAGGAAGGGGAGAGTAGGCAGCCTACGCCCCCACCTTCTTCCACATTTATATATATGTTTATGTAGGTGACCTATCTACCAGGAAGGGGAGAGTAGGCGGCCTACACCCCCACCTTCTTCCACATGTATATATATGTTTACATAGGTGAACTATCTACCAGGAAGGGGAGAAGAGGCGGCCTACACCCCCACCTTCTTTCACCAATGAAGCTCGTCTTGGTAAAATAGCTACCTGGAATGGGCCCGGGTGCAAGCAACCTCACAGGTCGTAAAGGCGTACTATTAATTTACGTATTTATTTACCTAGAATTGGCCCCAGCACAAGGAACGTCACGGCTCATGAAAAGGCGTACTATTTATTCATGTATCTATTTCCCTGGAAGGAGCCCTAGTGCAAGCAACCTCAAGCCTTGTGAAAAGGCATAATATTTAATTACCTGAAATGGGAGAGGACGCGGCGTATGCGGCCACCTTCTTCCACGTTTTGTTTGATCTCCGTACACTATTGTACAATTTATTTATTTATTTATTTACCTGGGATGGGAGAGGACGCAGAGTATGCGGCCACCTTCTTCCACGTTTCGTTTGATCTCAGCAAACTAGCAAACTTTTTTTTTTTTTTTTTTTTACCTGGAATGGGAGAGGACGCGGCGTATGCGGCCACCTTCTTCCATGTTTTGTTTGATCGCTGTACACTAGGGTACTGTTTATTTATAAATATTATTAAATACTTGCTAAATATTTATACATATCACATGTATTCATTTTTTTATTTATATATTTATTTATATATTTATAATATTTACTAAATACTTATACATATTATATGTATCCATTTATTTATTTATTTATTGATTTACCTGGGATGGGAGAGGACGCAGCGTATGCGGCCACCTTCTTCCATAAAGTACCATCGGGCAGCAGGAGACCATTTTGATCACGGTCAAATACACCGTCAAAGGCTTCACCACTTCCGTCCTACGTGTACATGTGTGTTTGTGTTTGTGATCAAATACACCCTCAAAGGCTTCACCACTTCCGTCCTACATGCGTGCGCGTGTGGGTGGTTGTGGTTGTGGATATGGATGGGTGTGGGTGTGGATGTGGGTGGGTGTAGCTGGGTGTGGATGTGGGTGTGGATGTGGCCGGATGTGGCTGGGTGTGGATGTGGGTGGGTGTGGCTGGGTGTGGATGTTGGAGGGTGGGTGTGGATGGGTGTGATCGTGGTCAAATACACCATCAAAGGCTTCACCACTTCCGTCCTACATGTGTGTGTGCATGTTGGGTATGTGTGTGCCTGTGTGGAGTGTTCATGTGTGTATTTTTGGGTGGTTGTGATCACGGTCAAATACTCCGTCAACACCTTCACCACTTTTGTCCTACATGTAGGTGTGTGTGTATGGAGTGTTTGGCTTTGTGTTAATGGGTGGTTGTGATCACGGTCAAATACTCCGTCAAAGGCTTCACTACTTCCGTCCTACATGTGTGTGTGCGTGTGTGTGTGTGTGGAGTGTTTGGGTGTGTGTTTGTGGGTGGTTGTGATTACGGCCCAATACACCATCAAAGGCCTCACTACTTAAGTCCTTCACGTACATGTGTGTGTGTTTGTGTGTGTGTGTGTGTGTGTGTTTGTGTGTGTGTGTGTGTCTGTGTGTGTCTGTGTGTGTGTCTGTGTGTGTGGAGTGTTTGGGTGTGTGTTTGTGGGTGGTTGCGATCACGGTCAAGTACAACGTTGAAGGCCTCACCACTTCCGTACCACATGTACACGTGAGTGTGTGTCTGTGTGTGAATGTGTGTCTGCCTGTGTGTGTGTGTGTGTCGTTGCGATCACGGTAAAATACATTGCCTAAGGCTTCACCACGTCTATCCTACATGAATGTGTGTGTGCGTGTGTGTGTGTGTCTGCGTGTGTGCCTGTGTGTGTGTGTTGCTGTGCACACAGTCAAATACACCGTCAATGCTTCACCCCTTATGTCCTTCATATGTGTGTGTGTACGCCTGTGTGTGTGTGTCTGTGTGTGTGTGTGCGTGCGCGTGTGCGTGTGTGTGTGTGGGGGGGGGGGGGGGCATGTGTGTGTGTGTGTATTTGTGTGTTTGTGTGTGTTTGTATGTGTGTGTGTGTGTGTGGGGGGGGGGGGGGGGGGGGGGGGGGGGTATGTGTGGTGGTGGTGGTGGTTGGTGGTGAGGGGGGGGGGGGGGGGGAGATCACAGTCAAACACACCGTCAACACACCTTCACCACATCCATCTTACATGTGTGGGTGTGGGTTGTCAGGCAAATAGCACTCGGTTAAAACAGCCTCTTTTGGTAGGGTCCGTCCTAATGTTGCCCCCATTGGAACTAAGGAAAGAATTGAGACACTTGTGGTGTGGCTTCAGGAGCGAAGACAGGCCGGCCAGAATCCCAAACCAACGTTTTTTTCCGGCTACTAGCAGCAGCTTCTAGGCAGCTTCCTGAGACAGCCACTAGGCTAAGCCCCAAGATTCCGACAGTTCTGGACAGAGGATTTTGTCAGCTTCCAGACACACTAGGGTGTGTCAGCTTTGGCTGAATAGCCAGTCAGGAGAGCAGCCTAGAAGGTGCTGCTTATAGCTGAAACGAAAAACGCTGCATCTCACATTATTATAGCTAGGTGCAGGATGGGCAGAAAGAAACAAAAAAGGAATGAACACAAATATAAAACAAAGGAATAACAAAGACCAGTCATGACCATGACATAATGGCCATTACATAATTTGACATTAAGTAATAACGAATAACAGAAAGTGATAACAAAGACCAGTCATGACCATGACATAATAGCCATTACATAATAGAACATTAAGTAATAACGAATAACAGAAAGTGATAACAAAGACCAGTCATGGCCATGACATAATAGCCATTACATAATAGAACAAAGTGATAACGAATAACTGTAAGTAGTAAGGGGGAAATGTCATCATCATCATCATCATCATCATCATCATCATCATCATCATCATCATCACCACCACCACCACCACCACCACCACCATCACCATCACCACAACTAAATTTGGGTGAATCTTCATTCTCTATCATCCGAACGAACCTTCTCGTCGAAATTGATGAAGATGCTCGCGTCGCCGCTTGCTATGTTGCCCTCGATCTTCCAAGTAGAAGCGGAAATGCCAGGTGCACAGCCACTTCCCCTCGCAAAGGGCACTGGGTCGACTCCTCGAATCACCCCGTCCTCGTCTATGGTACGCTCGCACTTGGGGTGGTTAGGGTCCGCGTACACGCCAGAAAAGATGGTCGAGGCCATCGCGGGCTGCTGGAGCGTAGTAGCACATAGTGCGGCTGTAAGAATAGCTCCTTGGACGCCACGCTTCAGCAGACTGGGGGGTGGGAGTCTAAGATCCGCATGGCCACTCATGGTCACGGAGGGCCTAGGGAGAGAGAAACGCGATGCCATGCTAGTTCCTTTGGACTAAAAAGAGGCTGCTATATAAGTGCTTACGAACTTGTTCGCGTGCGCGATGAGGAAGGAACTACCACACCCCGATGACCGAGTAGCCCTGAAGCACCCAGATCGCGGTTTAATTGACTCCAGGCTGACTTCACTCCAGCCAGGCCGAGCCAGGCTGACGTCACATCGATTTCATCTTGTGATCGTGCCGTCACATGAGAGGGGGACAGCATATCCACACTGTCTCACTTTTCTCTTTGTGTGCCCTGATTTGCCACCACACGTATCAATTCAATCCCAAAGGTGTTGATGACAACTATTGAAGTTCAAGTTTAAAAATTATACATACAGATTGGTTCAAGTATAATTTCATAACACGGGTAATGCATTGATTTCGGTTGTTTATGTTACTGCTGAAGACGGCGAGCAGCCAAATTGCTGCCTGGAGCCATGTAAGCAAGTTCAATTCCAGTAAAGGAACCAGGACTCCAGGAGATATTGTTAAATTCATAAATATGTGAATTCGGGACCTAGTAAGGTATCCTGCGGCTGGCAGTATGTATTAAATTAACAGATTTATTGGTTGATTTATTGATTTGCCTCAAGCCAACTCTCCACCTCCTTAACTAGTCACCTCCTCAGAAGCCACGAGCCCCCTTAGTCATTACCCCTTGGTAATAGTAACCGTTTGAGAAGAGGCCTACAGAGGACAACTGAGTTCTCCAACGCCCCCTTTCACTCTGCCCAATTGAGGTGACCTAGACAAATTGGTCTCCTAACATATGAAAAGGATGCAGGTTGACGCAGCTGCAGTATTTGATGGGATTCCGGGCGTCTTCCAGAGTTAATATTAATAGGTAAAGGCAATACGGTATGAATATATGATATCATGTGATATCTTGTCATCATATTATATCATATAATGCCGGCAGTCTGACTAGGCTAAAGTTACCATTTATATGCAATATCATACGATACAAATTTTATGATATCATGTGATATCACTGTGATATCATATGATATAATAATCGCCTTTGGTCGACATCATATGATATACCGGCCCCTATACTTATGACTTGGCAGATGGGAGTAGACGTACTGGGCCGACTAACCCTGTCAGTGGGAATCAAGCAAGGATGCCCCTTGAGCCTGATTATATTCTACTTTTTTTAATGATGTCCCCAATGCTTCCACGACGAACAAGGAGCGCTAAAATGCGTTTATCATTATTTAACATATTATTACCGGTAATGCAGATTCCCTTACTCTTTCAGCCGATAGTGCTAGGGATCTCCAGAAGACGCTGGAGAAACTGACCTTGTATGCGAGTATGACAAGGACCTAATGTGCACACATATCAGGTTATGTTTTTGAAGCATAGCCTCCAGAGGCGATGGACATTATTATGACTTTCGTCTGAACGATCGAATCCTGGAGAGTGTTACTGAGTTCAAATATCTTGCTTTGGTATTTAATGAGTAGGGATATTTAATGAGTAGGGATGCATGAAATATGCTTCTGAATACGCAGCTCGACCTTGCTGGCCAGGATCCCTAATCCCACCCCCCCAGAAACCTAAACCAAGTTCAATATGATTGATTTGCCGGAGACGCGAGCAGCCAAATTCCTGGCTGGAGCCTTGCACCTTAACCGCAAGTTCAATATTCATGATTGATTTGTCAGTTCTATAATACAAAATTACAAGAGGGGGGGGGGGGAAATAAACCGGAAAACTGAAGCTTGTCATGTAATGTACTGGTCCAACAGTTCAAGTTTATGGCACAATTGTTTCCTGGTAATTTTATATTTTACTGCTGTAGACGGCAAGCAGTCAAATTGCTGGCTGAAGCTATGTAACCAAGTTCAAGTTCATTTAGCGCACAATTGGAGTCTCCAATCAGCCCCAATCAATAATAATACCTGGCACATAAGTTTGTACTTCTCATGTGTACTGCACCTCAGGAGTGTGGTGCAGTAGTGTTTATACTTCCTATATTTTCTCTGACCACAGACAGTAAGCAGCCTGAAGGCTGGCAGATCACGCAATCAAAGTAAACCAAATACATACATCTAAATATAATATATACCGTATAAATATAAACAAATATATATAAAATAAGTAGCTGGATGTAACGTCTCAAATGTGCCAGCGAGCCTTCAGTCATGAATACGACTGGACCTGGACAAGTCTTTGAAGTGTTGAATGCGCTTATTATCTATTGTATTCAAATCAATCTAGCCAAAAGAGGACTGAAACGAAGCGTACAGGAAACAAATAAAATACAAGTGGCGCTCTTGAGTAAACCCCGGAGGGACACAACAAGGGTGCGGGATTAAAGATTCATGCTAGCCATTTATTCTTGTCACCAATCAACACGCAGGACAATTTGAGGTTGGGCAGGTCCCTTAAGCTAGAGTGTCTATGCCTGGATTGGAACGCACAACACACACACACAGGCCTGCAGGTTTGAAAATAATCCCAGGTGTGCCTACCTCAATGCAAGGGGGGACTTCGCCCCAAAGAAGCACATGTGCGGCTATTCCCCCATAGTCACAAGGAACAGTACCAGGGTTTTTGTCCTTCTGCCAAAATTAAATGCATTCACATAAAATATAAACTAAATTCAAACACACAACATGCTCAACTAAATGCACCCACATCACAAGCAACCCCACACTAAAGGTTTATCAATCATTGAATGAGGGTTATGATAATATATAAATAAAGTCATAGGGTCGTAGTGGTTTCCCAATCAAATGTTCACATGAAGGGCATATATTTTATTTATGTATTTATTTATCTGGCAGCTCCCTGTCATGCCTCTGTCAATCAATGACTGTACTGCCTTGTCCATCAATGAATATACTGCCTCTGTCTATCAATGGCTGTACTGCCTCTGTCTGTCTATGACTATACTGCCTCTGTTTATCAATGACTGTACTGCCTCTGTCTATCAATGGCTGTACTGCCTCTGTCTGTCTATGACTATACTGCCTCTGTTTATCAATGACTGTACTGCCTCTGTCTATCAATGGCTGTACTGCCTCTGTCTGTCTATGACTATACTGCCTCTGTTTATCAATGACTGTTCTGCCTCTGTCTATCAATGACTGTAATGCCTCTGTTTATCAATGACTGTACTGCCTGTCCTTATCAATGACTGTATGAAGAGATTGGATCAATTTTGATATGGAAGTGCTTTGATTTTAATTGTTAATGTAATAATGTCACTGCTGGAGATGGCGAGCTACCAGATTTTTGGAGCCTTGAATCCAAGTTCAACATCTTCCTAAAAGAATAATTTTAATCGCAGTCTTCGTGGTTTGCTCCAGTCAGTACTAGCAAACGGGCTGGTCCCTTCAACCTCACGCCTCGTATAAGATTTATTTCTTCAATTGCTGTCAATGATGATGATGATGATGATGATGATGATGATGATGATGATGATGCATAATTTTTCCTGGTGCCCTACTGGACTCCAAATGTGCCTGCGGCTTGACGGAGGCAAGCATGACTATAATACTGCACAAGACGGAAAGCAGTCTAAAGGCTGGAGCCACGTCAAATACTCAAACTTTTCAACTTTTCAATGCCAAGTTAGCCATGCTCATTTGGGAGGTCTTTGGCCCCCCTTTTATTTGGTTTTAAAGGGTGCAGAAAAGGGTGTGGAAAAGGTTGTGGAAAAGGGTGTGGAAAAGGTTGTGGAAAAGGGTGCAGAAAAGGGTGTGGAAAAGGTTGTGGAAAAGGGTGCAGAAAAGGGTGTGGAAAAGGGCGCAGAAAAGGGTGTGGAAATGGGTGTGGCAAAGGGTGCAGAAAAGGGTGTGGAAATGGGTGTGGCAAAGGGTGCAGAAAAGGGTGTGGAAATGGGTGTGGAAAAGGGTGTGGAAAAAGGGTGTGGAACCAACAGTGATGGATGCATTTATTAGCTTGTGTGTAGCTTTAGTGCGCAAAAGCTGTACGGAAATTGACAGTGCTAAACAGGGGGTGTCCAGGCCCCCTTGAAGTAAACAGGGTGGACCTGACAGAGTGAAACAGGGTACTGGGGTGGGGTGGGGTACTGGGATGGGGTGGGGTACTGGGGTGGGGTACTGGGGTGTGTAGGAGGAACCTTATAAGTGTAGGTTGAGTGCCCAGACACTGTTGTGTGCCCAGTGCCCTGACCGTGTGAAACTGGGGGCACCACGGTACTTAAACCCTCAACCTCAACCTAGTATCAGTAGATGACTGCTGTGTGGTCTTGTGTGGTGAGGCATGATACACAGTGTTGGTGCTTTGACCCACTGCACTCCAGGGTACTTCCAAGCGCGTGCTTTAGCGCGCTGCCTTTTTGAGCCCCACTGCGCGTTCCGCGCAGTTTTTTGCAACCGCCTGTGGGCGCAGCAAGCAGTTTTTGCGCTTTTTGCACTACTAAGTGCACTTTTGTTTTTTTCAAGTGCGCTAAAGCGCTGGCCAATTCGGCCAATGAAAGTACCCTGCTGCACTCTATAAGAACAAATGTCCAGATGGGCGGTGCTCTTGGGTGGCGTGGCCTGATCTTCACTGGTGGTGTTTTGACCCACCAGAGTCAACAGGAGCATCTGATGGAACACAAGGCTACCTGGCTTGGCCTAGCGTGTGGCCAGATCTTCCATGGTGGTGCTTTGGCCTACTGGATTGATGGAAGCACATTTCCAGATGGGTGGTGCTCTTGGGTGGCGTGGCCTGATCTTCACTGGTGGTGTTATGACCCACCAGAGTCAACAGGAGCATCTGATGGAACACAAGGCTACCCGGCTTGGCCTAGCGTGTGGCCAGATCTTCACTAGTGGTGCTTTGACTCACTGCAATCGATGGAAGCACATTTCCAGATGGGTGGTGCTCTTGGGTGGCGTGGCCTGATCTGCACCGGTGGTGTTTTGACCCACCAAAGTCAATAGGAGCATCTGATGGAGCACAAGGCTACCTGGCTTGGCCTAGTGACGAGATCTCCCTGGTGGTGCTTTGGCCCACTGCATTGATGGAAGCACATTTCCAGATGGGTGGTGCTCTTGGGTGGCGAGGCCTGATCTTCACCGGTGGTGTTTTGACTCACCAAAGTCAGTAGGAGCATCTGATGGAACGCAACACTACATGGATTGGCCTAGTGTGTGGCGTGGCCCGATCCACAGGGGTGGTGATTCTGTCCACTTCACTCAATAAGAGCATCTGTTGACGACAAAATGCTACATGGCCTGGCTTAGTGCGTGGCTTACTGGCTTGGCCTAGAGCGTGGCTTGGCTTAATGCATGGCTAACTGGCTTGGCCTAGTGCCTGGCTTGGCCCGATCTATCACTGGTGGCGTTTTGATGTTTCTACCCCTAGCCAGCCAAGGGAGACACGCCCCACATGGCTTGTATCTCAGTTTGGCGTGGCCTGGTACTGTGGTACACACTGTTGATGCTTAGGGTTTGGGTTTAAAAGCTTGTCATTGGGCACACAGCCCTAGCTGGCTTGATCACTTTTGTGGTGTGGCCTGACTCACACTGGTGGTGAGGTCTCACACTACATTGCCTGCATGGGGGGGAGGGGGGGAAGGATATGTAAGGGGGGAGAGGGGGAGGGGGTGAAGGATATGGAAGGGGGGAGGGGGGGAGGGGAAGGGTGTGTGTGGAGGATATGCTAAGGGGGAGAGAGGCATTTACATCCTATATCCTATATCCTGTATTGATATGAGTGCATTGATATTATATATAATATATTATATATTATATGTGTGCATTGATATTATATGTTATATATAATATATTATATGTGTGCATTGATATTATATATAATATGTAATAAATTATATGTGTGCATTGATATTATATGTTATATATAATATATTATATGTGTGCATTGATATTATATGTTATATATAATATATTAAATGTGTGCATTCATATTATATATTCTTCATTTTATATTGCGATGTTTGCTAGGCGATTGTCAGTGCTTCTTGTTTGCACGGCAGCTCGTGTGCAGGTGTGCGTGGTTGGGGGTGGTGGAACTGACATGTTGGGGTCGTTGGTGTTTGTATATGTGCATGTGTATGTGTGCCGTGTGTGCCGTGTGTGTGTGTGGGGGGGGGGACAACACAATCGTTAAGAGTAGGTGCGCCAGCACAATCAAGTTTGATTTAAGTTATGAGTCTTCGCCCACTCCAGTGTTGTGCAATGAACCAACATGTTTCGATGGTCGTGGAGGAGCCCCTGGTGTGGTGGTTGTAGTGGTGGCGGGTGTATGTGTGCAAGCGAGTGTGAGTGTGAGTGTGTGTTTGTGTGTGAGAGAGAGAGAGAGAGAGAGAGAGAGAGAGAGAGAGAGAGAGAGAGAGAGAGAAAGAAAATGAGAGGTCCGACTTACGTTATGGACCTTCGCCCACTCCAGTGTAGTGCGCTGCACCAACATGTTGCGATGGTTGAGCAGCAGTCCAGTGACACCTGAGCCCAGCTTGCACTTCACCAGTTCTGAGCATGTGAATCCCCTGCAAGATTGGGCATGGGTGGAACACGGTTGGAAATGGGTGGGGCAAGGGTGGACATGGGTGGCGCAAGCTGGGCGCAAGGGTCATTTATGTTTATAAGGTAGATAAGTGAGGAGGAGCAGTCCAGTCACTGAGTGATACCTGAGCCCAGCTGACACTTTACCAGTTCTGAGCATGCGAATCCCCTGCAAGGTTGGGCACAGGTGGGAAAAGGGTAGACATGGGTGGAACAAGATTGGAAACAGGTGGGGCAAGGGTGGACGAGGGTGGACATGGGTGGCGCAAGGGTCATTTATGTTTATTAGGTAGATAGGTGAGGAGGCGCCCCATGACATGAGAGTCCAGCTTGCACTTCACCAGTTCTGAGCATGTGAATTCCCTGCAAGGTTGGGCATGGGTGGGACTAGGTTGAAAATGGGTGGAAGAAGGTTGGAAATGTGTGGACATGGGTGGCGCAAGCTTGGCGCAAGGGCCATTTATGTTTATTAGGTAGATAGGTGAGGAGGGGCCCCATGACATGAGAGTCCAGCTGGCACTTCACCAGTTCTGAGCATGTGAATTCCCTGCAAGGTTGGGCAATTAAATGAATTAAAATAAATTAATAATGCTCACCTCCTTCCAGCCTCAGGGCCAACCATATCGATGATCTGATGCCACAGCCCATGGATGTCAAGCATGTAGCCTTTCTCCCTCTTGGCACTTCAAATTCATCAGAATAAAAATGAATTAAATCGTCATGTTGGAATTAAATGAATTAAAATAAAATAATAATGTGCACCTTCTTCCAGCTTCAGGGCTAACCATGTCAATTATCTGATTCCACAGCCCAAGGAAGTCAATCACATAGCCTTCCTCCCTCTTGGCACTTCAAATTCATCAAAATTAAAATGAATTAAATGGTCAAGTTGAAATTAAATGAATTAAAATAAAATAATAATGCTCACCTCTTTCCAGCCTTAGGGCCAACCATATCGATGATCTGATTCCACAGCCCATGAAAATCAATCATGTAGCCCTTCTCCCTCTTGGCCACCTTATCGTAGAAACACTTCGCATCCTCGGGGCCAATCAGTCCGTTCCCGTCCCCGTCAATGAGGTTAAACCAGAATCGCAGGTGGTCCTTGGTAGAGCGGTCGTCGGCGACATGCACAAAGGAGACGAAGTCGTCCTCTGTGAGGTAGCCCTTGTACTCCGGGCTGCTGCGCCACCGACGGAGGGCTATGTCCAAGACCTTGGGGGACCAGGGCTGGAACATGTCCAGTAGGGCCACTTGCTCGGTTCGGATGTAGCCATCGTGGTCCTGTGGTTTGGTTTGGTTTGTGCGTGTGTGTGGACTGGTCTGGTTTGGTTTGTGTGTGTGTGAGAGAGTGGTTTGGTTCGGGTGTGGGTGAGTGTTTGTGTGTGTGTGTGTGTGTGTGTGTGTTGGGTAGGAGGGCGTGGAATGAGGGGTCAGGGGTTTTGCTGGGGGCGTTGAAGATGGGAGGGAGGTTTGTCTAGTGAAAGTGTGTGCACTCAAGAGCTTGGTGTAGTGGTGTTTATACTACTCATGTAAATTCCACACGCAGGCGGTGAGCAGCCTGAAGGCTGAATTGCCATGGATGCACACCTAACCAAGCCGTTCTTGTGTTCCGCTGTCTTTTTTCCTTCGTCACTAAGGGCTAGTTTTTATCAGAGGCGCCCTATCCTGGTTCCCCCCTTGATAAAAAAGAGAGAGAGCCAGTTCACCAAACCAAACCAAGCCGTTCTTGTCTTCCTCTGTATTTTTTCCTCCGTCACAAAGGGCAAGGTTTTACCAGATGCGCCCATTCTTGGTTTCCCCCTTGCAAAAAAAAGAGAGAGCCAGCACACCAAACCAAACCAACCAGTTCTTGTCTTCCTCTGTCCTCCTGGTTCCCCCCTTGTAAAAATCGTAAAGAGAGCCAGGACACGCACCTCATCTAGGACGCAGAAAGCATAGCGAGCTGTGTACTCCCTCCGCTGCGTCTCCGTATCTTTCTGAAGCTTGTCAACTTGATTGAACTCCTTTTCAAGCAACTTCATCGAATGCTTCTGCTGGCGCAGCTGAACCTTCACTTCCAGCGATGGATGTACCGCCTTCTTGGGCTTGGTTTTGGGGCTGTCTGCCAGATCTGCCTGGACTCTAGTTTCAGCGTAAACCCTGGCCTGGGTCTGTAGCCCTGCGCTTGCCAGCTGGCGGCTTTGGGTGTGGACCCCCTCTGCCCCCTCCATCGCTGCCACCTCCCCTATGTCAGTCTCCACCCGTACGTCATGACTGCTGTGTGTACTGCTGCGTGCACCGCTAACAGTGCTACTCTGCCTCTCCTTGGCTACTGGGCTTGTAGTGCCTGTACCCACACTGCTCATGCTCACTCCCCCGTGCTGCTGCTTCCCTGGCCTCAAGTCAGAGTCCTGCTGTTTCTCAGCACTGTCTGTCTGCGTTCTTGTTCCAGAGTCTCCTGTGGGGCTTGGGGTTTCCACTCTTTCTGTAGGGGTGGGGGTGGTCACAGGGGTGGAAGGCCTAGTTTCGCTGGTTTCGGCTGACACAGCGTCCAGGCTGCCCCTGAGGCTTCTCTTCACGGCTTTCCCACCACCCTGGGTCTCGTCAGTTGAGTCATGCGACTTGTTGGTACGGACTCTCAGTTCGGGCAGGTCCGGGGTCCTAGGGGGGGCCTCCACCCAAGGGTCCTCAAACACCTTAGCTACTTTGTCGTCTACTGCCAGGCTGGACATATGTAGCTGGTGGATGTCAACAAAGCAGTCGCCACCACAGTGGCCCATGGCTTCTCCTTTACCTCCCAGTCGCTTACACACGCAGCACAGCTTCTCGTCAGCTTCCATGTCGCTCCCTTCCAGCTCCAGCTGAGACCCAAGGCTGGCTCGGAAACAGGCTGGCATGCTGTGGGAGGGTTTCAGCTTTTCTGCTGTGCTGCCTTTCTGAAAATCCATCGCCTGAACTGCCATCATCCGCCACCCCTCAGCCGCCTCAACAGCGTTGTTTGCCAGCTCCTCAGCAGCTGCCAGCCTGGCTTCCAGCTCAGCAACCTTTTGAGTGTGTTGAATGTGAGCGCTATCCATCTCCGAAACTGTGTGCCTCCGAGAGGCTGAGTCGGAAGAGGACTTGCTCTTCGTGAAACGGAACCTTGACAGGGCAGAAGGCTTTTTCTCTGCAGACGGGGGAGGCACAAGAGAAGGTGGCATGTTTGTGTTTGTGTGTGTATTTGTGTATGTGTGTGTGTGGTGGCAGAGAGGATGATTCAGAAGATTTGCTCTTGGTGAGATGGAACGTTGGCGGGGCTGGAGGCTTTCTCTCTGTAGACGAGGGAGGCACAAGAGAAGGAGGCATGTTTGTGTTTGTGTGTGTGTGTGCGTGTGTATATGAAAGGCACAGCATGTGCACGTCATGGTACAGAGGTATTTCGCTCAGTAAGTCAGTAGACAAAGAATGCACCCCTTAACCCCTTATTAGGATATCTCGGGGATGTCTTGGAGAAATGTCGGAAATAATTTCCGACATATCTCCAAGATTTCCCCGAGATATCCTAATAAGTACTGGACCCTAAACTCTAAACCCAGCATATGTACGGTGACGGGATTCAGATTTAGACTCATTCATATTTGTGGAAAGGATTTGCCCAGGATAAGAAGAAGGCCTTCACCTTGGATCTATGGCCAAACCACAATTTTGTTTTTGGCGGAGCCCCCACTTCAAGGGGGCGGGAGCCCCCATGTTTACCCATTTGTCCGTCTGTCCGACCGAAAAACTTGAAGCCCGACACGTCAGCCAACGGTCGCTTAACTAACTCGCTTCGGTCAGCTCCAGCTCGTTGCCACCTTTCGTTCCGCTGCCATCACACTCCGCCAATTTTCCGCGTCGCTTGCGACGCTGCATAGGACTTGTTACCCCAGTGGTGCACTCTGAGGGGCATTTTGGGACACCGCAATACTTTTTAAAGATTTCCAAATTTGGGTGTGACAACCACAAATTTGTTGAAGGCTCCAAATACAATCGATTATGTATGTATAGGGAACGGCAATATGATATCATATGATATCATGTCATTATATGATATCATATGATGCCGGCAGTCGGACTAGGCTTGAGTTACCATTTGTATACAATATCGTTTGACGCAATTTGCATGATATCATATGATATCATACTCGCCTCCGGTCAACATCAAATGACATGCCGGTCCCTATGTACGTGCCCCATCCTGCCAGCCGTGCTTGAGCTGCTTGAGGAGGCTGGGTGCCACTGGTGCACTGCTGTTGGCGTTGGTGTCCATAGTGAGTTTCGATTGAGGTGCAATATTGTTTTTTTTTATTGACCAACATTGCAATATTTTTTTTGTTGTTGCAATATTTGATTTATTTTAATGATTGAGTTTTGATCGAGGTGCACTGGTATTTTGTGCAATGGGTTTTTATCGAGGTGCCCTTTTTGTTTAACGAGTGAGTTTTTATTGAGGTGCACTTTTTTTAACGAGTGAGTTTTGATCGAGGTGCACTGGGTCTTTCCAATGATGAATCGCTTGAGCTGCTTGTGGAGGCCTAGTGCCACTGGTGCTTGAGGAGGCTGAGTGCTAGGTTCAGCCGCTTGAGGAGGCTGACGAATGGGATGCGGCAACAGACGGTGAGCTTGTTCCCTCCTTTTTAAGCCCATAGTGACCACCCCACCCCTGCCCACGGTTGCCTGCCTGCTGCCCACGTAGTGCACCCCTCTATCCCTCACCTTTCAAGGGATCAGAGATTTTGCCCTTGAGCCCCTCGCTGCTAGCCTTAGTGGGGCTTGAGGGGGCTGATGAAAGGGCAACATAATGTAAGCCTGCCTTGGGAGTGTCATCGGACAAACAGAATCGGATCCTTGCCGATTCTGCAATCTCACGGAGAGCCATCTCAGACGCCTGCATAGGACATGAAGTTTCAGGTTACATTTTGTATGGGGTTTGGGTTTGGGTTGGGTTTGGGAGTGGGAGTGGGTTGCTCACCATGTTCCAAGGTTCCCAGGGTTGGGAGTGGGGGTGGGGGCAGGGGCAGGGGAGCGGACTTGGGGGGACGGGGGTGCAGGTGTGGGGGGTGTTCTGGATGGTTAGCATAATCGCCTCCATCCCCTTCAGGCAGGGAGAAAAGGGCATGACTGCAACCCCCCTGTAAAGTTGTGGCGTGGGCTTGTGTTGGGTCAACACTGGCCTGTCTGTAACCAGGAAGTTGTTTTGCGGACTTGTCTCGGGCCAACACAGGCCTGTCTCTCTAATTGAAGTATGGGGCTAGTGCACTGCAATGGGGTGGTTGAAGATATAGTCTAATCTCTGACAATGTACTGAGAACCGATCGTCTACCCGAGGCAGTGCACTACTCGACACGACAGCATCTTGCGCGTGGGTGGGCTGCAAGTTCGAGGCGCGAGCAGTAACCTAGGAGGTGTCAGGTGGGCCGCTATGGGCAGCTAGTGGGAATCGGTGGTGTCTAAATGGCCGATCTGGCAGGGGCCGAGCAAGAAGCTAGCGCGACCAGCGTGGAGCATTTAAGCAGCTCCAGAGCGGGAGAACCTTTCAAATGGTAGATCTTATCACATGCTAAGTTAAGGCGAAGTCGTGAACGAGACAGACGGGCAAAGCGGCGCGAGACAGGGTTTGTCTTTCGTCGGACTCGAGTTCGTCGGATTAAGTTGATAGGACGGATTATATCGACTGGACGTGATCGACATCGCAGAAACCACAGACGCCAGACGTTCGTGCGCGCGACTTAATTCGACAGACAGAAGCAGCGCTATCCACTGTTGAAGCCATGGAAGCTAGTTCGAACTCCACAATGTGACAAAATCCAGCACCCCCACCCAACGAACGAACGCGCCCCCTGTTCCAGGTACATCCACCCGCTGCACGCCCCACAGTCACTTGATCTACGTACACCCGTGCGATTGCATTCTGTACTCAGTACTCAAGAGTGTGGCGTAGTTGAGTTAATGCTACCCGATGCTACCCATGTGGACTGGATTAAATAAAAGGCACACTATCCCTTTAATACGCTTTTAAGTGTCTGAACTTGGTAAAGGGGCTCTTGGTGGGCCTGGGGCCATGCTTTAAAATGCTTGTTTCAAAGTTAAGCTAATGGAGGCGGTGATGGGTTACTAGATGGTTCTGATTGAATGCACCCACCCACCCCCACCGCACCCACCCCACTTGGCCTATCCACCTCACCCCACCCCTGACACCCCATCCTTGCCCCCCTCATGCGCGCACCCCATCACTCACCCCCTTGGCTAGTGGGCATCTGTTTGCATCCGTGGATGCATGCTCACACACACAAATGCTCACGCCCTTCACCCTCCTTGCGCCTAGCTTGCCCACCACACACTCACACATCCCTCCTCCATGTACTCGCCACTTCCGACAGTCTAACTATAATATCATGTTTTGTGTCATCCTGTGGGCATACAGGCTCTGTCTACATGCATGAGCCATGATCAATCTAGTACGGTGTACACCAGCAAACACCACCAATAGACCTTCGGGCATGAGCGGAGACTAATCAAGGCGTATCCTCAGAGATATAATTATCAGGTTTGCATACATGCCCGCAAAATACCAACCAGCTCAGCATGTCTTAGTACCCCCCCGAGCACCCCCACCACCACTACCCAGCCCCCCCACCCCCACCCCCACCACACACACACACCTCCCCACCCCACACTCCCAGTCTACCCCCACCCGACCCCTAAAATATACACGCGCGAAATTGATCTCACCTGGGACGGAACCGAAGAGTACTTGAACAGCGAAGGCTCGATAAATCCCGAGGTCGAGTTGTACTCCTTTTTCGGGGGCGTAGTGAGCATTACCTCGTGCAAGAATTCGGATATATCTGCCCCGACACTGCCCATGTCGTTGAAATTGTCTGGAACGCCTCTGGAGAAGGGGCTCTGCTTGGCACCGCCGCTGTTGACCTCGAAAACGGTGCTCATGCTGCGGAGTTTTCTAGGCAAGAAACGCACGCAGGTTGCGATGCTACTATTAGTCAATGTCAGCTAGTGCAAGGGACTCGAGCTTCCAACTGAGAATAACTCTGGAAATGAGGAGACGAAGATGTAATGGATGAAAGAGTCTCGCTGCTTGCTTTTCTGGAATGCCGAAATGTGCTGCCGCTTGTTCGATGAATGAATGAATTGCTGCGTGGCTGGTCCTATAGAATCTCGCTGCTAATGGTGCAGTGAGGAGATAAGAAACAATGGGATGAACGAATGCCCGCGTGCATGTCCTATGCCAATGGCCTCGACCCTGAATGTCATGTACGAAATGAAATTTGCGAAATCTACGAATTATCGAATTATCGAATTTTGACCCTAGCAGAGAAGCTGCCGAGGCCAACGATACGACCAACCGATCCAACCACAAAGTCGGTTGACTCCTAGAACCTGGCACCTAGCAACCGACTCCGCGACTCCTAGCACCTAGCACCTAGCACCTAGCACCTAGCACCTAGCTCCTAGCACCGAGCACCTAGCACCTAGCACCTAGCACCTAGCACCTAGCACCTAGCACCTAGCACCTAGCAACTTATTCAATATCCAATACTTCGCATATCCAATACTTCGCACTTGAGGGCAACTGCGACATATCTTCCCCCACGCGCAACCATATAGCGCCGGCTTATCTTTCTTCCGACACTTTTTGGATCTGAACTCTACTAGCTCTGGCGCAATCGGAATTTCCACGTGTCTGTACACCCTTCCACCGATCACCCCCAGTCGCTGCGACAGCTGCCAGAACACGTTATGTATTTCAAACCCACAACTATCCGCAGCCCCTGAAACTAATCAACCACCTCGGAGCATAATTTTGGGGGGCCTCACCTACTCCAGCTGCTGCTCCTGTGGCACCCAGTCATGGTCGAGCTAATGCATATAGCAGGGAGCATGGAGAATCTAGACTCTATGGTATTCCTGCTGGCCCTTGCCTCGGGCGTCTCTTCTGGTACGAGATGCTCCTCAATGTGAAAGTCAGAATCTTGGATCCATGTTCCCATAATTCAATATTTACACAAACACTCCAGATTACAGCGGACAGTTACAAGGATTTGGCCAGTTTGAAATGGCCATATTCTATCCTCTCTCCCACGCCCCTAATCTGTCACGCCAGACCCTCTGACAAGTACTTGAACATCACATCCTCCAGATGTCCACAGCCTGATGCATGGGTGGTCACACCTGATAGAAGGCTACCTTGCCACAACCTCCACCCTACCACCTGCTTCAAACCTGACCTTGCTACCTGGCCACCCACAGGTGCTGGTACTGCCAGTACTCGCATCGAAGGATACCCTCCCACACCCCCCACCCGACCACCTGCTTCAAACCTCACCCAACCACCTAACCACCTGCTTGACTCTACGACTTAACCACCCAAAGGTGTTGGTACTGCCTGTACCCCCGGGGAAGGCTACCCTCCCACAACCCCACCCGACCACCTGTTTCAAACCTCAGTTCCGATAATAAATTACTCAGTAAGTTTAAGAGCTCCACCACTTCAACAATTGCATCAAACCTGACCCTCCTACCTAACCACCCACAGGTGTTGGTACTGCCTGTACCACCCTTGAAGGATACCACTACATGACTCACCGCGATCACTACGGCGATGACCTGAAGTACGCATACACCGAAGACCCGTATGAGCTGGCAGCCTTGTGTACTGCAGACCCGGGATGCATGGGCTTCAACCACCGAGGGTACATGAAGTCCAAAGTGAGTGATCCCAGCTATGAAACTGAGGATGGGTGCCTCTATATTCGACTGAAGATGGTAGAAGGCAACCCTTCTGCCAAGCAGGGGGCTGATGAACATGACTCTCGTTGTCTGCAAGAGGCTGCTACAGAGCTTGGTGGTGAGAATCAGGACTCCGGGACCAGTGAGCCCAGGGAATCCGGATCCAGTGAGCCCAGTGAATCTGGGGCCAGTGAGCCCAGCGAGCCCAGGCATAGTGGTGATTCGGCAACACAGGATGTTGTTGCCACCGGCACTGAGACTGCTCAGCCAGACCCTGCCCAGCAGGACCAGGCCCAGTCTGGCCCTGACCAGCAAGACGTTGTACAGCATGCTGCTGCCCAGCCTGACCCTGACCATCCTGCTTCTGGCCCCACCGAGACCAGCTCCAAAGCCCACACCTGCACCGACTCAAGCCAGGCTGGGGCTGCGCTCGATCCTGTCCCTCCCACAGATCCGTGTGTTCCCCTTGAAGGCTACACTTGTCTCAACCACCTGGACCACTACGGGGACGACCTGCTGTACGCATACACTGAAGACCCTGATGAGCTGGCGTCCATGTGCCTGGATTTCCCGAGTTGCATGGGGTTCAACCATCGGGGGTACTTGAAGACTAATGTGAGCAATCCGAGCTATGAGGCAGAGGGTGGATGTCTGTGTATCCTACTGGAGGGGGCACGCAAAGAGCGGGAGCCTAGCGATGCACACGTGGAAGCAGATATAGGTGAGATGAGTGAGGGGGGACCAGATTCCAGTGGGAAAAGAACAGGGGCAGCAAGTTAGTGGTCAAACCAGGTGGACTGTATGGAGTGTGCGTGTGTGTGTGTGTGTGTGTGCGGGGGGGGGGGGGGGGGGGGGGGGGGGGGGGGGAGGGGGGGGGGGCAAGTTTGTGATGCACCTGTGAAAGCAGATGGAGGTGAGATGAGAGAGGGGGCACCAGATTCCAGTGGGAAAAGAACAGGGGCAGCAAGTTGGTCAAATCAGGTGGACAGTATGGAGTGTGTGGGTGGGAGTGGGGGAGAGAGGGGGGCCGTAAGTTAGTGATGCACGTGTGGAAGCAGATGGAGGTGAGATGAGAGAGGGGGCACCAGATTCCAGTGGGAAAAAAACAGGGGCAGCAAGTTAGTGGTCAAATCATGAGGACTGTATGGAGTGTGTGTGTGGTGGTGGTGGTGGGGGCACAATTGTGTGATCACCTGTGGAAGCAGATGGAGGTGAGATGAGAGAGGGGGCACCATATTCCAGTCCGAAAAGAACAGGGGCAGCAAGTTAGTGGTCAAATCAGGTGGACTGTATGGAAGGTGCGGGGGGGGGGGGGGGGGGGGCAAGTTAGTGATGCACACTAGGAAGCAGATGTAGGTGAGCTGTACATCGCTTTTCTTTTCAGCTACGAGAAGCAGCTTCTAGGCAGCTCCCTACTCGTGATTTCTCGCTGTAGGTTTGGCTGGGTAGCAAGCCAGGGGGGCTGCCTAGAAGTTGCTGCATTTTGCTGAAAATAAAAGCTATGATGTTGAATATTTTTACAGTCCAGGGGTAGACCAAGTAGGCTTAAGTGACTTTCCCAACCATGATATCAGGAGGGGCTACAAACAACAAGTTTTATGCAGTGTCGCAAGCGACGCTCAAAATTGGCCGAGAGTGTTCGCAACGGAGCCACAGGTGGCAACAGAAGCGAGTTAGTTACGAGACCGTTGGCTGACGTGCTGATAGGTCAGATGGCCACACGCACAGACAAACAACAGGGTGACCCTGGGGGCTCCTGCCCCCTTGAAGAGGGGGGCTCTGCCAAAAAAACTGGTGAACTGAACCCCGAACAATTGTTTTGCCGTTTTATGTGAGATGAGTGAGAGGACAACAGATCCCACTGAGAATGAGCAGGGAGGCCAGACGGGAGCATATGATGCTGGCGATCATGCCAGCAGCTGCACTGTGGACAGTGGTTGTGGGAGCACGGAGGCGGATGATGGTGAACTGATGAACTGAACCACGAACAATGTGTTTACCATTTTAGGTGGGATGCTTGAGAGGACAACAGCTCCCAGTGAGAATGAGCAGGGTGACCAGCTGGGAGCACAGGATGCTGGTGATCATGTCGGCAGCTGCACTGTGGACAGTGGTTGTGGGAGCATGGAGGCGGATGATGGTGAACTGATGAACTGAGCCACGGACAATATGATAACGTTTTAGGTGAGATGATTAAGAGGACAACAGCTCCCAGTGAGAATGAGCAGGGTGGCCAGCCAGCAGCAGAGAATGCTGGTGATCATGTCGGCAGCTGCACTGTGGACAGTGGTTGTGGGAGCACGGAGGCCGATGATGGTGGAGTTGGGATTGCAGCAGCAGCAGCTGATGGTGGTGGTGGTGGTGGTAGTGGTGATGGAGACAGTCAGTCAATGGATGAATCCCTTTGGGAGGAGGTGCGATAGGAGAAACAGCAGAAGCCTCCGCCCATCTTGGTGGAGGTCATAGCTGGCCTCTTGTTTAACCCTCTTGGAGCAGACGTGCTGCTACTGGTGTCTGGCAGCGACCCTCTCCCGGCTCACTCTCAGATCTTGATGTCTAGGTCGGCTGCCTTTGTGACCATCCTACAGCATGCGGCAGGGTGGCAGGCAGCAGACAGGATTGCGAGGGCGGCAAGGCAGGGGAGAGAGGGGCAGGTAGAAGACATGAGTGTGTGGGGAGGGGAACCGGAGACAGATGGGCAGGCAGCTGACCGGATCGCAAGGGAGGCAAGGCAGGGGAGAGAGGGGCGGGTAGAGGACATGAGTGTGCGGGGAGGGGAACTGGGGACAGATGGGCAGGCAGCTGACCGGATCGCAAGGGAAGCAAGGCAGGGGAGAGAGGGGCGGGTAGAGGACATGAGTGTGCGGGGAGGGGAACTGGGGACAGATGGGCAGGCAGCTGACCGGATCGCAAGGGAAGCAAGTCAGGGGAGAGAGGGGCGGGGAAGAGAACATGAGTGTGTGCGGGAGGGGGACTGGAATGCAATGGGGGGTTTGCTAGGCAGGCTGACGCGATCGGGCAGGAAGCAAGGCAGGTAAGAGGGTGGCGCCGGTAGAAGGAGCATTAGTGTTCGGGGAGGAACGGGGGAGCAGGTATGGGCAGGCAGCTGACCGGATCGCAAGGGAAGCAAGTCAGGGGAGAGAGGGGCGGGTAAAAGACATGAGTGTGGGGGGACCCACCATCCTAGAAGTTAGTGTGTGGACTTGTCTTGGATCGCAAGTTTGAGGCTGCTACACAGGACCACCCCGAGCTTGCCCTGGAGGAGCTGCAACTACTACTTGCTTCTCGAGCAGCCTGACCCACCCTCCCCCCCCCCACACACACCAACACACACACACACACACACACACACACACTCACTCACACTACCATCACCACACACACACTACCACTACCACCTGCCCATAAGTTGGCGTGTGGAGGTTTAGGCTTCGACGTAGCAGCACCCTGAGCATACCCTGGGGGAGGTACAGCTGCTGCTTGCAGCTTGGGCAGCCTGCCCCCCCCCCCCGCCACGCCACGCCACACACACACACACACACACAGTGCCACCACCATACACACACACTACCACCACCACCTCCCTATAAGCTGGTGTGTGGAGGTTAAGGCTTCCACATAGCAGCACATTGAGCTTGCCCTAGAGGAGGTACAGCTGCTGATTGCAGCTCGAGCAGCCCCCCCCCCCCCCCCCCCCCCACACACACACACACACACACACACACACACACACACACACACACACACACACACTCACACACACACACTACCACCTGCCCATAAGTTGGTATGTGGAAGTTTAGGTTTCCACATAGTAGCACCCTGAGCATACCCTGGAGGAGGTGCAGCTGCTGCTTGCAGCTCGAGGAGCCTGAACCCCCCCACCCCACACACACACCATACCACACACACCACACAACCCAACCACCACCACACACACACCACACACCACAACTTCACTACCAAAAACACACACCACACCTCCACTGCCCCATACACGCACCTCACACACCACACCTCCACTACCCCACACACGCACCTCACACACCACACCTCCACTACCCCACACACGCGCCTCACACACCACACCTCCACTACCCCTCACACGCACCTCACTCCCCACACCTCCACTATCCTAGAAGTTGGTGTGTGGGCTTGTCTTGGGACAACACTGGCCTGTCTGTGATAGTGCAATGTATTTAATGCATTCAATATTACTTCAGGCTACAGGCAGCAGCTTCCAGGCAGCTCCCTGACCCAGCCAGTGGGGCTGTGTGTGTTTGGGGGTGTGGAGTGGGTGGGGTGGGGTGGGTGGGTGGGTGGGTGGGTGGGGAGACAGCCAGTGAGGCTGCATCACAGCACCACCCTGTATGTGTATGTTCCAGTCCAGGGGTAGCCAAATAGGTTAAAAGGATCTGTCCAACCTTGATTCAGGAGGGGCAAATACGACAACAAGCGCTGATGAACTGAGCGCTGGCGAATCATTTTACCAACGGAGGCCCTGCGTCCGTGCTATAGTGATGATTCAACTTTACGCTTATCACAACATGTATGTCTGTATGTTACAGTCCAGGGGTAGGCCAAATAGGCTTCTAGGACCTGCCCAACCGTATAGGAAGGGCTTAAAAAGAAAAAGCACTGATGAACTGAACCCAAAACAATCGTTCGACCAACGGAAGTCCTGAGTCTGTGCTATAAAGATGATTCGACTGTACGCTTATCACAACATGTTCACCCTGAGCTTTTTATAGCAATAATTTGGGCCAAAACAGGGTCAAAAGTAGCGATCGCTACAATAGCTAGGGATAGGCAATATGATATCATGTTATCATATGATGCCGGCAGTCTGACTAGGTCTGATTACCATTTATATACAATATCATATGATGCAGTTTGTATGAGATCAAATGATACCATACTCGCCTTTGGTCAACATCATTTGATATGCCGGTCCCTACATATAGCCGGAAACAATCTCTGCACTGAGCTTGCTCTAGAGGAGCTGTAGCTGATGCCTGCTGCTGAAGAAGTGGTGACACACCACACCACACCCACACCCACACCACACCCCAAAACATCCCTGTACTGAGCTTGCTCTGGAGTAGCTGCAGCTGATGCCTGCTGTTGAAGAAACCTGGATGCATTGGTTTGCATTTTAAACAGAACACAATAACACATGGTCTAGCTCAACACAACACCATGCATAGCAGCATGAGCATTTTTAATACAACTCATGGTCTTAGTGCAACACAACACCATGCATAGCAGCATGAGCACTTTACAGCATCACCTTTGTCTTTGCGACGCGACGCCGTTCCGTCGCTGCATATGTCCAGCTAAACAAGTCAAAAATGCCCCCCCTGATCCCCCCGGGCTTCGCGGTCCGTGGGGTTCGGGCGGCAGCACGTCGCACTGGGGTCGCACCGAGTCACTCAATTTGCGACGCGTCGCACGAAAAAAACAGTCGCAACACAACACCACGCATGACACCAGAACACAAGAGACCACAATCCAATGAAACACAACACGTGGAGCAGCTGATGCTATCCTGACCAGGGTACTGCATTTTGCAATTTTCGCTTTTGACGCAACTGCCACCATTTGGGCTGCGCTTTTTATTCAACTGAAAACAGAAATCTGAGCAGAGTGCCAGCTGCGCCCATAGGGATTTTAAAAATGTGTGTCAATCGCGCAGACGGGCACCACAACCTTGCGCGCTAGTGCGCAGTCGCGCGTGTCATGTAGTACCCTGCTCCTGAGCTTCGGACTTGAGTAGAGAGAGTCCCCCTTGTTTGCTCCATATCAGCACTAGATTTCCGCTATGAGAAAGGCCCCGTAGCGAGGCACGCCGTCGCGCTGAACAACTGGCACGCAGCATACAATATTGGCCCTCCTTGCGCTTCCTTTCAAAACATCAGGAATGTCAGCAGCAAAAAAACATTCGCGACACGGAAATAGTATCCTTTCATTATCACTTAAAGCAGCAGCAGGTAGGTAGGTAGATCCAGCAGTAGGTAGGTAGATCGTTTTTCGGCTATGGGTTGAAGTCCCAGCCCTTCCAGGGGCCAGCCCGTATTTGTTAACATATAAAAATGAATGGATGGATTTATTTATTTGAACATACATTCACTCATAAATAGGGATCGGCAATATGACATCATATGATATCATGTCATCATATGATTTCATATGATGACGGCGGTCTGACTAGGTGACTTTGGCCTGGGGCATCATATCATATGATATTCAATCATTTGATTTTTGTATGATATCAGATGATATCATACTCGTCTTTGGTCAACATCATATGATTTGTCGTTCCCTACTCATAAAGCAAGTCATGTATTATGAACCTCATCATCATATACCAGCACTAGTTTTCGGCTATGAGCAGGCCCCAGCTATGAGCAGCAGCTTTTTAGTAGGTTCATAGCCAACATAGAGGTGTAGCACGAACTCAGGGCCCCCGTGAGTAAAACAATTGTTTGGAGTTCAGTTCATCAGTGTTTTTTCTTTTTAAGCCCTTTCTATCACGGTTGGGCAAGCCCCTTTATCCTATTTGGCCTACCCCTGGACTGTAACATACATTGGTAGGTCCATAGCCAACATAGAGATGGCGCAGCTCATGATTAGGGTTGTCAAGTATGATGTCGTATACATACATCAACGATATCATATGCCATATCAATATGCCGTACGATATTGTTTGATATATCTCCCGATAATCTTGGGAACCAGTACGATATAGGCATCCCAACTCATAATAGTATCGCTCTGTGTCACAGGCGTGCATAGGTTATAATAGTATCGCTCTGTGTCACAAGCGTGCATAGGTTATAATAGTATTGCTCTGTGTCACAAGCGTGCATAGGTTATAATAGTATAGCTCTGTGTCACAAGCGTGCATAGGTTATAATAGTATAGCTCTGTGTCACAGGCGTGCATAGGTTATAATAGTATCGCTCTGTGTCACAAGCGTGCATAGGTTATAATAGTATAGCTCTGTGTCACAAGCGTGCATAGGTTATAATAGTATAGCTCTGTGTCACAGGCGTGCATAGGTTATAATAGTATTGCTCTGTGTCACAGGCGTGCATAGGTTATAATAGTATAGCTCTGTGTCACAGGCGTGCATAGGTTATAATAGTATCGCTCTGTGTCACAGGCGTGCATAGGTTATAAAAGTATAGCTCTGTGTCACAAGCGTGCATAGGTTATAATAGCATAGCTCTGAGTCACAGGCATGCATAGGTTATAATAGTATAGCTCTGTGTCACAAGCGTGCATAGGTTATAATAGTATTGCTCTGTGTCACAAGCGTGCATAAGTTATAATAGTATTGCTCTGTGTCACAAGCGTGCATAGGTTATAATAGTATAGCTCTGTGTCACAAGCGTGCATAGGTTATAATAGTATAGCTCTGTGCCACAAGCGTGCATAGGTTATAATAGTATAGCTCTGTGTCACAAGCGTGCATAGGTTATAATAGTATAGCTCTGTGTCACAAGCGTGCATAGGTTATAATATTATAGCTCTGTGTCACAAGCGTGCATAGGTTATAATCGTATAGCTCTGTGTCACAAGCGTGCATAGGTTATAATAGTATAGCTCTGTGTCACAAGCGTGCATAGGTTATAATAGTATAGCTCTGTGTCACAAGCGTGCATAGGTTATAATAGTATAGCTCTGTGTCACAAGCGTGCATAGGTTATAATAATATAGCTCTGTGTCACAAGCGTGCATAGGTTATAATAGTATAGCTCTGTGCCACAAGCGTGCATAGGTTATAAAAGTATAGCTCTGTGTCACAAGCGTGCATAGGCTAGATTGTAGGTTAGAGATGAGGGTTGGGTTGTTACATGTTTTTTTCTGCGGAGCCCCCCCTTTTGGGGGACGGGAGCCCCCAGGGTCACCCCGTTGCCTGTTTGTTTGTTTGTGCGACCGCCCCCCCCCCCCCCCCCCCCCCCCCCCCCCCCCCAAGACGAAGCCTGACACGCCAGCCAACGCTCTCGTAACTAACTGGCTTCGGTCCGCTCGATTCCGTTGCCAACACTCTTCGCCAATTTTCCGTCTCGCTTGCGACGCTGCCAAGAACTTGTTTCAGCCAACTCTGGGCTGCTCGCCGTCTTCCAAGTCAGAGTCCCCCCGTGCAATACTCACGGAAACCTGGGAGCACATTAAACGGATTAGATAGTTTAATTACTTTTCCCGGTCCTGTGGCGTATAGAGAATAGCAGCTACACCTTCCACTTGAGACTTGCAACAAAGTTTGTTGTGTACTTCTGTTCACGTGGTACGATATGTATGTATGTCAGTGCGGTATGCATGTATGGGTGTGCGGTACAGTATGTATATCAGCCTAGGGAATGTCTTATTAACAGGAGCACCTCATGACTTACTCATCTGTTCCTAACCGGGGTGAAAAAAAACGTAGTAAGATGCATTGGCATGATATGGCCACGGTGCCTGGGGCTTGCCTAGGGCACATTTTTCATGTCCTGTGAGTGACTGCATAACACAGATGTAACAATTTCAATTTCAATACTCATCTGTGTTAGGCTCGCGTTGCACTGCTCTCTAAGTATTGTTCTACCTATTCATGTGCATATCAGCTTGCAGGCCTCTCACTGCCTGCAGGCATAGTCCCTGCGGCCACTATTTCTTGTTTGGGCTACCCGTAACAGCTTCTAGGCAGCTCCCTTTCCCTGTCCTTGAGCCAAACCTGAAGCTAGCTAGTGCGTCTGAAAGCTGATGTGCCAAACATTACAATGCAGCTCCAAGCATTGCGTTTGACCCAATGGCTGGCTATTGGAGCAGGCGGGAAGCTGCCATGAGTAGCCCAAAAATGAAAAAGTGCCCGCTGCTACCTGCACACTGTTAAACAGGCGTAGCTAACTGCCTGGAAACCTGTTAAACAGGGGTAGGCACCTACCTGGAAACCTGTTTAAGAAGGGTTGTTTACCAGGGTGCAGGCAGCCATAGAGACACGCGATACTAAACCACACTCCTGAGATCAGCATGCAATCACATGGATGTGGAAACCTAACGCATGTTTCAGTATCTTGAATGTGTTCCCCCCTTGAGAGGTGATTAAAAATTAAGAATTGTTACAAGGTTCTATCCCCCAGGTTTGGCGTATAAGTTATAACCGTCTGCACATTGAAGCGAACAATGACCCCCCCGTGCGAGAACAACGGAAACCAGGGATTATTAGTCACATGCCAGAGTGCAGGTTCGAACTGGGGACTCCCTTGAGAGGTGATTAAGCTGTCCAAACTGTCAGCTGTGACTGGGTAATGCTTTTTCTGACTTTGCCTGACGTGGGCGAGAAAAGTAGGTACAACTGCCATGCACTGTTTCTTTCCGGGGCTGTGCGAAGCAGCTTCCATCCACTTTAATTAGCCAGCCACTGGGCTAAGCCCCGAGCCTTTAGATGCACCGGAATGCCTGTATTATCAGCTTTCAGACGCACAACCTAGCGTCAGGCTTGGTCCAAGGACGGAGAAAGGTAGCTACCTAGGATTGGTTTTGATTGTTACATGTTTTTTAAGCCAACTATAGACTGCTCGCCACATTTTTTACCATGAGCAGTAACCTCTGGGCAGCTCCCCATCTGCCAAATCTAAAGCAAGATAGCTGATTAAGCTGTATGTAATAGAAGGTACAAGGCTTTACAACAGTAAGGATGATTGAATTTGATTTTGAATTATGACATGTTTTTCAGCCAACTCTGGCCTGATCATCGTCTTCCAATGCAATACCCCCTTTCGATACCCAGGCCAGGCGTATCCAGCAAAGCGTAAGGGACTTGCTCGACCATCGACAGTAAGAATAACTTCAAGAGGGGCTGATAGAAATGTGCAGGCAAGAAATTGCTAAAATTCCGTAAGCGAACAAGGATCGTCATCGCTCGAAACGGATCTGACGTTGAAGTGAACTCAAAAATTCAGTCATAATAGTACAGTGGTTTAGTGTGTCAATTTGTGTTTTAACTACGTAACACAGACAAGCCGAGGAATTGCTAAAATACTTCAAATGGAATACAGTTAACCCATAAGGCTGCAATTAGCATAACATTTGTTTTTCGTGCCAATTTAGTGATAACACAGTGGCCATCATCAGCTAGAAACTTAAAGAGAATCCTTTTATCTACCGGTAGCTTTAGTGCAAAAAGCCTGAAAAGCTAATATTACAAATTTGTTAGCACTATTAAAATTATGAATAATAACCTAAATACTATTTCAAGGATATTTTTATGAATTGTATCCTATATACAACCGAATAAAATCAAATGTATGTAAAATGATACTTTCTTCAAACCTTGTAAACTATAAGGAATTGAAGATATATATTTGAAACATACCATAATATACATGAAATCATACATATACCCATTAACGAGATAGTTCAAGTACCACGGCTGACTGAAATGTGACCGATTATTCCGTGGTTTCGAACAATTATGTGGTCCGGGAAATGGTCCGAACAGTGGTTTGTTTTTAGGTAAAGTGGTAAGAGACGTTTCGGAAAGGCTGATGTCATCTTAGTCTCACGGATCGATGTATTGAGTCGACGTCAGAAATCGACGTCAAAATCGACGTTGTTACAAATTTAACAAAACCAGTATTTTTAGTAAATAAAATCATAGACAAATGCAGAAAGTAGAATAATAAATTTAAAAAAGCTGAAAACAGCTAAATCAATGTCAGAAAAATGGATATTCTAAATGAGCAGCGACTTTTAAGCGACTTCTTCATCCAGCTCTGCCAGGATAACCTAGAAATCTACTCAAGTTCGTAGCAAATAACTAAATAATCCACTACGACCAGCGGCTCCTAAGCGGCATCATCAGCCAGCTCTACTCGGAAAATCTATAAATCTACTCATGTTCGCAGCAAATAACTAAATAATCCACTACGACCAGCAGCTTCTAAGCAGCTTCTTCATCTAGCTCTGCCCGGAAAATCTAGAAATCTGCTCAAGCTCGTGGCAAATAACTAAATAATCCACTAAGAGCAGCAGCTTCTAAGCGGCTTCTTCAGCCAGCTCTGCCCGGAAAATCTTATCGTCTTTATAGCAAATAATCCACTACGAGCAATAGCTTATAAGCCGTTATATCCCCTGGGCTGAGCTGGCTCCCCCACGGCAGGCTCCTGAACTCCAAGTGCCTTGCGCTTCCGTCCCCTGGGCTGACCTGGCTCCTGGGCTGCACGCGCCTTGCCCTGGGCTGACCTGGCTCCTGGGCAAGCTCCTGGGCTGCACGCGCCTTGCGCTTCCGTCACTTCGGCTCAGGCTCAACCTCATCGCTACAATCAAAGTCGTCGCTTCGGCTGACGCTGCTCCTCTCCCGACGTACCCCTACTGCAGCTTCAACTACACGTAAGAAAGAGAAGAATGAGAAAGAGAAAGTGGTACGAGAAACCAAAAGTGTTGAACGAACTTAATGGAAAGAGAAAACGAAACAGCGAAAGAACCAGTTTTCAACTGCTCCATTCAGATATCGCTTAATTACAATAGCGAATTGCATGTTCTCACCTAATTGATACCTTAGATAATTAGACGCTCGTCCACCCCGGTTAGGTTCCACTCCAGCTTTCGACAACGAGAAAGATTCAGCTGTATACCCGTCATTGATAAAAAGAATTCTCATACCTAAACTCCTTAACCTGGGCATAGTACTATTCTACTCCTGGTCGGAAGCATCAGCTTAATGAATATTGAGCGAAAAATCAATTGCCGTAAATCGGATGGGAAGAAATTGAACATTCCGGCCGACACCAGCAATATGACGTCGACCAACGAACTCCGAGACCTGCCGAAGTTCCGACATCCGAAGACTCTAGAGAAGCAGTACAGGCACTACCTGCCAGCTTGGCAATTTATCACGTGCACGACACACACGAGCGTGCAACAAGGGCGTGCAACGTCGCGTCGAACGTCGCGTCGAATCCCAAAACCCTGAACCTGGGCACAGTCATTTCGTTGGCTTTTCGTTTCGAGCCGGAAAGGCTGATGCCATCCTTTGGCATTTCGTTGGTTTTTTTTGTTCCGAGAAGGTTGATCTCGTCCATACCTCGTCGGCTTTTGCTTCCCACTTTTCTTTTGCCTTCTTTTGTTCGATACTATTTTCGAATTCATGGCTAAGAACCGCTACCAAATTAATAGTGGGAAACAAAAGCCGACGAGGTAGTTATGGACGATATGATATCGTCGATATAAAAAAATCTCGAAAAAAACCCAACAAATAGCTCAGGATGACATCAGCCTCGTCGAAACGGAAAGCCGACGAAAATGATTGAGGATGACATCACTACATCAGCCCTTCCGAAACTTCTCTAATCACTTTACCTAAACCCTAGCCATTGTCCAGACCATTTCCCGGACCACATAATTGTTCGAGACCACGGAATAATCGGCCATATTTCAGTCAGCCGTGGTCAACCAGCCCAGGGGGCCCCCCATGGGGGCCTGGTCAGAACTGTCTCGGAATTTCGCGTAGCTGCTGCTCAGCTACCACTCATGTACAGCGTGGCAGCTGCCACGCCTTGTCCACAGGGCCCCTGTTCCGGAAGGCCTTCCACGACCTTCTATTTATCTTTATATAAAAGGGACACGCGTGTACAGAATTGCGACACTTACGAAAAATACAAAACACACAACGTCCCATTAATCCCCAACAAATCAATCGCTCGTTACAGCGCCCCTTTCTTATCCTCAGGTACGTATCCCTAGACTCTCTGTAAGTCCCAGAAACAGCACTGTTTCCTCGACCTGTCGACCACCTTGGACTAAAGCCCCCCTTCTCCCGACACTTTTTCTCTGCCACTCCTCAGTATCAAGAGCACCCAAGTTCCGCAAGTTACTTTTTGGCCACCCCCATATTTGGATACTCGTGGACTGGAAAAGACGTACAGGTCTTGCCGACAACATCATCAAACCTCTCCCAATATCTGATCAGCACCAAGAGCAGCCGCGACGACAATGATGCTGATGAACAAGACGACCACCTGCCCTCGTCTCTCCACCTCGCACAGAGGCGTTGGCTTGGCCACTCGACTTAGCCCCACGCATGTAGGGTCCCAAATTCCCACAGTGCGGCCAGTTCGCTATTGCGCGACGCACGCCAAGCCTGAAGATCGAAGCTGGGGCGACATCGCTGCTGATGCAGCTGAGCTGGCCAAAGCGGTTGGTTCCAAGGTAGGAGAAATGTTTGCAATTTCAAAATTGTTGTCTTTTGCCCAATGTAGCAACTCCTGGTCAGCTGCAGCACTGCTGGGATGATATTGCAGCTGATGCAGCTGGGTTGGGCAAATCGGTTGGTTCCAAGGTGAAATACATGTTTGCAATTTCCAATGTTGATTTTTGACCAATGTAGCAAAATCTAGGCAGCTGCGGCACTGCTGGTGGTGGTGGTATCTGCAGCACTGGTGGTGATATCACAGCACTGCTGGGGTGATATCGCAGCTGATGCAGCTGGGTTGGCCGAAGCAGTTGGTTCCAAGGTGAGAGGCCGAGACAATTGTTGCATATTCCTGTGTATTTCTGTGTACCAGGTTGGGATCAAGTGATCAGATTTCTGTGTAGCAGATAACCCAATCTGGGTCAATTCAGCTGTGGTGACCAGAAGAAAGAACTGATTTTATTCTGCAAGCTAAGCTAAAAATAGCAGCCTGAAAGCAGACCAACGCCAACCAGGGCAAACATTAAAATGTGTTTTGCAGCATTATAACAAATATGTGAATACCTAGGTATAAACTCTCCTGATAGTCTACAATATATTGAATAATATAATGTTTTGATATTCTAAAACATGAAGGGGGAGAAGAAACAAAATATATATATATTGATAGTCTATAATACATTGAATAATATAATATATTGATAGTCCTTAATATATGATTATAAACTCTCCTGATAGACTATAATATATTTAAACTATTTGCATTATTTGAAGTTGGACAAGTCCTGTTAGCCTAATTGGCTTCCATGTTGACTGTCACATACAGACATGGACAAACGCTAACACCAAAGACCCTCTCCTTATGAAGTAGGGGGTCCCGAAATTAACTTACCCCTTACAATATGTTTTCACTTGTATTTCTTATATGTAACATAACACCATGCATGGGTGCATGTCCATGTGCCATGTGTACATGCCCGACCCACCCAATCCAAACCAAGAAG
Source organism: Chlamydomonas sp. ICE-L (assembly GCA_013435795.1). Lineage (NCBI taxonomy): Eukaryota > Viridiplantae > Chlorophyta > Chlorophyceae > Chlamydomonadales > Chlamydomonadaceae > Chlamydomonas > Chlamydomonas sp. ICE-L. The sequence goes on from JACBWV010000825.1 coordinate 3,997,075, forward strand.
GCTCCTCTCCCTTTTTAAGGACTCAATTACCAAAAAATATCGGAACACATAAAAACAGGACCACTATTGGAACCTACCCCATGGAACCCATGGACGCTTGTCTTGATTGACATTATCGGAAGGTGGCTTGGTGATTGCTAGCTGGGCATGAAAACATTTCAAGACATATGCAAAGCCATGTTGGTGTGGCCATGTAGGACAGTACGCAAGAATTACCACCCCCACCCCAAAACCACACACCCATGAACATCCCATACACATGGAGACCCCCATAGGCTCTAGTGTGGCATGTCATGAGGCAGTAGGCCACGAGCCCAACACTCATGTATCATGCAACACCTATCATTGCTCCAGCATTTACGGACTATGCCATGGAACAACTCGCCGCTCCCCATAAATACGCACCTGGCAGCACTCCACATGTCAACAGTCCGTCACTGCCGAACACTCGTGCGAGCACCCGGAAGATTCCCCTATAGATACTCATCAGCCCTGGCGCACTAACTTTCGAAACTAGGCAGTGTGGGGTTCGGAATTCGAATGATTCGTCCTTAGTATGGGGTTGACATGACAGGGTAAGCTAATTTCAGCACCCCCTAAAGGAAGACACACACACACAGGCACACACACACACACACACACACACACACAGGCACAGGCACACACACACACACACAGGCAACACACACTCACACACAGGCACACACACAAACACACACACACACACACACACACACACACACACACGCACATGAACACACACACAGCCACACACACATAAACACACACAAACACACAAACACACAACACACACACACTAACATACACACACTAGCATACACACACAAATCACCCTCTTTGTCAAGTAAGTCCAAGGCATCCAAAACTTTCCTAAACACAAGCAAAAAATACTATTTGTGAAGGAAGTCCAAGGCATCCGAACCCCTCATAAACACAATCAAAACATACTCTTTGTGAAGTTACTGGTAGGCAAAGGCATCCAAACCCCCTCATAAACACAATCAAAACATACTCTTTGTGACGGTAGTCCAAGGCATCCAAAACCCTCATCAACACAATAAGCAATACTCTATGTGAAGGTAGTCCAAGGCATCCAAAACTTTCCTAAACACCGAGTAAACAGAAGCAAAAAATACTATTTGTGAAGGTAGTCCAAGGAATCAAACAAGCCGCAACGGGTGTGAAGGAGGCGCTTGTCCCACAAGCGAAACCTGCGCATGACAAGCCAAGCCACTTTGAGCCTGCAAAGCCGTCGTCAAAGGTTGACAGGGCCAAGCCAAGTCCTAAGCCCGCCACTACAATCCGCCCCAGGCCAGGCCATGACCTGGGAGAGAGGGAGCCCTGGGAGGGGGTTGAACCATGGATGGGGGGCTTTGGTGGCCTCATGGACGGCGTGGTGGAGCAACTTGGAAACAAGGTTAGTTTCATTTAGTGATCAGATGTTTTGAAGGATTTTGGCCTAAACTTGAAGTATATATAATGTATAGTGCTCTATGCCCAGGACTGAAGTTTGAAGAGATGAAAGCATTACAAATTGGTTGGTGGCGGAGTCCCCCCTTCTGGGGGGCGGGAGCCCCCAGGGTCACCCCGTTGTCCGTTTGTTGGTTTGTTTGTGCGACCAACCGACGTTTGTGCTCCGAAACCAGTGTTACAGTCCAGAGAACTCGTGGAGTGAATCATTATGTTATATGAGTGTAATTCGTTGCTAAGTGGTCTCAACAGTGTTGCCAGCTGTATGTAAGTATCCTAACAGAAAGCTGAGCAAGACAGGAAGCAAGGTGTGTGGTAACCTAAGTGAACAAATCGTGTATGATTTCTTCTTTTTATATATTTTCCTCTTTTTTCTTCTTTTTCTTTCAAAATTCATACAGGTCAACAGTACGTTCAAAAACACGTGATGGTCATCTTGAACGGTTCCAGAATCGTGCAGATGACAAACACAATCAAAGAAACCGAAGCATATTGTTGTTAAGCTGTGGTTTTGCCACAAAGCCATTGATCAGACAGCTGTGGTAAAGCCACAGCTCGACAACACAAAGTTATTTTAGCAGGGATTTTTCCAGTTCAGAAAGAGGGTTTTTGTATGGTTTTATGGATTTAGGCCTCCTCCAGGGACAGTATACACAGACCCACACACCCAACACCTCCCTAGCAACACTCGACAGTATACACAGACCTACACACCCAACACCTCCCTAACAACACCCGACAGTATACACACTTCCCCACCTTCCCACTCATGCAACGCCTCCCCACCCATCCAACACCTCTCCACCTCCCTAGCTCTCCCCTCCCCCCCTCCCCACCCCACCCCACCCCATATTCAATACGTACCCACACACACAACACCTCCCCACCTCTCCATTTCCCCACTCACCCAACACCTACCCACCTCCCCATCTCCCCACTCATCCAACGCCTCCTCACCCATCCAAAACCTCCCCTCCTCCCTAGCTCCCCCCCCCCCCCCCCCCCCCCCCCCCTTATTCAATACGTACACACACACAACACCTTCCCAACTCCCCACTCATCCAACGCCTCCTCACCCATCCAACATCTCCCCCCCTCCCTAGCTCCCCCCCCCTCCCCTTTTATTCAACATATACCCACACATCCAACACCTCCCCCCCTCCCTAGCTCCCCCCCTCCCCCCTCATTCAACACCTACCCACACACCCAACACCCCACACGTACCCCCATCCCCACCTCCCTACCTCCCTACCTGCCCACCTCCCCATAAACTCATATACCACCTCCTTACACACCCAACACCCGGCATCCACCACCTACCCACCCATCCACCCATCCATCACATACAGATGGCTGAGGTTGACAAGGAGCGCGATGCCGTAATCCACCAAGCCACTCACAACACCCGACATCCACCACCTACCCACCCATCCACCCGCTAACATCCACCCACCCATCGCATACAGATGGCTAAGGCCGACAAGGAGCGCGATGCCGTGATCCACCAAGCCGCTCACAAGATCAGGACCAGCTCCATTATCAAAACTAGGTTAGGGGGAGAGGTAAAGGTACTCACGATCCCAATATCTCAATCCTCATCATCTGTGTCTATCAACGGGGTGAGCTCCAAGAAGCTGACTTTGGTACTGCCGGTGGTGGGCAGCAAGGTTGACGGTGTGACGGCATATGCGACTGTTGAATCTTCTACTGGGGCTCGTGGCAGTGGATCATTGAAAGTAAAGGTAAGAGTATGTGTGTGTGTGTGTGTTGGGATTTGTGTTCCGTGTGTGTGTGAGAAAGAGTGTTTCTCAATCCACATCTACCGTGTCTATCAACGGGGTGAGCTCCAAGAAGCTGACTTTGGTACTGCCGATGGTGGGCAGCAAGGTCGACGGTATGACGGCATATGTGACTGTCGAATCTTCTGCTGGGGCTCGTGGCAGTGCATTACTAGTGAAGGTGAGTGTGTGTGCTTGTGTCTTTGTGTGTATGAGGTGTGTTTGCAAAATAGAAAGAGGGAATGTGTGTTTATGTGTGTGGTGGGCAGCAAAGTTGGCGGTGTGACGGTGTTTGCGACTTTCAAATCTTCTGCTAGGGCTCGTGGCAGTGGTTTAGAAGTCTATTTTGTTTCTGAAAGTATTATTTGAAGACCCTACCCCACGTTCTAGTTTGGGATGGTCCAGCACCTTTTTTCCTTGCGACGCGCTGCCCCCCGAACCCCGCTGTGCACATAGCGCGGAGTCTGGGGGGTCTGGGTGGGCAGTTCTGATTAGTTAAGCCAGACCCATGCGTCGCCATGCAGCAACAGGATGGCGACGGAATGGCAACGCGTTGCACAAACAAAAAAAGGTTGTCCATTGTTGTCCCGGGCTTTCCTTTTCAGCTACGTGCAACAGCTTCTAGGCAGCTCCCTGAGCCAGCCACTGAGCTGCACCCAAATATTCTAGCAATTCCGAAAAGCTGATTATGCTAGCTATCAGGTGCTCTCCGGGCTTTATACTTCCGCTATATATAGCGATCGCTAGTTTTGACCCCGTTTATTGCAAAAGTATCGCTATAAAAATGTTAGCAAAAAATGTCTTGTCATAAATAGCTATAAAAGCTATAAAAACAAAAAAATGATAAAAAGGGGTAAAACGCTGGCCTTGGAAACGCTGCCCCTGGAGGAGGCCTAAAACCATAGAGCTAGAAGAAGAAAAACTTCAGATTTGAAAAAAAGCCCTGGGTGCTCTTTGTTGTGTTAGGTTTGGATGAATAACATGTCAGGGGAGCTGCCTGTCAAATGTTGCTTGCAGCTGAAAAGAAAAGCTATTTAATTATCCTGGTTGAACGCTGGCCTGCTTAAGACACATTGCTTTTATTTTCAGCTACAAGCAACAGCTTATAGGCAACTTACTTGCCTGGCTATTGATTCGAACTGAATTTGACCTGCTGCACCTTGAAGCAAACACACTCAGTTGTCCAGAACTTCTGGAATATTTGGGTTTAGCTCAGTGCCTGGGTCAAGGAGCTGCCTACAAGCTAACGCTAGTGGCCAAAAATAAAAGCTATGCTATGAAAATGTAGTGAAATGATGATGATGATAATAATGATAATAATATTAATAATAATAATAATAATAATAATAATAATAATAACAGTTATAATAATAAGAATAATAAGAATAATAATAATAAGAATAAGAATAAGAATAAGAATAACAGTTATAATAAGAATAATAAAATAATAATAATAATAATAATAATAATAATAATAATAACAGTTATAATAACGATTGCATAGCCACGTCCATTTAATACTATGTCTATCTTGGTAGGGATATTTTAATGCTTGTTAATAGCCCCTCCGGATATCCCTAGAAGCGTCTATCTTGATTATTTGAGGTTGTCAAGTCCCTTTAGCCTAATTGGCTACTCCATGGACTGTAAAACAAGTCCTATGCAGCGTTGCAAGCGACGCGGAAAATTGGCGGAGTGTGTTAGCAACAGAACGATAGGTGGCAATGATGGAGCTGACTGAAGCCAGTTAGTTATGAGACAGTTGGCTGGCGTGTGAAGCTTCAATTTTCGGTCGCTCGGTCGGTCGGTCGGTCGGTCGCACAAAAATCAAATCTGGGGGCTCCCGCATTCACACATACACACGCACGACCCATCCATCTTATAATGCATGTCACCATCCATTTACTAACACTTTTATCTGTCCTCACGTGGGGCGCAGGTGCAGATGGCTGAAGGAGACTGGGTGGTGGTGGATGGTGCTCAAGAAGGCCTGTCTTCAACAGGAACCATTGATGTCGAATTTGAGGAGTTGTCAACGCACTAAGCTGGCGTGTGCTGAAGATGGCGTGTGCTGAAGATGGCATGTCCTCATTAGGAACGATTGACGCCAAATTTGACGTGTTGTCAACGCACTAAGCTGTGTAGTGCTGAAGTTGGCATGTCTTAAACAGGAACCATTGACGTCGAATTTGAGGCGTTGTCAACGCACTAAGATGTGTTGTTCTGAAGTAGGCATGTCCTCATAAAGAACCATTGAAGTTGAATGTGAGGTGTTGGCAACGCACTAAGCTGTGTAGTGTTGAAGTTGGCATGTCCTCAACAGGAAACATTGTCGTCAAATGTGAGGAGTTGTCAACGCACTAAGCTGTATTGATACTACTGTTTCATTTTTTTGGCGGAGCCCCCCCTTCTGTGGGGCGGGAACCCCCAGGGCTACCCATTTGTCTGTCTGACCAACGGACAAAAAAATTGAAGCCTGACACGTCAGCCAACTATTGCGTAACTAACTGTCTTCGTTCAGCTCCAGTCCATTGCCACCTGTCGATCCGTTGCCGACAAACTCCGCCAATTTTCTGCGTCGCTTGTGACGCTGCATAGGACTTGTTGGGCTATGCATAGTATCTTTAAGGCAGCTCCTGTCACCCATCCTCGGGCCAAACCTGAAGCTAGCTAGTGCGTCTGAAAGCTGACATGGCAGGCATTCCAATGCAGATGCAAGCTTTGGGCTTGACACAGTTACTGGCTAATGGAGCTGGCTGGAAGCTGCCATGCGTAGCTCAACAAGTTATGTGCAGCGTCGCAAGCGACGCTAAAAAATGGCGGAGAGTATTCGCAACAGAGTGTCAGTCGACAGGGTGACAACGGAAGCCAGTCAGTTATGAGACCGTTGGCTGATGTGTCAGGCTTCGTCTCGGTCAGACGGTCACACAGACGGACAAATGGGTAACCCTGGGGGCTCCCGCCCCCTTGAAGAGGGGGCTCCGCCAAAAATGAAACAGTGCTAAGCAGTGTTGAAACCTACTAGGGGTTGTCGTTATCCCCGTAGTGTTCAGGAGCAAAAGTGCTATCAAAACTACCCAAATTTGAGCAGTCGCAAACTCACTAAGCAGTGTTGAGACAAACTAGGGGTTGTCGTTATCCCCGTAGTGTTCAGGAGCAAAAGTGCTATCAAAACTATCCAAATTTGAGCAGTTGCAAACTCACTAAGCAGTGTTGAGACAAACTAGGGGTTGTCGTTATCCCCGTAGTGTTCAGGAGCTAAAGTGCTATCAAAACTACCCAAATTTGAGCAGTCGCAAACTCACTAAGCAGTGTTGAGACAAACTAGGGGTTGTCGTTATCCCCGTAGTGTTCAGGAGCTAAAGTGCTATCAAAACTACCCAAATTTGAGCAGTCGCAAACTCACTAAGCAGTGTTGAGACAAACTAGGGGTTGTCGTTAGCCCCGTAGTGTTCAGGAGCAAAAGTGCTATCAAAACTATCCAAATTTGAGCAGTTGCAAACTCACTAAGCAGTGTTGAGACAAACTAGGGGTTGTCGTTATCCCCGTAGTGTTCAGGAGCTAAAGTGCTATCAAAACTACCCAAATTTGAGCAGTCGCAAACTCACTAAGCAGTGTTGAGACAAACTAGGGGTTGTCGTTATCCCCGTAGTGTTCAGGAGCAAAAGTGCTATCAAAACTATCCAAATTTGAGCAGTTGCAAACTCACTAAGCAGTGTTGAGACAAACTAGGGGTTGTCGTTATCCCCGTAGTGTTCAGGAGCTAAAGTGCTATCAAAACTACCCAAATTTGAGCAGTCGCAAACTCACTAAGCAGTGTTGAGACAAACTAGGGGTTGTCGTTATCCCCGTAGTGTTCAGGAGCAAAAGTGCTATCAAAACTACCCAAATTTGAGCAGTCGCAAACTCACTAAGCAGTGTTGAGACAAACTAGGGGTTGTCGTTATCCCCGTAGTGTTCAGGAGCAAAAGTGCTATCAAAACTATCCAAATTTGAGCAGTTGCAAACTCACTAAGCAGTGTTGAGACAAACTAGGGGTTGTCGTTATCCCCGTAGTGTTCAGGAGCTAAAGTGCTATCAAAACTACCCAAATTTGAGCAGTCGCAAACTCACTAAGCAGTGTTGAGACAAACTAGGGGTTGTCGTTATCCCCGTAGTGTTCAGGAGCAAAAGTGCTATCAAAACTACCCAAATTTGAGCAGTCGCAAACTCACTAAGCAGTGTTGAGACAAACTAGGGGTTGTCGTTATCCCCGTAGTGTTCAGGAGCAAAAGTGCTATCAAAACTATCCAAATTTGAGCAGTTGCAAATTCACTAAGCAGTGTTGAGACAAACTAGGGGTTGTCGTTATCCCCGTAGTGTTCAGGAGCTAAAGTGCTATCAAAACTACCCAAATTTGAGCAGTCGCAAACTCACTAAGCAGTGTTGAGACAAACTAGGGGTTGTCGTTATCCCCGTAGTGTTCAGGAGCAAAAGTGCTATCAAAACTATCCAAATTTGAGCAGTTGCAAACTCACTAAGCAGTGTTGAGACAAACTAGGGGTTGTCGTTATCCCCGTAGTGTTCAGGAGCTAAAGTGCTATCAAAACTACCCAAATTTGAGCAGTCGCAAACTCACTAAGCAGTGTTGAGACAAACTAGGGGTTGTCGTTATCCCCGTAGTGTTCAGGAGCAAAAGTGCTATCAAAACTACCCAAATTTGAGCAGTTGCAAACTCACTAAGCAGTGTTGAGACAAACTAGGGGTTATCCTTATCCCGAAGTGTTCATCATGAGCAAAACTGCTATCAAAACTTTCCAAATTTGAAGAGTTGCAAACTCACTAAGAAGTGTTGAGACCTACTAGAGGTTATCCTTATCCTGTAGTGTCCAGGAGCAACACTGCTATCAAAAATTTCCGAATTTGAGGAGCTGCAAACTCACTAAGCAGTGTTGAGGCCTACTAGGGGATATTCTTATGCCCTTAGTGTTCCGGAGCAAAATTGCAATCAATACTATCCGAATTTGGGCAGTTGCAAACTCACTAAGCAGTGCATGCTTTTCTTGGGGGCTTTTCTTCGCAGCTTCTAGGCAGCTCCTTGAGCCAGCGGCTGGGCTAAGCCCCAAGATTTCGGCCGAGTTAAAAAGCTGTTTGTGTCAGCTTCCAAGTGCACGATCACAGAGGTGCAGTCTCCAGGACCAACAGATTCAGAGCAGACCCAGGACCCCTCGTCCTCTGCTGATTCAGCAAACTTCCTGGAGTGTAGCTGTACCTGATGGCCCTCAGTGCCAGCCCTAGCTGGTGAACCCCCTGTGTCAGCCCTGCAACTGTTTGTGTCAGCTGCCAAGTGCGCTAGGTTGCTTGAGGTTTGGCTGGATAGCCAGCCAGGGGAGTTGCCTAGACGCTGTTGCTCTTCGCTGAAAATGAAATATATGAAGCAGTCATGAGACCTACTAGGGTTAATCACTATCTCGTGGTGTTCAGGGGCAAAAATAATATTTGACCGAACCCACATGTATGAATACAGTACTTAAAGTTGTTAGGTTAACGATTGCTGGCCTGCCGCCTTGAAAGAGACCGATAAATTTCCTCTGTGCTGTCGTGCGGTAGGCCGAGCTCAGGCCCAGTAGTGGTTTGCGAAAGCAAAACCCATGGGAATCATTCCCCAGTGCAAGCGAACGGGAAGTTTCCTTCAAACTCACGTCCCGTGGCAAGGCCTATCAATTTTCCTTTTGTTGTATTACACTGTAAAACTACAAGCTCGCCTGGCAGGCCTGGAACAATGGTCCCACCCTGGAGCCACGAGCTTGGGACAAGAGCAGATTTAAATTTGCCAGAATTTAGGATTGCCCCACTTAACAATTGTCCCACTCCATGTGTACTCTACATTTGCCCCACTTGACATTCTTCTGCATATTGAAAGAGGAGTGAGTGCAATACGCACTCACCCCTCTAGATTGTGCGCATGTCACACACACTTTCGCTGGGGTATGCGTGTGAACACACACATTTTTGACAGTCGTCTTTTCATTTTGACTGGGGCGTGTGTTTCCCTGGTTTTCACAGGGTTTCACGCACATTTTGACTGGGAGGAGCATGTTTAGACACAAATTTGGGAGGGGTTTTTTCTGTGTGTGCCACGTAAACTCTCAGTGGGCTTTGAACAACCCTGGTTATTTCCCATTACAAATAAATAGGCCCGTCGGCATGCAGTCTTCATTCACTGTCTAAAATTGAACTTGAACTTGTAGGCCGGTACGTACACTACTACACTGTCCCAATAAATAAATAGTAAGTCTTATTACGTAGGCGTGAGGTTGAGGGGGGCAGCCCGTTTGCTTACACTGGTTCCAACCACCCCTACACTGTACCAACATTGTTCCTCTCGAGAATTGGCCCAGTATTGTACACGGTAGTCTACTAGTCTTATGATACGTAATACTTGGTGTGGTTATCTACGTTTTTATGAAAAAAACTGTTGACGATATATGAAGCCACATATTGGCGTTAGCTACGCTCGTTGAGGCACACAAAGGCTTGAGCCGGAAGCTAGCGCCAGAGCCGTGTGTCCGAGATGGTTTAAAACTGTTAAGAAACTGTTAAATTCTGGTAAGAAACTGTTGTGGTTGTTATCTACGTTCTGAAGAGGAACGATGAGTTGTTTGACTTTCCTGGTAATTTAGTTTACTGCCGATTAGCAGCCAAATTGTTGGCTGGATATGGCTGGAGCCATGTAGCCAAGTTCCAATACTGACTGTTTTGAATGCTGTTTTCTCTGACGAAGATCCCGAGCAGCCTCAAGGTTGGATCCATGTAACCAAGTTCCAAAAAAGAACTGTTTGAATGCTGTTATTTTTGCCGAACGTGGCGAGCAGCCTCAAGGCCGGAGCCATGTAACCAAGTTCCAAAACGTACTGCTTTGAATCCTGTAACGGCGTGGCATCTCTTTTGGGTGCGGGGTCCCTTTTCTTGGGGTGCAAATCCTTTCAATACAAATAAGATTTACACGGTTAATCTACGGTAAAGCTCTTGGGCAGGTCATGAAATTGGCAGGGCAGAAGTAGTTACAAATATTGTGATATACATTCGAGCAGCTAGGGAAGCCTAACATGAAAACGTGAGGAATTTGGTTAACAAAACCAATCAAGGGCTTCAAGGCTACAATAATGAGAGTACAACAAACAACTAACAGAATAAGCATGGCACCTGCAAATGAATAAACAAGAGGAGTGAAAGAATATGAGTGCAATAGCACACTAGAAGGAGCTCGATCAATGTTGGTAGTGCATAAATGGTAAGGGGCGGAATGCTGGTAAATGAAGTTCACAGTGCTGGTAGACGAAATCATTGTGGTCTAAACTCTGATGTGTTTCTTACTGCCCCTCCGAGATTTTTTTCAATTGCCGAAGACGGCGAGTAGCAAAATTGCTGGTTGAAGCTATGTAGCCAAGTTCAAGTTAAGTTCTGGGAACATAAAAGCTAGTTTGTGTACTGTGTGCCAGATTCTAGTCATCTCAGCCTTGGGCTTCCAGCCAGTAGAAGGTTGTAGCAAATTGAGCTACTCGGTGCCACCCCAGTGTAACGCGCTGCCCCCCGAACCCCATGGAGCGCGAAGCGTGGAGGGTTCAGGGGGGGCATCTCTGACTAGTTTAGCCACACCCATGCGTCGCCATGCAGCGGCGGAATGGCGAGGCGCCGTCGGATAACAAACAGTGCAGTGGTGGTAGAGTTAGCTGCAAGTTTCAATGCCTCTGGTCCAGCTTTGTCATAGCTTTTCTTTTCGGCTATGATCAGCAGAGCTTCTAGGCAGATCTCTAGGCTGGCTATTCAGCCGACGCTCGAGCAATGTGGTGCACCTGAACTGGTCAGCTTTCCATCATTTCTGTTATCTTGGGAATCAGCTCAGTGGCTGGCTCAAGGAGCTGCCTAGAAGCTGTAAAGAAAAGCCCTGGGCTTTACTTGGCAGACTTACCGCACTAGCTATTACTGGAGAACAAAAATTGGTTCATGCTAGCATCTGCCCCCTTCCTTGCAGCCAAACATAGATAGGAAGCGAACTGGTCCCGGAGGACCAGGTAACAAGGAGGCTGGCGGTATGATCCCGATATAGTCAGTGTCTGTGCAAGGAAGGGGAGAGAATTTCATTAGCATTCTGTTTGTTTGGGTTTGTTTTGATTACAATTATTTCAGCATTTTTTTTTTATTATTACAGTTAATTTAGTTTTTTTTGCATTCTGTCTCTGTTGTTTTGATTTCAAGGTCTATTATCAGCCTTCAGGCTGCTCACCGTCTTCTTGCACATAAACATGGATAGGGCAAACACTACTGCACCACACTCCATAGTTCAGAAGGTAATCACAAGGCTGCAGACAGTTTGAAGACACGTCAACACTGTTTATTTTTGTAGGTATGCGTAGCAGGTCCTAGACAGCTCTCTTTCCCTGTCTTTGGGCCAAACCTGAAGCTAGCTAATGCATCTGAAAGGCGGCATGACAGGCATTCGAACGCAGCTGAAAGCTTTGGTCTTGAACCAGTGGCTGGCTTATGGAGCTGGCTGGAAGCTGCCATGCATAGCCCAAAGAACAAAAAATTAAAGGCATTTGCCAATGTCAGAGATTTTTCCGCTTCCAGTAGTGAGTTAGTGACCGCTACCTGGGACCCTGTTTTTGCCATATTTTCCGCTACCATGAGACTCGAATCTCGGCCCCGCCCCCCTAACCACCCGGGCCAGGCTACCCAATCGCTACCAGGAGCCCAACCTTGAAAGACACCAAATCCCTGATCGCTACCAGAAGACCCCCTTTCTGAAACGACAAGTTCTAAGAGTACTCGTAGCCGAATAGAGCTACAAACATTGAACAACTTTTGCAAAGGATTTTGGCCGCTGCGATGCTGAAAACTCTAGTCATGCGCACTCCAACTATGAGCAAAAATGGTGGGTGCGGAGGTGGTCGGAATCGTTCAAACGCCTGGACAGCTGTCGGACAGACGGATAGAGAGACGGCGGAGAGAGACACGGGGGGGGATCTAGGGCTTCAGCCCCGGGACCCCTGGGGGGTCCAGAGGGGGCTAAAGCGAAAAAGTCGTAGGTGGCGACGCGAAAAATTGGCGGAGAGTGTAATCGGAGCGGCAGGTGGCAGCGGTATCGAGCGGACCGAAGGCAGTTAGTTATGAGACAGTTTGCTGACGTGTCAGGCTTCGTTTTGGTCGCACGTCTCCCGCCCCCCAGAAGGGGGGGCTCCGCCCAAAAAGCTATGGTCAGTGTCATTATGTTTGAGCTCCTCTTGGGTGGTGGATCAACAAAGGAACGGGCGTCAAGCTGCGTTTGTTTTATTCTTTGTATTGAAAGGATTTCCACCCTAAGGAAGTGGATCCCCCTTAACACAAACAAGCACCCACAGGATTCAGAAAGTAAGACGGAGAAAGTCCTACAGAAGTAGGAAGTTCAAGTTGGAAAGGCGGGGCATGTAGGATATACTGGGAGATAGGTTGGTTGTGTGAATGAATGTCCACACTGCGCAGATCTTGCTTAACCCCAAACAATTGTTTTACCGATGGGGGATTGGGGGGGCACTGGGGCAGACTTCGTGCTAATGCGACAATATGCTTTTGCGATTTGAGACTTACTGCACAGAAGAAGGGCCTTGCTCATAGGCCTGGCGCAGTAAAGGGATGCGGTTGCAGGAGCAGGGGGGGTCAAGTCCTTCACAGCTTCAGGGCTTGTTGATTTGGCAGTGTTCAGCACAAGCTTGCGGCCAAAGTACTGCAGGCACAGGTTGGGGTTGTTAGGTCAGGGGGGAGGTGGGAGGAACATGGGGCCTGGGCAGTATATAAAAGGTGTGGGTGGGTGGGTTGGAGGGAGGGGGGAGGGGCGAGGGGGGTGGGGTGGGGTGGGGGTTGGGGTGGGGGTCGGGTGGGTGGTTGGGTTGGGTTGGGTTGGGTTGGGTTGGGTTGGGTTGGGTTGGGTTGGGTTGGGTTGGGTTGGGTTGGGTTGGGTTGGGTTGGGTTGGGGTTGGGGGTTGGGGGTTGGGGGTTGGGGGTTGGGGGTTGGGGGTTGGGGGTTGGGGGTTGGGGGTTGGGGGTTGGGGGTTGGGGGTTGGGGGTTGGGGGTTGGGGTTGGGGGTTGGGGGTTGGGGGTTGGGGGTTGGGGGTTGGGGTTGGGGGTTGGGGGGGTGGGGTTGGGGTTGGGGGGGGGGGGGGGGGGGGGGGGTAGGTTCGTTGTGCCCTGGTCGGAGATGGGGTGTGAGTGAGTGGGGGTGAGTGGGGGCGAGTGGCTGGGAACGAGGTGTGGCTCGGCGTGGCACAGGGTCGCATTGCATCCACTTACCCGCTGAATGAGCAGTGCCTCGTGAGCAATTCCCTTAACTGCTGATGCCATGGTTCGGTGTTGTATCAGGCGATTGGCTGAAATCACGAGCTCCAAGAAAGTAACTACGTTAACTGGGAGAAGAGCGAGAGATGGTGATGTCGCGGGCTGGTACGCAAAGTCAAACGGGGCCCGGGGTCAGGATGCAATGTAACTTGGGAAACAATACGTCGGGAATCTTTGACCTTACCGAGATGGCATCGGCTTTTATGCTGCGGTCGCGCGGATGCTGGATGAGTAGATGCATCGTAAGCACCAGCACATGGTGGGCGCGGGTGACAGCATAGCGTCGATATCCGAGGGCCGGTATCGGAGGGCCCATTCAAATCCACCTGCCTCAAGAAAACTGTCTCCTAAGTTGAAGGTGGCCACGCTGAGGTGGATCTGACGTATTCCGAAACGCAGCATAGGCCACGATCAGCCAAGGAATTAGACGCTGCGCTGTAGAGTGCACTTGGGGCTTGGAATTGGAAGACGGCGAGCACTGCGCAGCCCAGAGTTGAAAACGTCCTAGGCAGCGTCGCAAGCGACGCGGAAAACTGGCGGAGAGTGTTGGCTGTTGGAACGAAAGGTGGCAACGGAATCGAGCGGACCGAAGCCAGTTAGTTACGTCAAAAGATATTACAAAGGGGTCTAACAGCTTCAACTACAGACCTGGCCGCTGCTTACTATGCCCAGGTTAAGGGTTTTGGGATTCGACGCGACGTTCGACGCGACGTTGCACGCCCTTGTTGCACGCTCGTGTGTGTCGTGCACGTGATAAATTGCCAAGCTGGCAGGTAGTGCCTGTACTGCTTCTCTAGAGTCTTCGGATGTCGGAACTTCGGCGGGTCTCGGAGTTCGTTGGTCGACGTCATATTGCTGGTGTCGGCCGGAATGTTCAATTTCTTCCCATCCGATTAACGGCAATTGATTTTTCGCTCAATATTCATTAAGCTGATGCTTCCAACCAGGAGGAGAATAGTACTATGCCCAGGTTAAGGAGTTTAGGTATGAGAGTTCTTTTTTATCGATGACGGGTATACAGCTGAATCTTTCTCGTTGTCGAAAGCTGGAGTGGAACCTAACCGGGGTGGACGAGCGTCTAATTATCTAAGGTATCAATTAGGTGAGAACATGCAATTCGCTATTGTAATTAAGCGATATCTGAATGGAGCAGTTGAAAACTGGTTCTTTCGCTGTTTCGTTTTCTCTTTCCATTAAGTTCGTTCAACACTTTTGGTTTCACGTACCACTTTCTCTTTCTCATTCTTCTCTTTCTTACGTGTAGTTGAAGCTGCAGTAGGGGTACGTAGGAAGAGGAGCAGCGTCAGCCGAAGCGACGACTTTGAATGTAGCGATGAGGTTGCGCCTGAGCCGAAGTGACGGAAGCGCAAGGCGCGTGCAGCCCAGGAGCTTGCCCAGGAGCCAGGTCAGCCCAGGAGCCAGGTCAGCCCAGGGCAAGGCGCGTGCAGCCCAGGAGCCAGGTCAGCCCAGGGGACGGAAGCGCAAGGCACTTGGAGTTCAGGAGCCTGCCGTGGGGGAGCCAGCTCAGCCCAGGGGATATAACGGCTTATAAGCTATTGCTCGTAGTGGATTATTTGCTACAAAGACGATAAGATTTTCCGGGCAGAGCTGGCTGAAGAAGCCGCTTAGAAGCTGCTGCTCTTAGTGGATTATTTAGTTATTTGCCACGAGCTTGAGCAGATTTCTAGATTTTCCGGGCAGAGCTAGATGAAGAAGCTGCTTAGAAGCTGCTGGTCGTAGTGGATTATTTAGTTATTTGCTGCGAACATGAGTAGATTTATAGATTTTCCGAGTAGAGCTGGCTGATGATGCCGCTTAGGAGCCGCTGGTCGTAGTGGATTATTTAGTTATTTGCTACGAACTTGAGTAGATTTCTAGGTTATCCTGGCAGAGCTGGATGAAGAATTCGCTTAAAAGTCGCTGCTCATTTAGAATATCCATTTTTCTGACATTGATTTAGCTGTTTTCAGCTTTTTTAAATTTATTATTCTACTTTCTGCATTTGTCTATGATTTTATTTACTAAAAATACTGGTTTTGTTAAATTTGTAACAACGTCGATTTTGACGTCGATTTCTGACGTCGACTCAATACATCGATCCGTGAGACTAAGATGACATCAAATACCCCTTTGTTATGAGACAGTTGGATGACGACATGACGTGTCGGGCTTTTTCTCGGTCGCACGTGCACGCGCACGGTCGCGGTCGTCGGGCGGTCGCACAAACGGACAACGCCAGGACGCCCCCCAGAAAGAAAGAGTACGCCAAGAAACCATGCAACAATCGAACAAGCAAGTGGCATACCATAATGCCATAATATACCATGATATCAAATCCAAATTGTTGAAAGTGGGAACAAAGGCCGCACCCCTTTTAAACCTAATATAAACATTGCATAACACCGCATAACATTATAATTATAAGGAAGACCATTGCTGACCTAAGACAAGCCCGCTAAAACCTACAAGTCAATTTAGCATATCTGCATAAGTGCATATCCCAATGAAATAATCCTATCTGCTGCTCTAAATAAACCCTGGAAATGAAGTACTGGTACACTATGTAGACAAGGTTGGATACAAAGCATCCAGCAATCACGCCTGCCTGCGCGGGGGACTTTGAATTGGCAGACAGTGAGCAGCCCATAGTTGGCTGACGAACGATGTAACAATTCAAACTCAATTCAAATTCAATTCAATTCAAACTCAGAATGATAAGATGTTCCACTTTCCCGCAGGCGGCGTCATCTCTTGGGCCTTGGTCGGTCGGCCTGTCTTTGTCTTTGCCTGGTTGTTTTTCGAGACCATTATAATACTGGCATCAGGCTGGGTCAAAGCTTTCGTAGCAAGGGGAGGGAAATAACCGCAACCCGTCTTGCTACGACACGGAGGAACGCAGAACTAGAAAAAGGTGAGCAGCCCAGGGTTGGTTGAAAAGGCATGTAACAATCCAGTCCACTGCATGAAAGTCGGCATGATGGCACAGATTGGGCTGGCTGGTTGCGTGCCCCCCAGATTAGGCTAGCTAGTCGTATTTACTATCATTTGTACTTCAAATTGCTGGATGAAGCTATGTAACCAGCTAGCCGAGTTTTAGTTACGATCACTTGAATAGTTCAGGCCGAAGACACAAATCCTGACGTAGCTGCATGTAAGGTATATGTTACAGTCCAGGGGATAGCCAATTAAGCTAAAAAGACTTGCCCAACCTCAAATAACCAAGATGATTCTAGACTACCGATATGAGGAGGGACCAAATAGCCAATTTGCCAATCGCCAGCCAATAGCCAGTCATAGCCAATTTGAATTGATAATGTAGCTGCCGAATACGGCAAGCAGCTTTGACGGCTGGAGCCATGTAATCAACCAAGCTAAAGTGAACATTTAATTCTTATAAAACTATAAAAAGGCGTCACAAGAAATGGCGTGTCCCCCCAGCAGACTGAAACATTCCAGCCATGCCGCCTTCCATCAGCTTTTTAGGGTCCAGGGCTTTGGGTTTGATGACCAAGTCAGTATCTCGGTCAAAGGGGCGCCAAGGGTGTTTGCCCACCCAGCTCTCCTCCTCCTTTTTATCCCCTGCTCCCTTCTCGCTACCCTCACCCCCTTTGTCCCCTTTCTTGTCCTTCTTCTTCTTCCCCTGCTTGGCCTCCTGCTCCTGCCGCTCCTGGTGCTCTTCCATCAAAGTCTTCTTCCGCTTTTTTGCATTGAATGAGTCTAGCATGGATGCAGCCACGTTGGACGGGGCTGAGGGCCCAGAAGCTGCATTGTGGGTTTAGAGGATTCTTATGCCTTTTGGGGTTTTCTGGGCTGTTCCAGGTTTCGTGGGGTTTCGTGGGGTTCTGTGTCACACATATACCACACACATATAAATGACACAGACACACACAAGTCTTCTTCCGCTTCTTTGCATTGAACGAGTCTAGCATGGATGCCGCCACGTTAGACGGTGCTGAGGGCCCAGAAGCTGCATTGTGGGTTTACTGTAAAAATATGCCTGGGTGGGTGGGCTGTGGTTTGTATGGGGTGTTGTGGGGTGCTGTGAAGTGATGTGTCACACATACACCACAAACACACTTATCTTTCGCACACATACATGTTACACGCACATACACACACACAAAAAAAGCATCCTTCCGCTTCTTTGCATTGAACGAGTCTACCATGGATGCCACCACGTTGGACGGGGCTGAGGGCCCAGAAGCTGCAGTGTGGGTTTTGTGGGTCTTAATGGGTGTGGTTTTTTGTGTTGAGTGTCAGGGGGTGTCAGGGGTGTTTAGGGGGGCCGTGGGGTTAAGTGAAGTGGGTGCTTCTTTTCGTTGAAGGTGTCTAGCATGGATGCCGCCACATTGGACAGGGCTGAGGGCCCAGAAGCTATATTCTGGGTTTAGTGGATTATTATGCCTGGGTGGGTGGGCTTGGGGTTTTCTAGGGTGTTGTGGGGTGTTGTGGGACGTCGTGGAGTGTCACACATATACAGATAGAGCACACACACATAGATGGCGGAGCTCCCCTTCTGGGGGGCAGGAGCCCCCAGTGTTACCCATTTGTCCGTTCGACCAACCAACCAACCGACCGACCGACCGACCGTCTGACCATGATGAAGCCAGACACGTCAGCCAACGGTCTCGTAACTAACTCGCTTCCCTTGCCACCTGTCGCTTCGTCGCGATCACTCTCCGCCAATTTTTAGCGTCGCAGGCGACGCTGCATCGAACTTGTCTAGGGTGTTGTGGGTTGTTGTGGGATGTCGTAAAGTGTTGTGTCACACATACACAGATAGAGCACACACACATGGAGCACACACACACCTGTAAGAGCCAATGTTCCACCAATGCTGAAGCCCAACGCAGCTAATGCATCTTTCTCGGCACGAAGCTGCGGCGTGTCTGTCCATTCTGACGTGTCCCCTCGTCCTTTCTTGCCGTTGCGACTGAACGAGGTCACATTCACCTGTGCGGTGTTGTATGAGTGTGTATGTGTTAGGGTGGGTATGTGAGTCTGTATGTGTGTGTTTGTTACATTTAAATGTGTGTAGTGCATGTGTGACACAGCACCCCACAGCACCCCAGAAAACCTTTCTTGCCGTTGCGGCTGAACGAGGTCACATTGACCTGTGGGGTGTTGTGTGTGTGTGGGTGGGTGGGGGGGTATTTGAGTGGGTGGGTATGTGGGTGGGGGGGTGGGTATGTGGGTGGGTATGTGGGTATGTGGGTGGGAGGGTGGGTCGGAGGATGGGCGGGTAGGCAGGCAGGCAGGCCCAGGGGTGGGCATACCACAACAACCATCATGACAGGCTGGAAGGTGACAAGCACACAGCAACATGCAAGTACATGCATGTACATTCAAGTACATGCAAGCACATACAAGTACATGCAAGTACATGCAATTACATGCAAGTACATGCATTATGAGTCACGAGACACGCTCACCTGAGAGGCCGGAGCGTTTGCCCTCATTGCAGGCGGCAGTTCAGTAAAACATGATGCTCATAAGTCCCCCTTGACTCTGTCAAGCCACGGGCACATTTGGAGTTCAGTAGGGCACCATCATCATCATTATCATCGTCATCATCATCATCATCAACATCAACATCATCATAACATACAAGACAACACAAGCGCTTTTGATGGGTTATGACCCACAATTTATATTTGTTTTCAGAACATACATGACAACGGCATGAGTACATACACCATTAGTAGGGAACGGCATGAGTACATACACCATTAGTAGGGAACGGCATGAGTACATACACCATTAGTAGGGAACGGCATGAGTACATACACCATTAGTAGGGAACGGCATGAGTACATACACCATTAGTAGGGAACGGCATGAGTACATACACCATTAGTAGGGAACGGCATGAGTACATACACCATTAGTAGGGAACGGCATGAGTACATACACCATAAGTAGGGAACGGCATGAGTACATACACCATTAGTAGGGGACGGCATGAGTACATACACCATTAGTAGGGAACGGCAACATGTCATCATATGATATCATATGATGCCGGCAGTCTGACTAGGCCAAAGTTACCATTTAAATACAATATCATATGATGCAGTTTGAATGATATCATATGATATTATACTCACCTTTAGCCAACATCATATGATATGCCGATCCCTAATCATGAGTACATACATCATGACTTGATGAGCCAAACTCAGCTGGGAGGCCAGAGCGTTTGCCCTCATTTCAGGCGGTAAGGTGACAAGCATACCAGAATTACCATCCTGACAGGCTGTAAGGTGACAATCACAGAGCAACATGCAAGTGCATGCATCATGAGTCCACCCACCCACCCACCCACCCACCCACCCACCCACGCACCTACCCACACATCCAACCACCCACCCATGCACATACCCACACATCGACCCACCCACCCACCCACGCACCTACCCACCCAACCACCCACCCACCCACACATCGACCCACCCACCCACCCACGCACCTACCCACCCACAGTCCACCCACCTACCCACACATTCACCCACCCACCTACCCATCCACCCACCCACCCAACCACCAACCCACACATCCACTCACTCACAGTCCATCCATCCATCCACCCACCCACCCAACCACCAATACCACCCACCAACCCACACATCCACTCACTCACAGTCCATCCATCCACCCACCCACCCACCCACCCAACCACCAATTCCACCCACCAATCCACACATCCACGCACCCACAGTCCACCCACCTCCCAACAAATCCAGCCATCCAGTCCACCCACCCACAGTCCACCCAATTACCCTCACATCTACCCTCTCACAGTCCATCCACCCAACCACAGTCCGCCCACCCACCCACACATCCACCCATCCAGTCCACCCACCAGCTGTCCATCTACCTAATCACACATCCACCCACTCACAGTCCATCCATCCACACACACTCACCTGGGAGGCCTGAGCGTTTGCCCTCATTTCAGGCGGTAGTTCAGTCATCCAAGTCTCTCTCTGTTGAGGTCCCGTGTAAGAGGATGCTGCAAATTCAAATTTAAATTGGTTTCAGTTGGTTGGTTGGTTGGTTGGTTGGTTGGTTGGTTAGTTGGTTGTTCAGTCATCCAAGTCTCTCTCTGTTGAGGTCCCGTGTAAGAGGATGCTGTAAATTCAAATTTAAATTGGTTTTGGTTGGTTGGTTGATTGGTTGTTTGGTTAATTGGTTGTTAGTTTGTTAGTTTGTTTGGTTAGTTGGTTGTTTGTTTGGTTACTTAGTTAGTTGGTTGTTCAGTCATCCAAGTCTCTCTCTGTTGGGATCCCGTGTAAGAGGATGCTGTAAATTCAAATTCAAATTCAAATTCAAAATAAAATTGGTTTCAGTTGGTTGGTTGGTTGTTCAGTCATCCAAGTCCCTCTCTGTTGAGGTATCGTGTACGAGGACGCTACAAATTCAAATTCAAACTCAAATTGTATTTTTTTGTTGGTTGTTCAGTCATACAAGCCTCTCTCTGTTGAGGTGCCGTGTGAGAGGATGCTTCAAATTCAAATTCGAATTCAAATTTGTTTCGGTTGGTTGGTTGGTTGGTTGGTTGGTTGTACAGTCATCCATGTCTCTCTCTCTTGTGGTGCCGTGTAAGAGAACGCTGCAAATTCAAATTCAAATTCGAATTGGTTTCAGTTGGTTGGTTGGTTGTTCAGTCATCCATGTCTCTCTCTCTTGAGGTGCCGTGTAAAAGAACGCTGCAAATTCAAATTCAAATTCGAATTGGTTTCAGTTGGTTGGTTGGTTGGTTGTTCAGTCATCCATGTCTCTCTCTCTTGACGTGCCGTGTAAGAGAACGCTGCAAATTCAAATTCAAATTCGAATTGGTTTTAGTTGGTTGGTTGGTTGTTCAGTCATCCATGTCTCTCTCTCTTGAGGTGCCGCTGAAGAGGATGATGCAAAGAAGAAGAAAGGAGGATTGGTGGTTGGCCCCAGTGCTTGCAAACGGGCAGGCCCCCTCAACCTCACATCTCGTAATAAGGCGTACTATCTTGGTACTATTTATTTATTAAGTTAAGAATTACACACGCACATGCCGGTCATTGGATGAGGGATCAATTTGAATTTGGATTTGAATTTGAATTTCAAATTGCATGCTCATGCCGGTCCTTGGATAAGGGAGCAATTTAAATTTGACTTTGAAATTGCATGCACATGCCGGTCTTCGGATGAGGGAGAAATATGAATCTTAATATGAATTTGCATGCCCATTTTGTTATATGGATGAGGGAGCAATTTAAATTTAAGTTTGAATTTGCATGCTCATGTTGCTCTTTGGGTGAGCAAGAAACAATCGATGGTAGACGAGTGGCTTATCCATTCATTAATTAATTCATTTTTTCAGTTATTGATGCATGCATGAATTCATGTATTCATGCTTGCATTCTTTCATTCATCCATACATTATTGCATTATTTCTTTCTTTATATTTATCTATCAATCAATCAATCATTCTTTCATTCATTCATTCATTCTTTCTTTCTTTCTATCTATCTATCTATCATCTATCTATCTATCATTCTTCCATTCCTTCGTCTATTCACTCATTCCTCCCTTCATCCATCCATGCATCCATTACTCTGTTCATTCTACATCCCTATCTACCATGCATGCATGCAATGGTTCATTCTACATCCCTATCTACCATGCATGCATGCATGCAATGGTTCATTCTACATCCCTATCTACCATGCATGCATGCAATGGTTCATTCTTGAAGTGACTGAAGTTTCATTCATCCAAGCATCCATTCATCCGTTCATTCTATATCCCTATCTATCATGCATGCATGCAATAGTTGATTCTACATTCCTATCTATCATCCATTCATGCGACAATTCATTCTTTAATTGACTGAAGTTTGCTGCATGTACCAAGCACATACGATATTCCCAACCCAACCCAATCCAACCCAATATAATCTAGGCCAAGCCAAGCCAAGTCTCAAGCTCTTACGATCATCCTCTCCTTTGGCTATCCTCCACGCCATATCCCACGCGTGCTGTTCAGCCAAGTACGATCTTCCCAACCCAAGCCAACCCAAGTCAAGTACCAAGCACGTACGATCTTCCCAAGCCAAGCCAAGTATCAAGCACTTACGATCTTCTTCTCCTTTGGCTATCCTCCATGCCCTGTCATGCTCGTGTTGTTCAGACATGGCGTTCTTCCCAAGCCAAGCCAATCCAAGCCAAGCCAAGTAAAGTACCAAGCACGTACGATCTTCCCAATCCAATCCAAGCTAAGCCAACCCAAGCCAAGCCAAGCCAAGTACCAAGCACTTACGATCTTCCTCTCCTTTGGCTATCCTCCACGCCCTGTCCCGCTCGTGTTGTTCAGCCATGGCGTTCGCCGCCTTCCGCAGCTTGGCCTCCTCCAATCGGTCGTCCAGTACCTGCTCAGTGAGTGCGAGGGTAGGGGGGACGTAGACGGGTGCGTGGGGGCATAAGGTTAATATGTGGGGGGAGTAGGTGTGTGTGGGGGGGCAGAAGGCGAATGTGTGGGGGGAGTAGGCGGGTGTGTGGGGCAGAAGGCGGATGTGTGGGGGAAGTAGGCGGGTGTTTGGGGGCATAAGGCTGATGTGTGGGGGGAGTAGGCGGGTGTGTGGGGGAAGAAGGCAGATTTGTGGGGGTAGAAGGCAAATTTGTGTGGTAGCCAGGCTGGTGTGTGGGGGTAAAAGGCCGATATGTGTGGTATCCAGGCTGGTATATAGGGGAAGAAGGCGACTGTGTGTAGGGGCATAAAGCGGCTGTGTGGAGTAGTCAGGCTGTTGTGTGTGGGGGCATCCGGAAAAATCTGTGGTGTTCAGGCTGGTGTGTGGGGGCATACGGAAAAATCTGTGGTGTTCAGGCTGGTGTGTGGGGGCATACTAAAATCGTGGGTGTTCAGGCGGGTGTTGGGGGCATACGGCAAAAGCTGTGGTGTTCATGCTGGTGTGTGGGGCATCGGATAAATCTGTTGTGGTTCAGGCTGGTTTGTGTTGGCATACGGAAAAATCTGTGGTTTCGGCTGGGTGTGGGGGCAACGGAAAATCTGGGTGTTCAGGCTGTGTGTGGGGGCAATACTCAAAAATCTGTGGTGTTTCAGCTGTGTGTGGGGGCATACGTAAAATCTGTGGTGTCAGGCCTGGTGTTGGTGGGGGGCATACTGATAAATCTGTGGTGTTCATGCTGGGTGTGGGGCATACGGAAAAATCTGTGGTGTTCAGCTGGGTGTGGGGGCATACGGAAAAATCTGTGGTGTTCATCTGGTGTGTGGGGGCATCGGAAAAATCTGTGTGTTCAGCTGGTGTGGGGGCATATACGGAAAAATCTGTGGTGTTCAGGCTGGTGTGTGGGGGCATACTCAAAAATCTGTGGGTGTTCAAGGCTGGTGTGTGGAGCATACGGAAAATCTGTGGTGTTTCAGGCGGTGTGTGGGAGCATACGAAAAAATCTTGGTGTTTCAGGTGGTGTGTGGGGGCATACGGAAAAATCTGTTGTGTTTCAGGCTGGTGTTGTGGGGGCATACGGAAAAATCTCTGTGTGTTCAGCTGGTGTGGGGAGCATACGAAAAAATCGTGGTGTTCAGCGTGTGTGGGCAACGCAAATTGTGTTGTTTCAGGCTGGTTGTGTGGGAGCAACGGAAAAATCTGTGGTGTTCAGGCTGGTGGTGGGGGGCTACCGCAAAAATCTGTGGTGTTCAGGCTGGTGTTGGGAAGCATCGGAAAAATCCTGTGGTGTTCAGTTCAGAGCATGCGGGTGTGTGGGGGCATACGGAAAACTCTGTGGTGTTCAGCTGGTGTTTGGGGTCCTACGGAAAATCTGTGGTGTTTCAGGGCTGGTGTGGTGGGAGCATACGAACAATCTGTGGTGTTTAGGCTATGTGTGGGGGCATACGGAAAAATCTGTGGTGTTCAGGCTGGTGTGTGGGAGCATACGGAAAAATCTGTGGTGTTCAGGCTGGTGTGGGGGGCATACGGAAAAATCTGTGGTGTCACCAAAAGGCTGGTGGTTGTGGGGGCATACGAAAAATTCTGTGGTGTTCAGGCTGGTGTGGGGGAGCATACGGAAAATCTGTTGTTTTCATCAGCTGGTGTGGTGGGAGCATACGGAAAAATCTGTGGGGTTTCAGGCTGGTGTGTGGGGCAATACGGAAAAATCTGTGGTGTTTCAGCTGGTGTGGTGTGGGGTCAGACCGGAAAATCTGTGTGTTCGTCTGGGGTGTGGGGAGCATACGAAACAAATCTGTGGTGTTCAGGCTGGTGTGTGGGGGCATACGGAAAAATCTGTGGTGTTCAGGCTGGTGTGTGGGAGCATACGGAAAAATCTGTGGTGTTCAGGCTGGTGTGTGGGGGCATACGCAAAAATCTGTGGTGTTCAGGCTGGTGTGTGGGAGCATACGGAAAAATCTGTGGTGTTCAGGCTGGTGTGTGGGAGCATACGGAAAAATCTGTGGTGTTCAGGCTGGTGTGTGGGGGCATACGGAAAAATCTGTGGTGTTCAGGCTGGTGTGTGGGAGCATACGAAAAAATTTGTGGTGTTAAGGCTGGTGTTGGGGCATACGGAAAAATCTGTGGTGTTCAGGCTGGTGTGTGGGAGCATACGGAAAAATCTGGGTGTTTCAGGGCTGTGTGTGGGGCATGCGGACAAATTTGTGGTGTTCGGCTGGTGTGTGGGAGCATCCGGAAAATCTGTGTGTTCAGGCTGGTGTTGTTTGGGGCAGACGGAAAAATCTGTGGTGTTCATGCCGGTGTGTGGGGCATCCGGAAAAATCTGTGGGTTCAGGCTGGTGTGTTGGGAGCAATACGGAAAAATCTGTTGGTGTTCAGGCTGGTGTGTGGGAGCATCTCAAACATCTGTGGTGTTCAGTCTGGTGTGTGGGTGCCTACGGAAAAAAAATCTGTGGTGTCAGGCTGTTTGTGTGAGCATACGGAAAAATCTGTGGTGTTCAGCTGGTGTTTGGGGGCATACGGAAAAATCTGTGGTGTTTCAGGCTGTGTGTGGGAGCATCCGGAAAAATCTGTGTGGTTTAGGCTGGTGTGTGGGGGCAATGCGAAAAATCTGTGGGTTCGCGCTGGTGTTGGGGAGCATACGGAAAATCTTGTGGTGTTCAGGCTGGTGTGGTGGGGCATAGGAAAAATCTGTGGTGTTCAGCGCTGGTGTGTGGGGGCATACTAACGGAAAATCCTTTTGGTGTTCAGGCTGTGTGTGGGAGCATAGGGAAAATCCGTGGTTTTCAAGGCTGTGTGGGTGGAAGTAATAAGGCAACTGTGTGTGGAGTTTCAGGAGCGTTATATATATAGTATAGTTTGTCGTGAATCCAAAGTTTCTGTTGGTGAGTGAGGAAGAGGGTAGGGAGAAGGGTTTCTCCCTTCTTTTCTTCTTGCTTGCCGCTAAGAGGGGCTGCGAGGATTGAGGGTGGGGGTGGGGGGTGAGGGATGAGGGTGGGGTTCAAGGTTGAGGTTGGTGTGTGGGGGGGGGGGGGCCTCTAAACAGGGATAAAACCAAGCCCACCCACTACTCACCTCTACATCCACCACGCCTTGCTAGCACACAGAGAATCATGCACACACCACGCCTTGCTGGCACACAGAGAATCATGCACACACCACGCCTTGCTAGCACACAGAGAATCATGCACACACCACGCCTTGCTAGCACACAGAGAATCATGCACACACCACGCCTTGCTAGCACACAGAGAATCATGCACACACCACGCCTTGCTAGCACACAGAGAATCATGCACACACCACGCCTTGCTAGCACACAGAGAATCATGCACACACCACGCCTTGCTAGCACACAGAGAATCATGCACACACCACGCCTTGCTAGCACACAGAGAATTTTGTTGCTGTTGCGAAGCCACCCCTTGTGGGGGGCGGGAGCCCTCCCCCAGGGTCATCGTGTTGTCTGTTTGACCTCAAGAAACAAGAAACAAGCAACCTTGGCCCTAACTGTCTCGTAAACCCAGGCTTCGGTCTGCTGCACTCGATTCCGTTGCCACCTGTTGCTCCGATAGCTAACACTCTCAGCCAAGTTTGTGCGTCGCTTGCGATGCGCCTAGGACTTGTCCAGCACTGCTTAAATCTGTGGCCTTTTCCCAACACAAAGAGCTATCGAGAAGCTGCCGCTCGTAGCTGAAAAGACAAGCACTGGCACAGACAGTATGATATTTCATTCATATTTAGTGTTTATGTTATATTATTATATGCCAATATGTGGGAAGATTGCGACGCGCCTAGAAACAGTACCCTAAATGTTTACCCTGGCCTCTTTATACACCAGGTTTTTTACACCAAGGTTTTATGTACCCCAGATTTTATACACCCAGATTTATATACCCCAGTTTTATACACCCAGGTTTCATATACCCCAAGCTTTATATATACCCCAGCTTTTACCTTCCTTGCGTCTGGGTCTTGCAACAGCTTGGAAGCCTTGGAGACAGCCTGGAAGGCATCATGCGCATCTTTGTGCGAGCACTTGTCGGGATGGATGAGTAGAGACAGGCGCATGTACCGCTTTTTGACCTCAGGGCCAGTACAAGTGTTCTCCAAGCCGATGACTGCGTATGCGTCTAGCTCGAGGACGCTAGGGGGGCCAGAGAGGGGGGCCTTGCCCTCGGCTTGCTTCTTACGCTCAGCGTCATGTATTGTCGCCATGATGCGCATCACCTGCAGATATACACGCGATTAGGAATCAGTTTCTTTGTTTTTTATTGTGTTTTGTTTTGTTTTGTTCATGCTCTGTTTTGTTCATACGATAACATACGATCTGTTATGTTCTGTTATCAGTATGTTCTGTTTTACTTTGTTTGGCTCTAGGATGCTGAGAAGGGCAGCGGGGGGGTGGGGGGGGGTGGGGGGGGGGGGAAAGGGGGGGAAAGGTGTGTGTGTGTGTGGTGGTTGGTGGTGGTGGTGGGGGGGGCCTTGCCCTCGGCTTGCTTCTTACGCTCAGCATCATGTATTGTTGCCACGATGCGCATGACCTGCGGACACACATGGGAATATGAATCTGTTTATTTGTTGTTTGTTACCTTATGTTTTGTTAATGCTCTGTTCTGTTTTCTGTTTTGTTTTGTTAACGATATTTTCTGTTCTGTATAGTATGTTCTGTTTTGATTGGCTTGGCTTGGCTCCAGGATGATTAGGGGGCAGCAGGGTGGGTGGGTGGGTGGGTGGGGGATTTGCCCCTCTGCTTGCTTTTTATGCTCAGCGTCATGTATTGGTCGCCATGATGCTGAGGGGGGCAGCGTGGGGGGGGGGGGGGGGGGGGGGGGGGGGGGGGGGGGGGGTTTTTTTCTTTTTTTTTTTCTTTTTTTGTATTTTCTTTTTTTCTTTTTCTTTTTTCTTTATTTTTTCTTTTTATTTTTTTTTTTTTTTTTTTGTTTTTTTTTTTTTTTTTTTCTTGTTTTTTGTTTTTTTTTTGTTTTGTGTTGTGTTTTTTTGTTTTTGTTTTTTTTTTTTTTTTTTTTATTGTTTTTCTTTTTCTTTTCTTTTTTTGTTTTTTTTTTTGAGATTTTTGTTTTTTTTTTTGTACCTTTGTGTTCTGTTTTTGGTTCTGGTGGGGGGCTTGCCCTCTGCTTACTTCTTACGCTCAGCTCATGAATTTTTGCGATATGCGCATCACCCCTGCATACAGACACTACTATTTACGGAAAACGTGCATTCATTTTTTGTTACCTTATGTTTTGTTAATGCTATGTTCTGTTCTGTTTTGTTCTTTGCCATTTTATGTTTTGTTAATGCTCTGCTCTGTTCTGTTCTGTTTTGTTCTTTGCCATTTTATGTTTTGTTAATGCTCTGCTCTGTTCTGTTCTGTTTTGTTCTATGCCATTTTATGTTTTGTTAATGCTCTGCTCTGTTCTGTTCTGTTCTGCTCTGTTTTGTTCTTTGCTATCTTATGTTTTGTTCATATGCTGCTCTGTTCTGTTATGTTCTGTTTTGTTATCGGTATGTTATGTTCTGCTTTTTTTTTGCTCAGGATCCTGAAGGGGCAGCGTGTGGGTGGGTGGGTGGGTGGGGGGTGGGGGCCTTGCCCTCTGCTTGCTTCTTACGCTCAGCGTCATGTATTGTCGCCATGATGCGCATCACCTGCGGACAGACACGGGATTATGAATCAGTTTCTTTGTTTTTGTTATCATATTTTTTGGGGGTGCTCTGTTCTGTTCTGTTTTGTTTCGTTACAGACATGTTCTATGATGCCCAACACTACCGGACAGAATTGAAATCAGTATCTTTGTTTTTAAATGTACTGCCGCCATCATGCGCGTTACCTGCACATAGACGGGGAATTATGAATCAGTTTCTTTGTTTTGTTTTATGTATTGTCGCCATAATGTGCATCACCTGTGGTGTGATGTGGTGGTGTGGTATGTGGTGTGTGGTGTAGGTGTGGTTGTGACCTTGTGTCGCCTTTGTGCGGGGGGATAAGGAGAGGGGGGGGAAAGAAGGGAACGTTAGGGCCTCTTTGGGCACCTTCCCTGACCTCAACCTCTGCCTCCCTCTCATTCTGAGGGACTTGTTCTGCCTCAGCATACATCTCCGGTGGAATGGGCCCAACAGGGATTTCACAGCTGCCTCTTCCTCCGGCTTCCTGCTCCTCATAAGCGCGCTGCATGGCTGCTGCACTGGCAGCTGCGGCCAACAGCTCTGCAGACGGTACCATCGCCCAAGGGTGCGACTGCCTGTCGGTGGGGGAGGGGGGGGGGGGGAGGGGTTGGGAGGGGGAAGGGGAGGCGGAGGGGGTTGGGGAGGGCAGGAGGGGCAGAGGGCGGGGAGGAAGGAGGGGGGGGAGGAATTGGGTTTTGGGGGGGAGGAGGGAGGGGATTGGGGGCGAGTGAAGGAGTTGGGGGTGGGGTGGGGGGGGGAAGGAGGGGGCAGAGGGGTGGTGATGGTGGTGATGATGGTGATGGTGGTGATGATGGTGATGGTGATGATGGTGATGATAGTGATGGTGATGATGGTGATGATGGAGATTATGGTGATGATGGTGTTGGTGATGATAGTGATGGTGATGCTGGTGATGATGATGATGATGATTCTTGACATCAAATTAAACAATGCAGCTTACGATTGCCTCCTTCTCCTCTAAATTTGAGCTACTCCCATGGGAATTGCAAAGGCTATCACTACTAAGTAGGGAACGGCAATATGATATCATATGATCTCATGTCATCATGTGATATTGTGTCATCATGTGATATCATATGATCTCATGTGAAGGTGGAGGTGGCTGATGGTGGCTGGTGGTGTTGGAGGTGGTGTTGGAGGTGGTGTTGGAGGTGGTGGAGGAGATGGATGGTGGTGGAGGAGGTGGTGGAGGAGGTGGTGGTGGCTGTGGAGGTGGTGGAGGTGGTGGTGGTGGCTGTGGAGGTGGTTGAGGTGCGGGAGGTGGTGGTGGCTGTGGAGGTGGTGGAGGTGGAGGTGGCTGGTGGTGATGGTGAAGGTGGAGGTGGTGGATAAGGTGGATGGTGGTGGTGAAGGTAGAGGTGGTGGAGGTGGATGGTGGTGATGGTGAAGGTGGAGGTGGTGGAAAAGGTGGATGGTGGTGGTGAAGGTAGAGGTGGTGGAGGTGGATGGTGGTGGCTGCCTCACCTGTAGTCTCCCTTTCCTCTTCTGAATTACTCTTCTGAATCACTCTTCTACCTCACCTGTGGTCTCCCTCTCCTCTTCTGAATCACTCTTCTGCCTCACCTGTGGTCTCCCCTCCTGGTCTCCCTCCCTCTTCTGCCTCACTCTTACTGCCTCACCTTGGGTCCTCCCTCCCTTCTCTGCCTCACTCTTCTGCTCACCTGTGTCTCCCTCTTCCATCATCGGGAATCACTCTTCTGCCTCACCTGTGGTCTCCCTCCCTCTTCTGCCTCACTCTTCTGCCTCACCTGTGGTCTCCCTCCCTCTTCTGCCTCACTCTTCTGCCTCACCTGTGGTCTCCCTCTCCTCTTCTGAATCACTGCTACTCCCCCCGCTGTCACTGATCTCCACCTTGACTGGTTCTGGAGCTGGGGCTTTGGCAGAGGGGGGCGCATTGTCTTTAGGGGGGACCCAACCTCAACCCCCCCCCCCCCCGCCCTCTTTCGCAGAGGTACAGGTGTCAGTACAAATGCTGCTGGGTCGCGCTAGTTCGTCGAACACAAAGCCTAGGACGGAGAGAGTTGGCGTGGCCTTGTGGGAAAGCTGGTATACACCCTGGGTTGTGAGTTGTTTATTGTTGTTGTTGTTTTTGTTGGGTGGTGGTGGTGTGGTGGTGGATCGTGGCTGGTGGCTTGGTTTAGGCGGTTATAGTTTTGTATATTGGTGGTGAAGGGGTGGTACCCTTTGGCGTGGCTGGTGGTGGGTGTTGGAGTGTTTTTCGTTGTAGTGTATGCGTGGAGGTGGTGTTGGTGTAGGAGGTGTTGGAGGTGTTGGAGGTGTTGGAGGTGGTGGTTGTGCTGGAGATGTTGGAGGTGGCTGGTGGTGGTGGCTGGTGTTGGTTGTCTTTGGTGGTGGCTTTGGTGTGTGGTGATTTTTCTTTGTGGCTGGTGGGTCGGTTATGGTGGTGGATCGCTGTGGGTCTATCTTGTTCATCAAACACTAAGCCTAGGAAGGAGAGAGTTGGCGTGGCCTTGTGGGGAAGCTGGTACACAACCTGGGGTTGGGTTGGTTGAGTGTGATTGTGAGTGGGTTGTTGGACATGTATCTGATTGTAATTGTGATTGTGATTTATGATTCGGTGTGCAAGCGTGCGTGTATGTGTATATGTGTGTATGTGTGTATGTGCACGTGTGATTGTGTCTGTATGGGCCTTCATGTGTGTGCGTGTTTGTCTGTATGTGTGCGTGTGTGCATGCGCAGGTTATTGTTGTTGTTGTTGTTGGATCCACACAACACACAAAACAAATACTATTTTCAGGCGCAGCCCATAAACAAACTCCCACTCGCCGGCCTCCTGCCAACGACATTCCACAAATCACCCACTCCCCCCCCTCTTGGCCCCCACCCCCCCCTTCCCCCCCCCCCCCCCCCCCCCCCCCCCACACCCACCCCCCCCCACACAGATTCACACCACCTCTCCCCTCATCCTCACTCCCTCCCATCCCTCTCCCCCCCCCCGCCGCCAAGTCTCTCTCTCCCCCCCCCCCCCCCCCTGCCCACAACACACACACGTCCTCTCCCCCCCTCATGGATGCATATCTCATCTGCCATCGCACTAGGGAGCCGTGTTTATCTTGCGCTAGCTCAAGTCGTCAACAAAGCTTCATCAAATCTTCACCCAGGGTGTCCCCCTCCCCTCCCACTCCCTCCCATCCCACATCAATATCCCCATCCCTTCTCCCTTCCCTCCCCCCCTGCCCCCTTCCCACCCCATCCAGTCGCCTCCCACCTTGTTTATCTTGTGTTAGTTCAAGTGCTCAAACACAAGCTTCATCCAACTCTTCACATCACATCCGGGTCTGTCCTTCCCTCCCATCTCTTTCTCCTCTTCTCCTCCCCTCCATCTCCTTCCCCCCTCGCCCCCTGCCCCACCCCAACCCTTTGCCTCCCCCCTTGTTATTCTGCTAAGAAGTAAGTGCCCACATAGCTTGATCCAACCCTTAACACCAGGGCCTATCATCCAATCCCTCTCCAATCCCCTTCCATTCATCTCAGAATTCGATCCACTTCGCCTCCCCCCCACCCCCCCCCCCTCCCGTTCCCTTCCCTTCTTCTCTCATTCCCCTTTCCCCCCCTCCCCACCCCGATCCAGTCACCTCCCACCTTTTTTTAAATCTTATGCAAGCTGAAGCACGCAGACAAGCTTATAATCCACCTTTAAATTTAGGTAAGGTCCGCCCCTCCCCTCGTCATCTCACACCAGGGCCTGTCAATCCAATTCCCTCCCCCCCCCCCCCCACCCCCCTCCCATTCAATCTAATCTCATTACTTCGAACCCCTTCCTCATCCCTTATCCCCCATTCCCTCTCCCACCCCTTCCCACCCATCACCCTCCCCCTCTTGTCTCCCAACCCACACCCATCCTCCCTCTTCCCAAGAGCTTGATCCAACTTCTACTTAGGTCTGTCTTTCCCCCCCCTCCCCCCCCTCCTTAAATTTCATCAAATTCAATCCCCTGTCCCCTTCTCCCCTCCCCCACTCCCTCCCCTCCCTCCCTTCCCCTTCCCTCCCTTCCCCTACCTCTCTCTTCCATCCCCTTTCTTCTCCCTCCCCCTCTCCCCACCCCACCCCATGAAATCGCATCCCACCTTGTTTATCTTGCGCAGGCTTAAGTGCTCAAACATAAGCTTGATCCGACTCTTGACATCCGGGTCTGGAACTTGGGAGATGTCTGCAACCTTGCCCTGGTCAACAGTCCACAACAACTGGGAAGTGTATGTGGGGTGGGGTGGGGTGGGGTGGGGGGAGGAATAATGGGGGTTGGCTTGGTATGGTTTGGGGTTGATTCCCATTTTTACCACATTTACGATTTTAAACCATCCTCTTTGATTTCAGATGATTGGATATAAAATAAATGATACATGAATCCCCACCCCCCTCCCACACCCAGACAACTTCCCCTGCCCCCCTACCACCACCCACACACAAACTACTATACTATGTACATACACAAAGCAAACAAGCGGAATTCCATTTCTCTTCGGCATTTTTCATTTTAAGATATTGAGAAATTGAATGCTCATTTATGTTGTGTACCAGATCCCGTATATTCTCTAGAATCTTCCGTCCTTCTTCATGGTGCTTTTACTCCCGCTTCGGCTTACGCGGAGGTGTCCTTAACTTCATGTCCTGTGAGTAACTGTATTACACGGATGTAACAATTTCAATTTCACTTATACTCCATGCATTTTGTGTGTATCCCATCGCATCCCGTCTCAAGCCTCAACCATCGTATCCCCTCCCCTCCCATTCAATCTCATCCAATTCGACCCCCCCCCCCCCCCACACACACACACCCCACCCCTCCCCCCCCCTTCTTCTCCTTGTTGCTCACACTCCATGCATTATGTAGTTATCCCATCGTATCCCATCCCACACCATCCCACTCCCCTCCCATTCAATCTCATCCAGTTCAATCCCCCCCTTCTCGCCCTCCTTCTCCTTGTTGCTCACACTTCATGCTTTCTGTGGGTATCCCATCATATCCCACACCGCACCACACCATCCCGCCCCCCCCTCCCATCATATACCCTCCCCTCCCATTCAATCTCATCCAATTTATGTGTATCGCACAGAGGGACCGATTTTATTCTGCACATGGTCTGATACCGTCAAGCTGATAGAAGCTTGTAACAATGATTATTCATAATTATTATTTTCAATATTTTCAATTATTAATAATAATTTTATCCAAGGTGGCTCTTCATTTGGACTACTTACGCGCTGACGTAGTACATAGTGTAGGTGACGCATGGTGACTACTGCTACTTGCGGCTTACGCAGTGGTGTCCTTAACTTCACGTCCTGAGAGTGGCTCATTACTCGGATGTAACAATTTCAATTTCAACTTCAATTTCAATGTAGGTGACGTGCACACAATGACAGTCTACACTTCCTAACCTCCCTCAGGCCCCCCGCAACTTCAGCATTTCAACGAGCTCTAAAACGAATAGAAGCGTGAAACAATTATTATTTGTCCTCTTCCTCTTCTTCTTCATCTTCTTCTTGTTGTTCTTCTTCATGACCTGGCAGTCCTTGAGGACAACTTGTAACACATAATGACCTGGCAGTCCTTGAGGACAACTTGTAACACATGATGACCTGGCAGTCCTTGAGGACATCTTGTAACACATAATGACCTGGCAGTCCTCGAGGACAACTTGTAACACATAATGACCTGGCAGTCCTTGAGGACAACTTGTAACACATAATGACCTGGCAGTCCTTGAGGACAACTTGTAACACATAATGACCTGGCAGTCCTTGAGGACAACTTGTAACACATAATGACCTGGCAGTCCTTGAGGACAACTTGTAACACATAATGACAGTCTACTCTTCCCAACCTCCCTCAGGCTGTTTCTGCTCTGATACCTCCAAACGAATAGAAGTGATGATAACACCTGCCAGGTGTTGCGACCCTGTGCTACACGTGGGCTTGGTAGCTGAAAACAGTTGGTAGCTTACAGCCCTTCTCCACGTCGCCAGGAGGCCGAATCGAAGAAGTAAGGAACCGAGATACTTTGTTTTCGCCCCCTCCGTCTGCCTCCCAATTTCGAGGCGAAACTAAATTCCGATGAAATCCACTACCTGGTGGGGCCACGTGGTATTAAGGGAGCCCCGTCTTACAGCTGTAGGGAACGAGCTTCCACTTTACCTGGACAAAGCTACCATGGCGGTTGACAGTGACCGCCAACACTTAAGCGCACACTAATTTGAACCCCGTACCTTCATCATTTCAGCGAGCTATAAAAACGAAGAGAAGCATGAAACAATTCTTCTTCTTCTTCTTCTCCTTCTTCATACGCTTGCTGTCCTCGAGGACAACATGTAACATGTAATGACAGTTTTTCTCATCCTATCTCCCTCAGGAGCTTCCACAAGTAACAATTATTATTATTATAAAGGTGGCCGTCCTTGTGGACTACTTGTTGCACTTAATGACACTCTACTCTTTCTAACCTCCCCCATATAACAATTATACTCTTCTTCTTCTTCTTCTTCTTCTTCTTACCTCCCTTAGGTCCTTCTTCATGGGAGGGTGCAGCCACAACAGGTCACGTAATGACAATCCACTCTTTCTAACCTCCATCAGATCCTTCCCCCATACAACAGTTATCTTCCTCCTCCTGCTCTTCTTCTTCTTCTTACCTCCCTCAGGTCCTTCTTCATAGGAGGGTGCAGCCACAACAGGTCACGTAATCCATTGGCTGCTGCTCTCTCCCTGTCCAGCTCCGACATCTGGTCATCTAAAGGGGGGGGGCATGGGCATGGGCATGGGGGGGCATGGTGTGTGTGGTTTGTGTGGTGTGCGTGTGGGACATATGGCCATCTAGGGGGGTGGGGGTGGGGTGGGGGGGTGGGGGGGCATGGGCATGGGGGGGCATGGTGTGTGTGGTTTGTGTGGTGTGTATGGTGGGGACATATGGTCATTTAAGCAGAGGGTAGGGTAGGCGGCTGAATTGTGGACTATGCTCACATGCTGTTTTGGGTGTATGGTCTGTGGTTTGGTTTGGGTGTTGTGTTGTGGGGGGGGGTGGGGGGGGGGGGGGGTGGGGGGGGGGGGGGGGGGGGGGGGGGGGGGGGGGGGGGGGGGGGGGGGGGGGTGGGTGGGGGGGGGGGGAGTGTGGGGTTGTGTGGTGTGGTGTGGTGTTGTGCGGTTCGTTATGGTGTGGTTGTGGGTTTTGTTGTGTTGTTGGGTGGTTGGTGTTGGTGTGGGTGTTGGTTTGGGTGTGGGTGTGAGGGTGGGATGGAGTGGGGGGCGGGGGGCACCGCAAGGGCATTGGCATGGGCCATGGGCCATGGGCATGGGCTGGGCATGGTGCATGTCGGGCATGGCATGCATGTCAATGGGCCTTGGCATGGCATGGGCATGGGCATGGGGCATGGAATGGCCATGGGCATGTGCATGGGACATGGTGTGTGATTGTGTTTGTTTCTGTGGTCATGGTCAATAGGCCATAGGGTACGGACATACCACTGCTGGATGTATCACGGTGTGAGTGTTTACTCTTCTTCTTTGATTTTTTGTCCTTGGACCCCTTTTTCTCTTTCTTGTCCTTGCTGGACTTCTTTTTATGGTCCTTGTCCTTCCCCATGCCGCTTATCAGTCAGCCTAGGGATGATGGGGTAGAGCTTGGCTGACAGAACCCAACTGCCTGAATGGAGTGAGCTGCCAACGGAGAGGTTCTGTAGTTTGAAGGGTGAAGGCTAGAGGTTGAGGTTACGGCTCCGTCTAATGAACTGAGGTTTTCGATTCGCAGATTTTCGATGCTTTGATGAACAAGGCAAGCGTTAATCAACGCGTTAATTGTCAGGAAACAGAAAACGGAAAACCCAGAAGGCAGCTAGCGTTGACGCCCGACATGGACTCAGTGTACACAACCACATGACAACCACCAACCACCAACCATGGCGGTACAATCTAAGTGCCGCTTGAGATGACAACTGGAGAGTGCCACATTCGTCGACCAGCCACTGCTTTTATCATCAATCTCTAACCTATCTCCTCCTCGCCAACCCCCTTTAAAAATGGCTCTCTCCATGATGAAGAACATGTCGGTGAGTTGCTGCCGCCTACTGCTTACGGAACTGCCGCCTGCCGACTGCTTACCGAACCAATGCAGCAAGCCCGAGCACCAGTGCTCTTTGGTTAGATTGCATGGCCTTTCATGGATGCTCGCCTTCTGCGGGCGAAACAAACCTGCGTAGACTAAACACGGATAGTGAAATCACACTGCTGATAACAGAATGCAAGCTTGGAAGTGCAGCAAGCCCAAGATCTGTCTCAATGCCACGTCTTGCGATCAGTCTACCTTAGCCCTCCTCGCACGCCGCATGCGCTTTATTCAACCCCCTGATCGCGTGCTTACCCCTCGTGTTAGCTGCCTGCGCAAAAGCTGGTGCCATGCCCCACGCAAGCTATGTTGGGTTGGTCTTGATTACATGCCCTCACCGTCTGCGGGCTGAGTTAACATGGGTAGATCATGCGCTGCTAGAACATGCACTTTAGCACGGGCCGCAGTCACGATCAGTCTGCCCGAATGTTGTTACTGCGCCCCAAGTAGGTCGAAAGAGGCCAGATTGTGCTGGATGGTTCACAAAAGCTGACACATAGGCCCTCTCCTGATGCAGCCATCCCCTTCCTTTTAGGTTGCGCTCTACTCGATTACTTTGAGCAACGACAAGCCCCACTGAACGGCGCCAAGCGGTCCGAGTAGTAATACTATCTCACAACCCCTCACCATCGGCATAGCCTCTTAGTCTTGCATGCCATTGCTGTATATCACCACGATCCTCCTTGGTCGAGCTAGAACGTGTCGCGCTTTCTTGGACTTCTTTCCCTACAGCACTGTTCGCACCTAGTCATTGCCATGCCGGAATTAGGCTTATCCCAGATAAGGGCAAGGGCATAATGCCATCTGATTCATCCGGAGGGGATTCACCGTTCCGTCAGCGTCGGGAAGCATGTTATCAAATCGATCAACCCTGGAGCTTGCAGATACGACCGTGCAGCGATCTACGGCTCTCCCCCTTGCCCTCTCGTAACACACCCGGAATGCCCATTACCACCCCGCGACCCTGGTCCTCCTACCCCTCCACTTGCCTCCTTACCCTTGCACCCTCGCATCCCCCCCCCCCCCCCCTCCTATATAACTCCTCCCCGCGCGATCCCGCTTCTGGGAATCTCGCCCGCCTTGCCCAGCTGGATACCGCCGATCCTCGGATTATGCGGGCCCGATCATTACAGATTGAGGCCAGATCTCCCTCCGGTGTCTGGGGAAAGTCGATCGTACGTACTCTTATCCCTGAACTCCCCATGGTCCACGACTATACCATCTCCTGCTAGACCATGTCCCTCTTCACTGCCTCTCCCCCTGGTCCTTCTGCCATGACTTCCATTGCCCAATTCATCCATTTGGTGCATGCTTGTCTGGGGTCAAATTATTGAAGCACTCACTGGCCTGCCAACAATGTAGTGTAATCATCAGTCTCATCTGCCCTACTCACACCCGACCTGTAGGTTACCCGCCCTGCTGCTGCCCGCACCACTGTGGTGGCTAAGGCCAACGTGGACCGCCGTGGAGTCCTCAGCATGATCGCCGGTATGTCTTCCACCCCTAATATTTAGAGAACGGCAATACAACTTCATGTCACCTTAAGATGCCAGCAGTCTGACCAGGCTAAAGTTGCCATTTACATACGATATCATATGTTGCAATTTGTATAATAACATACTCGCCTTTGATCAACATCATATCGTATGCCAGTCTCTACCTGAATGTTTTCCACCCCTAATGTTTTTCCCAACTCTCCTCAGCATCATATCCGGTGTAGTTATAATTCCCAGCAGACGTTGCCTAAGCTCTATCCCACACAGCTACCGCATGTCAACTGCTGAACTTGTATCCTCTTGCTTAAACCATGCCCATAGTTTTTCTTGTCGGCTACCAGCAGCAGCTCCCCTGGCTGGCTACCCAGCCTAACCTAAGCATTGAACTGCAGCTGCTGGCAGAATGATCATCCCAGACTTTCCAGTACTTCTGCAATCTTAGGACTCAGCCCAGTGGCTGGCTCTGGGAGCTGCCTAGAAGCTGCTGCTTGCAGCTGAAAAGAAAAGCTATGACCATGTCTAGTGTGTTTGTGATGTGTGTGTGGGAGCCAGTGACCTGTGGGGATGTGTTCATGGGAGCGACACTTCCAATTGTGTTCCTGTGCAACACTCCAATCGGGTACCCGCGCTTATCATCATGCATTGCCCTCCCTCACCCACACTAAGCCCAACTGATGATAACAGATTCTGGTAACCTTGGCGTTTGACACTTCAGTGTATGACGACACCTATCTCTATGTCTGGACCTCTGATGGAAGAATGCATTCAAACGCACACGCGCATGCATTTGAACATACAAGCCTTCAAGCACACATGCTCTGCCACCTGTGCCTTAACCTCGTGCATAAATGACGACACCTATCTCTTTATGCCGACTTCTGATGGATGAATGCATTCAAACGCACAACCCTCACTGTCTAACTGCTGTTTTGTCCCTTATAAACATATGGCGAAACCAGTCTCAGTGTCTGAACCTAAGATGGCCAGTACCAATATATCTTGTATGCATGGTCAAAGTCTTGTTTTGTACATACTGCGGGGACTCAAGTTGACACTGCACAAGGAGTCCCAGGCCATTCTGAAAATCAACACGCACTTGGCTTGGAGCCAAGGGGGCTGTTGCTGTTGCCCCCCTGGCTTGTGTGTGTCTCACCAGCACACCTGGCTCAATCCCCTTTTTAGAAAGCAGACGCGTTTTGACTACTTGAGCATAGAAACATCCCATCCTCACCCTTTCGTTCTATTCCATGCCCCCCCCCCCCCCCCCCCCCCCCTCACACACATACACCTTCACCTCCAATCGCACCCCTCCTCGCCCCACCCTCATCTCCCACCCTGCTTCACCCTACCTTCCCCCCTCAGTCACTGGCGCTGCCTTGATGCTACCCAAGGAGGCCCAGGCCATTAACATCCCATTCCTATCCTCCCATGCTATTCCATGCCCCCACCCCAACCTCCAATCACATCTCTCCTCGCCCCACCCTCACTCTCACCCTGCCTTGCCTTACCTTCCCCCCTCAGTCACTGGCGCTGCCTTGATGCTGCCCAAGGAGGCCCAGGCCATTAACATTCCCGCCCAGGACAGCTACGGAGGTATGGGAAAGGGAGGTGGAAACATGACCAAGTCCTCCACCCGGGCATCAATGGAGGGTTACTCCATGGAGGGATACACTGGTGAGCAGGGTACTTCATTTTCTCATTTTGGGTTGCGCTTTTGACGCAACTGAAAACGGATATTTGCGCGCTGCGCCCCCTAGGGGGTCTAAAAATTGTGTCAATCGCGCAGTCGGGCTCCAATACCTTGCGCAATAGCGCGCTTAGTACCCTGCTGGTGAGTCATAGGGTGGTGGTGATGATGCAAGAGTGGTGGTGGAGGCATTTGAGTGACGGTTGATGGCATTTGAGCATTGGGAAGGGCGGTGGAAAGATGACTAAGTTCTCCACCCGGGCATCAATGAATGGCTACTCCATGGAGGGCTTCTCCTATGAGTCTATTTTAATATGTGAGTCTATCCTATGCTTTGATTTGAAATGCTGTAGTCTCTGCCCAAGACTGTGAGCAGCTGAATATGAGAAAGTGGATCATAGGATGATGAAAGATAATGGTGGTGGTGATGATGATGATGATATCCTCTTCCGGGGTGCCCTCCTGGACTCCAAATGTGCCCGTTGGTTGAGTCAGTGATGCGAGTGGTGGTGAAATGATGACGTGATGGGGGTGGGGATGATGTACAGGAGTATCCAGCTGACCATAGTGGAAAGAAAGAAGACAAAGAAACAGTTTGAGTGAGAGGTGTCGGCATTTGAGTGAGGGGCAATGTCATGCAAGAGTGGTGGCGGAGGCATTTGTGTGATGGGTGATGGCATTTGAGTGAGGGGCGATGTCATGCAAGAGTGGTGGCGGAGGCATTTGAGTGAGGGGTGATGTCATGCAAGAGTGGTGGCGGAGGCATTTGAGTGAGGGGCGATGTCATGCAAGAGTGGTGGTGGAGGCATTTGAGTGAGGGGCGATGTCATGCAAGAGTGGTGGTGGAGGCTGACACGTGTGCAGACGCGTATGCGAAGAGCACTTTGCTGATTAGCTGAGTATCCGGCCTGGGGTCAAGTCATCGGGAATTTTTTGAGGATTTGCTAATTAAAATTTGTATTTTTTCAATCGGAAATGTATATTTGGTGACAATGCCCAGGGGGGGGGGGGGGGGGGGGGGGCAAAAAAAAGGTGCTAGACCCCATCATAAAAAAGTGCTGAGGCACCCTTCTGCAGACCCCCCCCCCCCCCCCCCCCCCCCCCCGGCTCCGGAACCCACTATACAGTGACCATCTCAGCCACCACTTAGTGTTATGGTGTCTAATTAGGCTCATTTTACAGGGTTTTCATAGGCCTATCCATTGAGGTTGGTCTTGAGACCACTGGGGAATGTTTGAAGCATAGAAAATCATCATCACCAATGTTACATTGTTTGGTGAGGCTTGGAGATCAGTCAGTCAGTTAAAATAAAAGTCAGCCTAAAAAGTCAGTCAAAAGAAGAAGCAGTGAACTACCACGAGGTCTCGCTCTGTACTTCGTTGTACTCGTGTTGGTTACGGCGTTGAGAGAGAGAGAGAGAGAGAGAGAGACCCTAGACCCCCCCACCCCCACCCCCCTCTGCCCTGGGGAAAATATGTAGATCCCTACCCCAATAGCATAAATGGACTGGTATTTAGTTGAGGAACACTTGGGGGAACACCCTAGTTCCACTCCCATGTCATTCTGAGGGCTGTAAAAAAAGTGCCTGAAAAGTACCTAATTTTTTTAAAATGTTGGATTTTTTCCTCAACCCCCCCTAGCACTTCTAGCCAACAGTTGTTTTAGATCGGTAAAAGTGTGTGAAAGCGTGGATCGACGAGGTGGAGGAGATGGAGACTATGGGAGGGTTGTGGCAACCGGGCTTGTTCGGGGGGGCTCCAAAATCTGCATCATGAGGTGCGACCGGTTTCAAAACCTGTGTCGGTGACGCACCCTAACCCTGACCATGAGATGCAACAGATCCCTCCAAAATCTGTATATGTGAGGCATCGTCAAGACCAACACTAATGTTAACCCAGCCTGCCTGCTCGTGAGGGAATGGCAATATGATATCATTTGATGCCGGAAATCTGACTAGGTTGCCATTTATGTACAATCTCATATGATGCAGTTTGTGTGATGTCATCCTCGCCTATGGTCAACATCATATGATATGCCAGTCCCAGCTCGTGAGTGGCCTCATGCTCTACTTCCTGTTTCCAGCGCACAACTAAATGATCACTGTAGCATGAACTCAGCGCACCCGTTGGTGAATCGACTGTTTGGGGTTCTGGTCATCAGTACTTCCTCTTTTTAGCCCCTCCTAATTCCAAGGTTGGGCAATTCCTTACAGCCTGTTTGGGTACCCCCTTGACTGTCACAACTTCCTTCATACAAAACAAACTCTCAATGTTAACTTTTCTGTCCATGTAGGAACCAAGAAGGGAAGCTACTTGAACCCTAGGGAGAGGAGGGAGCTGCGTGCTGCTGCCCGCGAGAACGCTGGCAAGTAAGCAACAAGACCTGGTACATGTCCATGACGCTACGCCACGTGACAAATACGAGCTTATTTATCTCTCATTTCCAACACATAGGTCGAACCTGACCATGTTGCATCTCAGTTACATAATCTGTACATTTAATGCACCTTCGAAACAATGTAAATTGTCCCCTTGCGTCTGCCCCAATCCTCAGCTCTTATGGCCCTCGTGATATTTGAACTTGGCTACATGGCTTCAGCCAGTAATTTGGCTGCCCGCCGTCTTAGGCAGTAAAAACATTCTGCGCAAGAAAATGTCAACGCGAACTGACCACTATTTTCGTTGATCCCTCGTGATTTTCCTTTGGGTGCCTACGCATGTAAGGAATTCTCAGTCTTTCTTTATCTCCCTAAGGTGGCAAAGACGGTTACACTGGGGGAGCCTCGTAACCACAGGCTAGACGTCGACCCAGGCCTTCGTCTCACGCCACCTGACGATGCCACATAGGCGGTTTCACCAGAGACCAATTGGTCGCAATACAAAAACGAAATCCAGCTGATCGGGCGTGGTCTAGTAATGAATCCTCAATTAGTAGGTGGCTCTGGTTAGCAGAAGAGGCCCTACCTCCTGGGGTGAAAATCCTTTCTACAGAAGTGAAAGGGCGTTGACCATGGTCTGTCTTAAATGTACTCAAGCATTTTGCAGGCCAGGGGTTGCCAAATATAATGAATAACAGGGAGGCGGGGGGGGTTCCGTCCTTTCCGGAGTATGTGGTTGTAAATGGTGTACAGTAGATTATACCGTATAGTGAAGTTGGCAGTTTGAACTTGGTAAGACAGCTTCAGCCAGCAATTTGGCTGCTCGCCGTCTTCGGCAGTACAAACAATAACTAGGGGAAATGCAAACTCGTACGAATTATTGCTAGGGGGGCCCACCGACGTTTATGACGTTTCCATGTAGCACAAAAGTTGGTACCCCGAGATTATTTTGTTTATTTCTGTAACACTCATTTCCCCACCTCTTCAGTCCAAAACTGTATTGCTATGGAATGCCTTTGTGGTCCAAGGTTCATAAGTTTGAAGAGTTCGTCCCTGCAGATTTTACATCACCCAACCCTTCACACACACACACTTAGTGACTAGTCACAAAAAATGGCACCACCAACCAATAAGGCAATAAGTGGTAAGGCACAACTGAGCAAGACAGGATTAAACAAGCTAGCCCCACGTAACATGAAAAGACAGTGGTCAAGAGAAAAAAACGAATCCAGTATTTTCCCCAGATTT
Source organism: Chlamydomonas sp. ICE-L (assembly GCA_013435795.1). Lineage (NCBI taxonomy): Eukaryota > Viridiplantae > Chlorophyta > Chlorophyceae > Chlamydomonadales > Chlamydomonadaceae > Chlamydomonas > Chlamydomonas sp. ICE-L. The sequence goes on from JACBWV010000825.1 coordinate 4,040,747, forward strand.
AAAAGTTGTAAACCCTCAAACTAGCAGTACCCCTAGCTCACAGCCCACTCACATTTATGCTAGCACCCAACCACCCAACCTAGATATAGGGTTCCCCTATCCCGACCTGTAAGCTTGGACCCTAGGGTCTAAGTGTCAAGGATATGGGAGCATCCCAAAGCCATATAATAGTTGCTTAGTTACTTCTGGACGCGTGACTGATTACTTTCGGATGCCCCTAACGTTAAGGTTGGGGATATGTTGAGGGTTGCTCATACAGGTACGTTTCACGTCTCTTGGGCCAAAATCCATGTCTTGTGGGCCAGAATCTACGTCCTCCACGTACCAGACCCTCCCATATCTGCGTTAGAATCCACGAGTCATGGATTCTGGCCTAAGAAACGCAGCATATGAGAGCAGTAACGTCCCAGAACGTAGAATGGTGACTACTGCTAGCTCCGGCTTACGCAGTGGTGTCCTTAACTTCACGTCCTGAGAGTGGCGCATTACTCGGATGTAACAATTTCAATTTCAATTTCAATCCCAGAACGTAGATTACATGTAGTTCGAAGTGCCTTGTACAAGCCTGTGTACAGGTGTTGAAACTGTTGATGCCACATGATGACATTAAACATGAATTGTTGATGCCACATGAACCTGTTGCTGGCCGAAGCTATGTAACCAAGTTCCAGTTGAATAGTTGATGCCACATGCTGCGGCTGAAGAGTTACAGGCCTTCCAAAATGTTGAAGTTGGTGAGTGTCAAGACTGTCAACGGAGCTTGGGCACTCAGGCACAGATGCAGAGATTGAGGGAGAGAAAACAGAGAATAATTACAATGTGCGAGGACGTAACCTAAGAGCACAGCCACTTGGATGGTGGCATGGTTAAGGGTGTAGCCGGACGGTATGACAGTCCGGTATAGCAGACAGTAATGAGACAGTGAGACAACAGACAGCTATCGCTGACAGTGAGCAGCGTTCAAAACTGGAGCCATGCATGGTAACCAAGTTCAAGTTCTCATTTATCTAAGTGTTGAAGTGTCGGTGAAACATGAGGTGAATCTGGTACCGCAACAGTATACCTGTCTACTTGGTGGTTGGCCCCAGTGAGAGCAAACGGGCTGGCCCCTTCATCCTCCCGCCTTGTAACTCCTAAGCCTTGTAACTCCTAAGGCGTTATATTTATTTATTTAACTTATACACGGATACACCTGAGAAGATTGTGTCAGGCAAAATATACATATACTGGAGTAGGAAAATCATTTGAGAATAGGACTGAGTCCGGTCGCTAATATTAGTACTACGAGGTCGATAATTGTAAGCTAAATCTTATAAGCCGAAACTTACGCGGATTTGAAATATAAGATATTTAATTAATAATTATGACTTGCGACGCTAAGTCAGATGATCAAATCAGCACTTGGACTCAGGTCCTCCGACAGGCTAGAGCCATGTTATAGATCCTGATGACCTGGGATCTATGTTGATCACCAGAGCTTGACCAAGTCCATTTATCCTATCTTTCTGCCCCTGGACTGTTTGTATGTATGTTACAATCCAGGGGGTAGCCAACTAGGCTGAAGGAACTTGCCCAAACTCAAATTATCAAGATAATCTGACTACCCATGGACTGTATTTGCATTCAGAACTACACCAAATACTGTGGATTCGTTGCAGTGCTACAGGAAGTATTCTTGCAAAGCCAGGCCTGAGTACACCAGGGTTGTTCTAGACGCTGCGCCTTGCGTCACAGGCACAGATTTCCAAGTCATCCTGGCCGGACATCCTGGCCTTGCGTCACAGGTACAGATTTCCAAGACATCCTGGCCGGACATCCTGGCCGGCATCACAGGCACAGATTTTCAAGACATCCTGGCCGCAGATGCGCGACATTGCCTGGAAGCGTTTCTATGATACGAGCAGCCAGGAGCTCGATGAGCTGATTCGAATGCCCGAGTGCGGCAAGACACACAGACACAGATTCTGAAACCGGTTGCGTTTCATGATGCAGATTTTTGAGTCCCTTAGAACAACCTGGTGTCCACTGCTGAAACTTAGTATGCTCTCTGGCATCCGTGTGTGTCGGACGGAGGGGGGCTGGGATTGGAAGAAACTGAGCAGCCCTGAGTTGGCTGAAAAACCATGTAACCATCCAATCCAAGACAGTGTCCACTGCCGAAGCTTAAGCGGGCAGTGCAAGCTTCTTGTTGTTCTTCCAGCTAGTGATGTAGTAGTAGAAGAAGTCCATGTAGATAATGGTCTGCACGATTCCGGAGATCCATACTGCGGGGTGGGGCAGGGGTGGGTGGGGGTGTCAAGGTGGATGGGGGTGTAGGGGGGGGGGGGGGGGGGGGGGGGGGGGGGGGGGATGTTAGTCAGATTGAAAAATTGGTGGTTGGCCCCAGTGCAAGCAAACGGGCTGGCCCGCTCAATCTCACGTCTTGTCTTGGCAACTCGTCTCAACGTCACGTCTCGACAAGACGTGGTACCTATTTATTTATACGATTGAATGGTTTTTTTTCTTCAGAATTCTGGAGGCCATGTTGATAGCCACAAGTGGCTACCCAAGCCTCATTCTAGGACGGTGCGGTAGCACCGTCTGTAGAGCGTGGATCTGATAGGATCAAGGCAAGGTCGAGCCGAAGGAGTGGTCGAAGCTGGGACCAAGGAGTGGCCGAAAACAAATCCTGCCCAACAGAAGCGGGAGTTGTTTAACAAGAGCGATCTTGCACACAAAATGATGGGTATACTTGGGCTTGCCTAAGATAGAGAGGACTTAGTTGATGAGACAAGTCCTAGGCAGAGTAGCAAGCGATGCTGAAAATGTGCGGAGAGTGTTGGCAACGGAATCGAGCGGACCGTAGCAAGTTAGTTACGAGACCGTTGGCTGACGTGCCAGGCTTTGTCTCAGTCGTCAGTCGGTTGGTCAAACGGACAACGGTGTCACCCAGAGGGCTCCTGCTCCCCTGAAGGGCGGGCTCCGCCCAAAAACCTTTAATTCCGCCTTGACTCTGTCAGGTCATGGACCCATTTGGAGTCAAGTAGGGCATCAGGAAAAATGTAATTATCATACTTTAATTTGAACACGGCATGGCGAGTAAGTTTCCTGCTCACCCTCGCACCCCCAGGTGATGACATTTAATCTGCCCACCTCATTGTGGTTGATACTTGCACCTGAGTATCCCATTCCATTCTGAAATAGTCACCCACAGATAGTCACCCACAGATAGGGAACGGCAATATGATATCATATGATTTCATGTCATCGTATGATCTCGGCAGTCTGACTAGGCTTAAGTTACCATTTATATACATCATCATGTGATGCATTTTATATGATATCATATGATATCATACTCGCATTTGGTCTACATCAAATGATACACCGGTTCCTACCCACAGCCCACCCACAGCCCATTCCATCGCCTAATAAGCCCTGCCAGCTTCCAGCCAGCTCCACTAGTTAGCCACTGGATCAATCCCCAAGCTTTCAGCTGCATTGGAATGCTCGTCATGTCAGCTTTGAGATGCACTAGCCAGCTTCAGGTTTGGCCCAAGGACAGGACAAGGGAGCTGCCTGGAAGCTGCTGCGCGTAGCTAAAAAAATAAATAGTGTGCCCTGGGCCAGATGCGACCCAGGGCACAAATCACTCACCTGAGGGTCACATTCGTGGCGACCAAGGGCCCATTTTGCCCTAATTTTGCACACCTGAGGGTCGCACGGGGGTACGACCGCGAGACACTATGTGCGACCGGTCGCACACAACAAACTGCCCCTCGCCCATGCATACCAAGCCACTGCATGTAGTTGGGCCCTGCCATGTATCGGATGATCCGATAGACACCATTTGTTTGTGTGCGACGCGTCGCCATTCTGTTGCTGCCTGGCGATGCATGGGTCTGGCTAAACTAGTTGGAAATGCCCCACCCCACCCCGGACTAGCATGCTCCGTTCTACGCGGGGTTTGGGGGTCAGCGCATCGCACCGGGGTCGCACCGAGTCGCCCTATTTACGACGCATCGCACGGAAAAAACAGTGCCAGTAGATACACAAAGAAAATCCTGCTGTCCCATTCCAAACCTAGATTTTTCTATAACACAAAAAATAAACGATTATTACCCATACTGAAGGAGGCAGCGTTGCAATCAACCACTGCATCCAGAATTGTCCCATCATTAAGGTTTTGCAAAAAGACATGGCAAGGGAGCTGCCTGGAAGCTGCTATGCGAAGACAACAAGTAAACAGTGTGCGTAGCCCCATTCTTACCAAGCCACTGCCTGTAGCTGGGCTCTGTCATGTATCGGTAGATCCAGTTGAGGATGTACAGACTTCGGTATGTTCTGCAGTACAAAAGAGGGACATAAGGGGGGGCAGGTCAGCTTGCAGGGTAGTGGGGGATGCACTGAATTAGATGTGGAACATGCACTGGATTCGGAGGTGGAGGTAGTTGGGCTTCATCATGCATCACCAGATCCAGTGGAGGATGTACACACTTCGGTATGTTCAGCAGTGCAAACGCGTCAGGGACACATGGGGGGGGGGGGGGGGGGGGGGGGGCAGGTCAGCTTACAGGGTAGCAGGAGGTGCACTGAATTGGACGTGGGACATGCACTGGATGTGGAGGTGTAGATACTTGATGAGGGGGGTGTACTGGGATTGGTATTGGTATTGGGAGCAAGAGTAAGAGTGAGGGTGGGATTGTGAGTAGGAGAGAGAGAGGGAGATGTACAGGGATTAAGATTGGGAGTGCATAAGGATATGTCAGCACCACAGATTTACTTACTTGATGGTGGTGAACAACTCCAATTGAATCATAATTGATTCTTTCAACACTGAGGGGTGCATTTTGAAGTGTGCGTGTGGTGAGTGTGTGTGTGGTGGTGGGGGTGGGGGTGGTGTGTGTGTGTGGGGGGGGGGGGGGGGTAATGCTTTGGGCATGGTCATGATGAAGCTGCTCAGTACATGGTTATAGCAACATTCACAAGAGCCCAAGGACGGGCCCTTCAAGAGTTTAGCGAGCGTCCTACCACAGGAGTCCAGATAGTCAACTACTTTACTTTTATTTAATACTAACAGCCCAACGCCAACCAGGGCTAACATTCAAAATGTGTTCAGCAGCAATATAAACAATATATGAAGAAAGCCTCTACTGAAAGTTGTTCTTGATTATTTGAGGATGGGCAAGTCCCTTTGGCCTTCCCGGCTACACCCTGAACTGTAACTACATTTGCGTCGGCAGAACAGAATACGGTGAGCAGTGCAGCGTGAGTGTGTAACAAAGATGAGAGGTTCCTGAGGTTCTCCCATTGATAAAGACATGTCCTAGAACAAGACAAGAAAACACACAAGCATTCAAATAAGCAGAACAATGAACGGTCAGCAGTGCAGCGTGAGTGTGTAACAAAAAAGAGTGGTTCCTGAGGCGCTCCTGAATGTGACATACATCCAGGACTGGAACGCACTTTTGTTAAATTTCTGGATACATTCTGCCTGGACTTAAGTTGTGTGGCCAACAACAGGGGACACAGGCATACCTACATACATCATATACATGAGCGACCTTTGACCAAAGGGTGTTTGTGTATGTGTGTGTGTGTGTGGGGGGGGGGGGGGTATGTGGTGGTGGTGGTGGTGGGTGATGGTGGTGAGGGTGGGTGGGTGGTGATGGTGGTGGTGGTCTACAACCCACGACCAACAGTGCTTTCCTTTTTTTACTTTAACATGACACATACAGCTGTACAGGTGGAGCAGCAGCTTCTAGGCAGCTTCCTGATCCACCTGTACAGCTGAATGTGTCAGGTTAAAGGTGCACTAGCTTGCGTTAGGTTCGCTTGAACAGCCAGTCAGGGGAGCTGCCTAGAAGCTGCTGTTTGTGGTCGAAAAAGAAAGCACCGTTGGGCATGGCTTAAAGATGCTTATTCAGGCATGCCTTAGTCATCCGTTATTTAGTTGTTACAGTCCAGGGGTAGACCTAACAGGCTAAAAGGACTTGCCCAACCATGAAAGGACAGACTTCGACGAAAAGTACTGATGAACTGAACCCCAAGCAATCATTTCACCGACGGGGGGCCCTGAGTTCGTGCTACAGTGAAAACTAGTCCTGCGATGAGATATCCCCCCCCCCCCCACACACACACACACACACACACACACACACACACACTCATCCCCCCACACACACACCACCACCACCACTACCACCACCACACACACCAGCCCCGCCCCCTCCCCCGAAAAGATAAGCCCTGAAGCTGCACTCACCCCAGAAGGAAGACGTAGTTGCCCGTCAAGTTGTCAATGTTCTGGGTTCGCTGCAGCAGCACAAGCTGAGGCAAGATGGCGACGGCCTCCAGGTAGATGGAGAAGGTCCATAGAAGCTGCGGGGAGTGGGAGGAGAGGTGATGGTGGTGGTGTGATGGTGGTGTGATGCTGGTGGTGGCGTTGGTTGCGGCTGATTGGTGGTGTGTGATGGTGGTGTTGATGCTTGTGGTGCGTGGGTTGCGTTGATGGTGGTGGTGTGATGGTGGTGTGATGCTGTGGTGGCGTTGGTTGCGGTGATGGGTTGATGGTGGTGATGCTGGTTGGTGGCGTTGGTTGCGGTGATGGTGGTGGTGTGATGGTGGTGTGATGCTGGTGGTGGCGTTGGTTGCGGTGATGGTGGTGGTGTGATGGTGGTGTGATGATGGTGGTGGCGTTGGTTGCGGTGATGGTGGTGGTGTGATGGTGTTGGTGTGATGATGGTGGTGGCGTTAGTTACGGTGATGGTGGTGGTGTGATGGTGGTGGTGTGATGGTGGTGGCGTTGGTTGCGGTGATGGTGTTGGTGTGATGGTGTTGGTGTGATGATGGTGGTGGCGTTGGTTGCGGTGATGGTGAAGGTTGATTGGTGATAGTGGAGCTGATGGTTATGATATTCATTATGCTGGTGGTAGTGATGAAGGTGATCATGTCGGCGAAGATTGCCATGATGCTCTTGCACTTCCTCCTGCTAGATGCGCTCCTGCTTCAACCCTGCCTCCTACCATCCCCGCTGGAGGACTGCTGGAAGCTTTGCAAGCCTGCATAAATCACCCCACCACCTCCCACCATCACCCCACCATACCTCCCACCATCACACACACACACTGACACACACATCGGGCTTGCAAAGCTTCCAGCGGTCCTCCAGCAGGGAGGGTAGGATGCAGGGTTAAAGCAGGAGCGCATCTAGCAGAAAAAAGTGCAGGAGCAGATCTAGCAAGGTGCTGCTGATTTTGTGATTCAAATGAAGATGACATCTCATTCTGTGCATGCTAAATCGATACCTATATGTGTTATCACGCTTCCCCTTCATGATGATATCTTGAAGAAAGAAGGAAAAGCGGAACCAGGGCCTGCGTAAACCTCTTAGACCCTCTTCGTAGCGCACCTTAGAGGGTCTAAGAGGGTCAAAGAGGTTTCAGCAGACCCTGGTTTCGCTTTTCCTTTTTTCCTTCAAGATATCATCATGAAGGGGAAACGTGATAAGTGACCTATCAAATCAACTGCCAACGCGGCGTTCATCTTAGGCTTCGGGGCACTGATAAAGGTACGGGTATTCATGTACCAGGGCTATTTTTCAAATCTGAAAATGGGTTCTTTCTACCTTAATGGTTTTAGGCTCCCTCCAGGGACAGCCTATTATAGCTTCTAAAAGCTTTTACAGCCTTATATACCTTATTCGGGGGGGGGGGGGGGGGGGGGGGTTAACATTTGTTTAGTGATACTTCCGCCAAACGGGGTCAAAACTAGCGATCGCTATAAATAAAAAAGCCCTGTCATGTAACCTAATCAAGCCCCAAAGACTGCTAGCTCCGCACAATGTAATCGCATAGGGTTAGACGTGTTATAGCAATTCAGCTAATAATTTTGCATAGGCAGTCATAGGTTTTACTTCGTGTCCATTGACTATTTCAGGCCAAATATATGCGACAATTCTTCCAGAATTATGAAATTTCTCGGAATTTCAGGCCTTATGTATTCTACAAACTATGAACTGTTTCGAAATATCAAACCCCAATTCATTCGCTGAATTCCTATAACCCGTCTAACCCTAAGCGATGACATTACGCGCCCCCGAGACCACTGATTCATTTTGGGGACATTATGCGTAGCAGCTTTCACCCAGCTACATTAGCCAGCGACTGAGCCAAGCCCAAAGACTACAGCTGCATTGGAATGCCTGTCGTGCCTGCTTTCAGACGCACTAGCTCGCTCCAGGTTTGACCCAAGAGTGGGTGAAAGGAGCTGCCCAGAAGCTGCTAAGCGTAGCCTGAAAAAGAAACAGTGCCCGAGTGTTGTCCAGAAGCGTTTACACTATCCAACTTTACTCCGCCCTCCTACCGTGAGCAGCCTAAAGGCTGGTAGACCATGCAATCAAACCAAACCAACCCCATGCATCATATGATAATGATAATGATGGTGCTAATGGTGGTAGTGCTCCTGCTGACTTCATGATCTGACGCAAGAAAACATCCCAAACTATGCCAGCTTTGTGTAGCAACTATTTAATAGATGGCAATTCTTGTTCTTCCATGCATGTTTGGCAACCATTGACATAGATGGCAAGTCATGTTCTTCTATGCATGTTTAGCAACTATTGACATAGATGGCAAGTAATCTTCTTCGCTGCAGCTTTTTATGGTAGGGCTTACTCGCCATAAACAAAGTTGATGCCTACCAAAAGGCTCCGTATGATAATGATAATGGTGGTGCTAATGGTGTTAGTGCTCCTGTTGCCTTTGTGATCTAACATAAGACAACATCTCAAACTACGCCAAGTCGATGCTTACCTCAAAGGGGGTCCAGTCGTTGTGTAGAATCACCGCCAAGGCCAAACAAGGGACAATGATGAAGAGGTACCTGAAGGTGTCTTGCTCCCGGTCGTAGGTGGCTTTCACTACCTTGTTGTATCGCATGAGGTAGATGATCATGCCGGAAGAGGCAAGGAAGACAACCTTCATGACGGTGTTGTACCTGGAAATGGGATGGATGGGTAGATGGCATGAGACACTTATTCACTACCCTGTGGTATCGAATGAGGTAGATGATGGTGCCGGGGGTTGTAAGAAACACAAGCTCCATGACCGTGTTGTACTTCGAATCGGGATGGATGAGACGGCCTAGGGCATGAGACCCTTGACAGAATTCGTGTGTCTACCGCTGTCAGTTGTGTCCGTCAATTAAGGTCATTCCTGTTTACCCTATGTTTTTTTCATCTCCTTTCTTTGTCGGTAATGTGTGATTTCCTGTATGTAAGTCCATTAGGGTGATGTAAAATTAATCTTCATAATACATTCTCATCCTTCTAGTGACTAGATTGTTGATGTGATGTATATATTCACGTCTCATTAGGGGTCATCACCACTGTTTATTTGTTTGGGTGTGTGGGGGTGAGTCCGATGCTCTGCCTTTTCAGCCTAGGTGGGTTGGAGTATGGGGGCAGAAATGTTAGTGGGTTACAGAGGACAGTTACTCGTACCAGCTTATAGGCAGCTCCCTTTCCCAGTCTTTTGGACCAAACCTGAAGCTTGATTGTGCGTATGAAAGCTAGCATGACACACCCACATGGAGTTCAGGGAATCAAGGCTGGGTGCAACGACACATACATGGAGATGAAGTTAGTGATGGGATCTAGGCAGTGACATACCCACATGGAGTTAAAGAAATCAAGGCTGGGTGCAAGGATACTTACATGGAGATGAAGTTGGTGAAAAGATCTAGGTACCGGCACACAAAGACAAGAGCGTAGAGTTCTTGGGTCTTGAGGGAAATACCTGCGCATAGGGGAATTGATTTGCAGCAATTGTATACAGATCATAAGTAGGCAAAAATGCTTGGGAGGAAGCATGTCTAAACACGAAAGGGATGGGCGGATCACCCTCTCGAGCCTCGCGTGGCTTCAGTCACAGGCAGCAGGCAGCTGCAACGCACGCGACTCGCTGCTTCTGGCGGTATCGAACGGAGCCCCGACGCTTTGACTTGCATGTTATATTCTGAACATGGGTTCGACGTTTACGCCTGGTCGGTTCACAGCTATCCCGAGACGTCTTCGTACCCAAAGAGAATATTGCACTCTTCCAATGAATTGCAGGACCGTAGATGCAATCTATGTTTCCTTCTTCCGGCGGGGAGAACCAGCGGGAAGGCTGATGGGAGATACGATCAAATCAGCTTTCGCTCCATGCATTCTTTGCCATCTCTGGATTCGACACAGCTGGAAGTTTTTGCTCCCAGATTGAGTGATGGAGAAAGCGCATCGATTTCGAAGCATCATCGACGCGGGAAGCTTTACTGTCATAGACAAATAAACAGATTCCAAGAGTTCATAATGCATTGCTACTCTATGGAGAAAGGAGCAGCAAGAATGCGTGCGCCCGCATAGGGAAGCGGGGGAGCTAATTGAAAAGAAAAGGAAACAGAACGCCGAGCGGCATATCGCGATGGGACAGCTGGTAGAACTGAGCAGCATACTTGCGCTATATCAGATCATCCCACAAGCAGTGCATGCATTTTACGCATTTGCAGTAATCACCTCGGCAGCTCTTCGTGGCCCTTATTTTAAGAAGCAGCACTATAATCGACAACAAATGTGTCATATCTCCGGCAAGCCTAGAAAGAGGGGCGGGATGGGCAGTTCATGAGCGTTAGGTCCTGGGGCAACAATCTGAGCAACGAATGGCAATACGCGGACATCTGATAGCAACCTGAAGGCATTCATGATGGGCAAAGTTACTCCGAAAGACTGGTGGTGCTTGATTTAAGGGATTTTTAATAGGCTGACGAGCTTGAACAGGGCAAACAGGCCAATCGATAGGGAGGTAGAAAGTCCTACCTATTTCATTGCGGTTCATTCCAATTCATTTTGAAGCTTGTATGTAGTGCTTGTATTTCTCACGTGCGGCCAAACTTCGAAGTCCATTTCCTGCGTGCCACTATCCCCTTGGACCATCTTTCGCCTCATCTCCTCGGCGGGATCATCGGGATTGTTGGTTGGTTTCTTGAAGCTGTTTCGGGAGTGAACGAGCTGAGTGCGTCCCCAACCACCACCCACACGCACACACACACGCAAACACACACGAAGTCCATTCCCGGTGCGGCCATCTCGGGTCTGAATATGATGACGAACACACGGTACTGGGTATTACCTAGTGGGTAATCGGCTATACTGGGTCGTTCGTACTTCCCAAGACCAGGCCAGGTCGGGTATATCTGCATCTATATCTCTGGACTGTGAACTCTATGACTCAGACCTCCATCATTCTAAACTTTAAAACTCTGAACTCTGAACATCCCACCAGACAAATAGATAATGCCTGATCTTGCCAGCCACTTCGTACCATTTCATACAGGGCCTGCAGAATTATCTAGATGTTGCATTCAAGGTTGTTCAGGAGGACCCCCACTTCTGCGTTGCGGGAAACCACTTGCATTGCGGGCAACTAATTTTACAGCCTGCGTCCTGAGACGCAACTGACCCGTAACCTACCCATAACCGACCCATAGCCTGTGTCCTGCAACGCAACGGACCCTCCAATGTTGCACTCTACAATATAATCTAGAGCCACGGACCAGGCAAAGATGCTGAAACATTTCAGGGGCTTAAATTACCTAGATGTTACAGACCCCAGACAGTCAGACAGCATAATACCAATTCATACGTCTAGATCTAAACCCTAAACCCTAAACCCTAAATCCTAAACCCTAAACCCTAAAATTGAAACTGAATTGGTGGTTAAAAACTCCGGCATGAAGCTAGCCATGAATCCTGATTCCTTTGAAGGATGGAAATACTTTGTACAATGTATACAAATGCGATAAGAATCGCACAATTAAAATATTATCCCAGATGAGATGATGATTTAATTATACTTTAGAATTAAATGATCACTGTAGCACGAATTAAGGGCTCCCGTCGGTAAAACGATTGTTTGGGGTTCGTGTATGTATGTTACAGTCCACTAGTCCAGGGGTAGGCCAAATAGGCTAAAGGGAGTTCTCAACCGTATAGGAAATTAAGAAGGACTTAAACAGAAAAAACACTGATGAACTGAAATTCAAACAATCGTTGAACCGACGGGGGGGCTCAATTCGTGCTACAGTGATAATTCAACTATACTACATAATTCATTCATCATCTCAGCTGGGATGATAATTTAATTGTGTGATTGTTATCGCATTTTTTTATAAATTGTAATGCGTATTCCCATCCTTCAAAGGAAACAGGATTCATGACAAGCTTCATACTGGAGTTTTTATCCTCCAATTCAGGTTCAATGTTGATTTCTCAAAAACACTTTTTATATCCTCAGCGTATAAGGACATTCTAAGATGAAATGAAATACTCTTCTACCGTCAACCATCATATCACAGCACTTGCAAATTATATCAGAACAAGAGGTACTCCTTTCTGATTCCACATTGAAGTTGTGAGCTCAAAGACGTCGTCTTCGGCTATGCATTTAATATCATCCCTATTGTTTTGTAAGTTAGTTTACGTTGAACTATGGAGTCAGCTCATCATTGATTTTTCTAAGCACCGCAGCAGAGACAGAAAATTTGCAAGGTTTGTCTGTCAGCTAGTAGCCCGCCGGGAAGCAATTGCTGTGTTGCCAAAACACGTTGCCACATAGTGGCAGGCGGCCTCCGCCACTATCAGACTAGCGGTACTAAGTCCCGGAAAGACTTAGACCGTGAGTACACTTGGCCACTCGAGGTACTGCATATAAGTCGTGCTATGACACTAGACCCCAAAAGACCGCGGAGGTGCATCCAGCATAATTGGTCGACCTGCAGGCGGACCCAAATGCTGTGTACACTGCAAACAAGCTTGTATATATATATATATATATGTACCATATTTGTTCTTCGAGCATTAGTGTAGCCACCACCAATGACAGTTGAAGTTGAAAGCCAGAGCCTCTGTACAAGTTGAATTCAGCCAGCAAGCCAGCCAGCCAGCCAGCCTCCAGCCTCCAGCCTCCAGCCTAGATAGCCTAGAGTTATACTGTAATCCAGCCGTGCCTCGCCCACGCTTCTGCTCACGCCCACACCCCTCTTTCCACTTTGCCCACACTTGGGCTGGTCACGACCATACCCAGTCCATTTTACATCGAGAGTAAAACCTCCTCTCCCATAACTGTCATCGTCCTGATAATTCGCGAGGCGTGGGCTCCTGGCGTGGGCTCGGGGTGGGTGATGAGAACTGGACTGCGCTCGTACTGCAACTGTACATTTGTCCAGCCCCCTAATCCAGCCGACTTGGAACCAGATTTGGGACCGGAATAAGCAACTAAGTGAATGAAACCTGCCCATCTCGTTAAGTCGATATAGTACTTGTATCAGAAGGTGGATGGAGGGATCCTCGGCCGCTTTGCAGCAACAGATCAATGCCCTGCTGGCGCAGACGGAGCAGGAGGGGGTGTTGGACGGGCAATTCATGCAGCTAGTTTCCTTGCAAGACGATAGCAATCCGGACTTCGTGTCAGAAGTGATTCAGCTTTATTTCGAGGATGGGACAACGAAGATCGAGCAGATGGGCATGTTGCTGCAAGGCAGCCCTCCCGATTACAGCGAACTCGACCAGCTGGGTAAGAAAGACGCGCTCTGACCTCTGAAATGCCTATGCCTCGACGTTCATACTTCTCCAAGGTCAGGTTTTGCAAGATATAGCAGGCATCATCTGACGGGGCCAAGTCATTTATGCTGCTGCTGCTGCTGCTGGTGCCATTGCCATTGCGGGTGCTGCTGCTGCTACTGGTGCCTCTCCTGCTTTTGCTGGCTGTGGCACCGCTTATGCATCCTGTATCACTGCCAGGTTCTGATGGCATATGCACCTGTACCTGTGTGGGCTAGCAATGCAAGCAGCATGGGTATCTTGCTCTAGGACAAGTCTAACCAGCTGAGCAACTCAGCGCATACCTGCTTTGTTAGGTGCACGCTGCATTTGCCCTATCTTGCCTCCAACTTGCACATGTAAATATAGCTTGCTGTAGTGAAGACGCTGATAATAATATGAATACCAGTTGTCCATGGATTTGATAGATTACGTAGTCTACCAGCCTTCCGGCTGCTCACCATCTGCAGGCAGAGTTAATATGGGTAGTATACACACTACTACACCAGTTTTCCAGTCATCAGGCTACCCCCCCTCCCCACCACCACCACCACCACCACCAAGACAGGCTCTCCCATTCACAAACCTCGACCAACCCATCTCCCCCGTACCCCACCGCTATCTTCCATCGCACCCATCCTGGGTGGCTCTATCACCTCTTGCACCATACCCAGACTGCCCCAACACCACCCTCCTACGCACCCATTCCTTGTGTGTCGCCACATGTTGCGCAATTGCACCCTACCTGCCCCATTCGACCTCACTGGACCCCCTATCCTTGCATTCCTTTATCCCGCCCATTGCGCAATTGCACCCTACCTACCCCACTCAACCTCCTCCCCCCCCCCCCCCCCCATACACACACACACATACCCTCCCCGACCTCCCCCACCCACCCACTCACCAGCCCCCCTATCCTTGCATTCCTTGTATCTCACCCATTATGCAATTGCACCTTACCTACCCATCTCAACCTCCCCCTCCCCCCAATCCTTGCATCCCTTGCCTTGCAGTTCACCAGTTCAAGGGTAGTAGTGCAAGCCTGGGTGCTCAAGCCATAGCCGAACTGTGCGTCTCACTCAGAGACAGTTGTCAAAACCAAGATGTGCAAGGCTGCATCACTAACATACAGGGAATATTTATGGCTTACCAGTTGCTTAGGTGAGGCTTGGGCAGATGCATGTGCTGTTGCATGGGCTGTGGTTGTGGCTAGGGGCTGTGAATACGGCTATATGGTAGGGGCTGAGGATGTGGCTAGGGATAGAGGCTGTAGATGTGGCTAGGGGTTGTGGATGTGGCTGGAGCAGAGGCTGTGCCTAGGTTAGGGGTTGTGGATGTGGCTAGGGTAGGGCCTGTGGATGTGGTTAGGGAAGGGGCTGTGGCTAGGTTAGGTGTTGTGGGTGTGGCTAGTGTAAGGGCTGTGGATGTGGCTAGGGTAGGGGCTGTTGCTAAGGTAGGGGTGTTGGATGTGGCTAGGGTAAGGGCTGTGGACTTGACTAGGGAAGTGACTGTGGCTAGGTTAGGTGTTGTAGATGTGGCTAGTGTATGTGCTGTTGCTAGGGTAGGGGGTTGTGGATGTGGCTAGGGTAAGGGCTGTGGACGTGACTGGGAAAGTGACTGTGGCTAGGTTAGGGGTTGTGGATGTAGCTAGGGTAAGGGCTGTGGACGTGACTAGGGAAGTGACTGTGGTTAGGTTAGGGGTTGTGGATGTGGCAAGGGTGAGGGCTGTGGACGGGACTAGGAAAGGGGCTGTGGCTAGGTTAGGGGTTGTGGATATGGCTAGGGTAGGGGCCGTGGATGTAGCAAGGGTAGTTGCTGTGAATGTGGATGTGGCTAGGGTAGGGGCTGAGGGTATATCAGGAATAGGGGGCTGCTGTCATCCTGGACAAACCTGCAAAAATCACTGTCTTAGCTGTCTAGTGCATATATGTGCGCATGCTGACAAACAATATCTAAACTTCAACCTTAAGCCATTATGAATTTGCAGAAGATTTAATTATGTAAATAGTTAAGACCATCGGATTACTGGCAACCATGGGCATTCAAACAAGATGCAAACCTACTTCTTCAAAATCACAAATTCGACTGTCTTAGCTGTCCAATGTGTATATGTACGCATGCTGGCGTGTGCGTACACAATCTGCCACTGCAAATCATGGGCATGCCAACAAAAATGCAAAGGCATCTCTTCAAGCATCATTAACTCCACTGCCATAGCTGTCCAATGTGCATATGTTGCATGCTGGCATGTGCGTACACAATCTGCCGCTGCCAATCATGGATATACACACAAAAATGCGACGCTCTTCAAACATCACAAATTTTTACTGCCTCAGCTGTCCAATGTGTGTATGCACGCATGCTGGCATGCTCGTACACAATCTGTCACTGCCAATTATGGGCATGCCAACAAAAATGCAACGCCATCCTTTCACAAAGCGCAGCATTAGCGAAGTTGAAGCAATGAGTTACAAATCCTCAAGTACACAGCATGATTCAGTGGATGAAGACCCTCTGCCCTCTTCAACCACCACCACAGCCAGCCATGCCCATCCTCCTACCATCACCAGTCCACCGCCAGCAACAACAACAGCAGCAAGACAAACAAAAATAACAAGAACAACAAACAACAGAAACAAAAATGGCAAAAACAGCATCGATGTTCCCAACAACATTACCACCACCACCACCACCACCACCACCACCACCAGAAACAACAACAACATTACTACCACCATCACCACCACCGAAAACAACAACAACAACAACAACAACAACAACAACAACAACAACAACAACATTACCACCACCACCAAAAACAACAACAACATTACCACCACCACCACCACCACCACCAAAAACAACAACAACATTACCACCACCACCACCACCACCAAACATAACAACAGCATTACCACCACCACCACCATCACCAAAAACAACAACAACATTACCACCACCACCACCACCACCAAAAACAACAAAAACAATACCACCACGACCACCACCACCAACAACAAAAACAAAAACATCAGCACTTCAAAAAGAGCTGCTGAACACCACTGCCTGCCTGCCTGCCTGCCCAATCAAGATGAGAAAAATATGAAATTTGAAAGTGAAAAAGATGAAAACAATGCGAAATGTGAAATCGAAAATCACTCTTGATTGCTGAAATCTGAAAATCTGAAAATCGCTCGATTGCTAAAAATCACCACTGCCTGTCCATGCCCCAGGAGTCGGCTGGATATTTACATGCAAATGGAGGCACAAATGAAGGCCTTGATAGCTGCTGGGAGGTGATACTGATACAGCACACCTATCACATACGGGATATGGAGCTTCTCAAAAGGCCTTGATGGCTACTGGGAGTTGATCACTTATGGGATGTGGAGGCACACATGAAGGCCTTGATGGCTGCTGGGAAGTGATACATATATAGAGCACACGTATCACTTATGGGATTTGGAGCTGCTCAGAAGGCCTTGATGGCTGCTGGGAGGTGATACAGATACAGCACACATCAGTTATGGGTTGTGGAGGCACACATGAAGGCCTTGATGGCTGCTGGGAAGTGATACATATATAGAGCACACGTATCACTTATGGGATTTGGAGCTGCTCAGAAGGCCCTGATGGCTGCTGGGAGGTGATACAGGTACAGCTCACCTATCAATTATGGGATATGGAGGCACAAATGAAGGCCTTGATGCCTGCTGGGAGGTGATAAATATAGAGCCAACATATCAAATACGGGATATGGAGCTGATCAGAGGCCCGCGATGGCTATTGGGAAGTGACACAGATAGAGCACACATATTACTTGTGGGATATGGAGATGCTTAGAGGCCCGTGTATTTTGCTACGTATTTGAAGCAAAGCCCTGAGCAGCTTGGCAAAGCCCTGTTTGGCAAGGCCCCCAGTTTGGCTCTGCTTATATATATGTTTGAGTTGTGTGTGTGTTGCCCGCATGATTTGTGTCTGCAAGAGTGTCTAGTCAGCGTAACACAGCTGGTGGTATTGCCGTACCATCAGCAGCGCTAGTTTGGCTGTGAACTTCAGTGTGAAGTGTGAGTAATGTTTCTTTTTGGGGCTGTGCATAGCAGCTTCCAGCCAGCTCCAATCGCCAGCCACTGGGCCAAGGCTACAGTTTGCAACTGAGTAGGAATGCCCATCATGTCAGCTTTCAGGCACACGGTTAGTTGCAGGTTTGGCAGCAGGATGGGTCAATGAAGCTGCCTGGAAGCTGCTATGAGTATCAGAAGAAAGATAGTTAGTGCAAGTTGCCGGCTGCCGTGGCATGTCTGCACCCTTTGCTGAACTCTACCCATGTACAAATTGTACAGTAGATAACCTTAACTTGGCGGTACAGAAATTGAACCTGGCAGTACAGAAACTGAAGCTGGTGGTGCATAAATTGAAGCTGGCAATGCAGAAATTGAAGCGGGCAGTATAGTAACTGAAGCGGGCAGTACAGAAACTGAAGTCGGAAATACTAAAACTGAAGCTGGTAGTGCTTTTTTCAGTAGCGACTCATGTATGCCTGGCCTCTGCTTGTTACACACTGGGGAGCAATGGGGCTGGCGATGGTGAAGGCAAGTCTTGCATCGTTGCTATTGTGATGAGCACTGGTATTGGTGAAGGCCACCACAGCTACTGATTGCTGTCCTGGTGCGGCAGGGTCTGCTGTCTAGTGGCTACACGTACGGCATGTTACACGTACGGCATGTTATACGTACGGCATGTTTAACGTAGGGAATGGCAACATGACATCATGTCATCATATGGTATCATATGATGCTGGCAGTCTAACTAGGCCAAAGTTACCATTTATATACAATATCATGTGATGCAATTTGTATGGAATCATACTCGCTTTTCGGCAGCACCATATGATTTGCCGGTCCCTAGTTATATGACATGTGCACCAATGCCTCCTAATTACAGCAACGTGGCATGTCATATGTCATGTCTCATCCCATGCCATATCTCACATGACATGTCACCATCACACTGCCACTTCACGGTAGTTACCAAGCAATACATGGAGTAGGCATCGATGTCGCCCCCGTGTGTATGAGAGTGTGTGTTGCCCCTATGTGTATGGGCGTGTGTGTGTGTCGCCCCCGTATGTATCGGCGTTTGTGTGTGTGTGTGTGTGTGTGTGTCGCCTCCGTGTGTATGGGCGTGTGTGTGTCGCCCCCGTGTGTTTTGGCGTTGTCCATTTGGGCAGTCGCAACATATCCCAAAACAGTGGGGCATAATCCGGCGGCTTCAGAAACATGGTGGTGAAGGTGGTGTGTTGCAGCAGCTAGGTGGGATTGGTGCATGAAGTGCACTCATGAGCCAAACCCCAGTGTCATAGTTGTTCACATTCTGAGCAATGTTTGTCGTAGGAAAGGGATCAGAGCAGCACGTTGGGGGGTTAGTGAATATGGTCTGCCACATTGCCCCTCAGAAACCCTGAGCTGTCCCTGGATTTGTAATCTGTGGGACCAGTGTGGGACAGCTACTTTAATGAGCTGAAATTGAATGGGAGTTTGGGAGCAGATTTTAGATCCTAGCTTTGTAGGACATATAGCTTTTTCCGGCTATGGCTAACACCTTCTAGGCAGCTCCCCTGGCTGGCTATCCAGCAAAATTTAAAGCAGCTTAGCCCTCCTGGAAGCTGATGCAATCAGCTGTTCACACTGCTGAAATACTTGGGCTGAGCCCAACAGTTGGCTCGCGGAGCTGCCTAGAAGCTGCAGTGTGTAGCTAAAAACACTTGTAGGACAGCTAGCTCCATCATGAAGAGGGTCTGCACGTCATCATTCTGAATGGGTGTCCGGTAGCCTTTGTCGTAGCACAGTATGTTTGTCAAGTAAGCCTTATGGTGATGGGACACGGCCAGCACCAGTGTTTTCCTTTTCAGATAAAAGCAGCAGCTTCTACGCAGCTCCCCTGACTGGCTATTCAGCTGTCAGAATCCGCTGTCCAGAACTGTCAAAATCTTGGGGCTGGGCCCAGTGGCTGGCCCAAGGAGCTGTCTAGAAGCTGCTGATCGTTACTGAAAATAAACAATTTGGGCAGCACCATCATAATGTGCGTTGACCTAAAAGGTGGCTGACTTGTGAGATGTTGTCCTTATTTCTGATCTGATATTATATATTTTTGCTTGTGCAAGGCTAGGCTAGGCTCGATAGACGTATTACAAGAGGCTGACTGTAATAGCCAGTCTCTTGTAGTAGCTTGACTCTACTACGAGGATGACTGAAATGTATATGTGAGATGTCAGCTTGGCTGTAAGAGAATTGCCTGTGAAGGTAGTTCGCCTATGGCCTTTGGTGTTATCCTCAGGCATACATGGCAGCCTGTGGTCTGGCCTGTGCAACGCAGCTATGACAGCGTATCATATGTGACAGCCTGTGGCCGTGCCTTTGCAACACAGCTATGGCAGCCTGTCATATATGATATGACAGCCTGTGGTCTAGCCTGTGCAACACAGCTATGACAGCCTGTCGTATATGACAGCCTGTGGTCTAGCCTGCGCAACACAGCTATGGCAGTCTGTCAATTATGACAGCCTGTGGTCTAGTCTGTGCAACACAGCTACGACAGCCTGTGGTCTAGCCTGTACAACACAGCTATGGCAGCCTGTCATATATGATATGACAGCCTGTGGTCTAGCCTGTGCAACACAGCTATGGGACTGTCATGTATGATATGACAGCCTGTGGTCTTGCCTGTGCAACACAGCTATGACAGCCTGTGGTCTAGCCTGTGCAACACAGCTATGGCAGCCTGTCATATATGATGTGACAGCCTGTGGTCTAGCATGTGCAACACAGCTATGACAGCCTGTCATATGTGACAGCCTGTGGTCTAGCCTGTGCAACACAGCTATGGCAGCCTGTCAATTATGACAGCCTGTGGTCTAGCCTGTGCAACACAGCTATGGCAGCCTGTCATATATGATGTGACAGCCTGTGGTCTAGCCTGTGCAACACAGCTATGGCAGCCTGTCATATATGACAGCCTGTGGTTTAGCCTGTGCAACACAGCTATGGCAGCCTGTCATATATGACAGCCTGTGGTCTAGCCTGTGCAACACAGCTATGGCAGCCTGTCATATATGACAGCCTGTGGTCTAGCCTGTACAACACAGCTATGGCAGCTTGTCATATATGACAGCCTGTGGTCTAGCCTGTACAACACAGCTATGGCAGCCTGTCATATATGACAGCCTGTGGTCTAGCCTGTACAACACAGCTGTGGATCTCCTAAGTTTTATTTTGGTTCGTTAACATGGTGTGTCAGCCTTCAGGCTGCTCGCCGTCTGCGGGCCGAGCAAACATGGAGAGGAAAGACGCTCCTACACCACCCGATGGGGTTCCATAAGTCAGTTCCTATGTCAAGAGCCTTTGAGTTTTTCTTTTTGCCACCAGCAGTAGCTTCTAGGCAGCTCCTTGAGCCAGCCACTGAGCTACACCCCTGTATATCAGCAGTTCTGGATAGCTGGTCGTGTCTGCTTCAAGGTGCACTAGGACGCATTTGGTTTGGCTCAAAAGACAGGCAAGGGAGCTGCCTAGGAGCTTCTGCTCATAGGCAGATAAGAAAACCTAGGAAGAGCCTACTACCGTATAGCTGGTAGGAAAACGCAACTAACGAGATCCGTTGAGTGCCCTGCATGTATATATTTGTACAGTCCAGGGGTAGCCAGATAGGCTGAAGGGACTTGCCCAACCTTCAAAACAAGTAAGGCAGCAAGATGTGTGTGTTTGTGTGTGTGTGTGTGTGTGTGTGTGTGGGGGGGGGGGGGGGGGGGGGGTACAAGATGTATTAGGGCATAAAACACCCGTCAGATAGAAAGCAGTTAGTTAGGGTTGATAACATGGCATATCTGCCTTCACGCTGCTCAACGTGGATTGGATTGGATTGTCTCATGGTTTTTCAGCCAACTCTAGGCTGCTCACCGTCTTTCAATTTCAATTCCCCCTGCAAAGGGATTTCCCCAATCTTAAAAAGTGCAGGAAAAATAATGTCCCTGTACTCCATGTCATTCCTATATAGCCTTGTTTTCCTGGATGTGGTGTTACACTGACACTTTCTCCTGCTACGAATGGTGTGGCACTCACTGTTTTTCTTTTCGGCTACAAGCAGCAGCTTATATGCAGCTCCCCTGGCTGGCTAATCAGCCATACCTGAAGCAACCTAGTGCACCTTGAAGCTGACGTAATCAGCTTTCTGGCGCTGCTGGAGTTGGAGGCTTAGCCCAATGGCTGGCCCAGGGAGCTGCCTAGAAGCTGCTGGTAGTAGCCGAAACACTGCCCTCCTTGCGAACCTGCCCACCGTTCCTGTTCACCGTTCCTGCTCACCTTGGTTGGGTGCATGTGTTAGTGTGTGTGTTCTGGAAGATAACTCTGTCCTTTGAGACGTTAGGTGGTAGAGACTAGTATCTCAGGTTTGTTGCCGCACTCACTATAGCAGATATCCCACTGTTACACTGGTTATACGGGAGGTGCCGATTATACCTAAGGGTTTGTCGTGGACCTAGGCCTTTGGTCCACGCCACCCACGACATGGGCCGGTCACCTCAGGTTGATAAGGGCAGTCAGGCTGTGTGTATCTTACAATCCAGGGGTAGCCAAATAGGCTGAAGGGACCTGCCCATCCTCAACTTAGGAGGGCCTGATATGAAAACAAGCACTTATGAATAGGGTCCCAACAAATCGTTTTACTGTCGAATGCCCCCTGTTCGTGCTATAGAGATCATAAGACTCTACTTTTATCATAATTAGGCTACAAAGATTGGATTGTTACATGGGATGATTTGGGAGTTGGGATTCGAAAAATGACGGACTTCGTATCTCAAAATGGGCCTGTAATCTATGAATTCTGGGGGGATTCTGGGAGATTGGGCCTGAGAACAAGCACGAAGTCTAACCTCTGGGCTCAATTCATCCCCTGAATTGCTATCATGTTTGGCTGCATCTGGGCAAGACATATGAAACACTCGGAAACAATGATGCATTTTCTGATTTATGAATCATGATCATACTAAAACAAGGCATGTGTACATGTCATAAATTATATTGGGTCCATGTTTTTTCGTGCTGCGCACCGTCTTGCAGTTCCAAGGCATGCGTACATGTCTTGAGGGGAGGTTGTGGGTGGGTGGGAAGGGGAGTGGCCCTGGCCACATGGGCACCGTACTAGTATTAAACTACATTACTAATGCATGTGTGCAGATACAAAATTGCATGCAGACAGTTTGCCGTTGTTGGGGACAGCAGTCTGCTGAGTCACGGGTAACAACACTTTTAGTGGCATGCCCGAAGGGTTCTGTACTCCCTATCAATTTTAGGGGGGAACCCTCGACTTGTGTACCTTCTATGTGTTTTTCTGAATCGGGAGGGTAGACCCCTCACTTGCAGCAATGACTTGAAGGTTAGGCCAAGGCTTGTGTGTGCATATTTTAGTTGCAGTCCAGGCATATGCCAGATAGGCTAGAAAGAAAACATGTAAAGGAAGAAAGGAGAAAGACAACTCTTCTTTTTGTTTTGGTTGTATGGTGTATGAGCCTCCAGTCTGCTCTCCATCTGCTGGCGGAGTTGACCATTAAACATGGGTGGCTTAAACACTTATGCTCACTACACCATGAGAGAATGTTGTCTGCAGACGGGTGCAGACGGGTGACAGACACGATCACACGACTAGGACAATCCGTTAACTTCGATTTGTTTAAATGTTGACGTTGCTGCAGCAAGTATAGCTGCTCGCTGTCTTCGGCAGTAACATTCTCATGGCATTTTTTCTTGACAACGGAAATCGACAACAGAGATGCTGGACTCCACCATTTAGTTTGAAATATCAGCACACGCATTGGATTAAAGGACCTAGCCTTCGTCCCCTTGCGCAACTCAGTGCTCACTGTCTTCGGGGCAGCGTTTTTTCCAAGGGCGGTATATCGACATTTCGCCGATATTGAGCCGATATTAACCCTGGGCTCTCGGTCTCCTTGAGCCCCACTGCGTTCAATCGCTTGCTGCCTTGGAAGGAATGGCAGCAGATCAGCGCCGATCAAAAGCACCAACGGGCTTCTGTTTTTTTCCCGACTTCTTTTTTTCTGATGCACGCGCGCTCCATCTCGATGTCAAAGCGGCAGGCGCTTGCCCCTGGGACAAGTGACATGGTTGATGGTTGGATCATTGAAGTGTGTGTGAAATGGTTGAATTCGTGTGCGTTGCGTCGGGTTTGGCTTAGATCGGGTTAAGGGGGCTTGGCTCGGCCCTAGGACTCCAATGATTACAGCCCCCTCTGTTGCAGCTTAAGGTTTTGTAGTATTTTGTACTCAGGAGCGTGGTGTAGCAGTGTGCATTCTACCCGATATTACAATTTCTACTCCGCCAGCAGACGCCGAGCATCCTGCAGGCCGATAGAGCGAAGCGGCGCACCAAATTGGGTTTGGGTAAGGGAGACCGGGGGCTGACGGGCTTTCATCCAAAACAGGGTCTTAAATCAGGTCTTAAATCGATCCGCAGGGTTGGAGTTCTCAGTGTAGAACTCTGCTGGCCGTTGGCGTTGGGTTGAGCAGTAAAATGCACTGTACACCTGTACTGCTGTTGACTTTCGCATCACATGCCATCTTTCGGGACAGAATAGCCTCAATTCCGATTCCTACCGCACCTAGTGAGAAATACGACGCTGATCATCGAGGCCCAGACCTTGGGGAGGTTGGCCATTTAGGCACCACCATGGGTTCGAGCTATAGCCACCCTTACCCCCAGCCCAGTATCCCTTAATACGTATGGCAAGCTCTGCAGTTTCACTGCACCACCATCCTCAAGTACTGCGCACTGGTGTAATTGACAGCATGGTGGATACCCTCAGTGAACAAGCTATTGCTGCGAAAACCGAGCGGGAGCTAGAGAATGACGCTGCTGATCAATCCAGACGCTATTCCAAGGTGATTGCACGCGTGTAGAGGCTACTAGCGTGCCCGAATGCACTGAAAAGCCCGAATTGGCACCCACATCGTCACTAACGCATCCCTCGCCCCTACCCTCTGCTAATTTCTATTTTTGCAGCACGAACTCATTGGTCAAGGAGCGCAGGTAGGAAAGGTTTACAGCCAGGCACTACAGTTCCCCCTGCCCCCACCCCCTCTCTGGTGTTTGGCCCTCAGCTCCACCATGGCTGCTCCCTTAGTGTTTGAGCTACCACAAGGCTGTTGGTATATCAGACTAGATAAGGTCTAACATGCAATAGATGCAAGAGCGCAGCAAGCAATATCAGACATGGGGCACTCCCCGGTCCGGCGGTCCCCCCTGTCCTCCCCCTCCACCCCCCTCCACCAAGGGTTTGGCCTTCTGGCCCTCTTCACCATGGAAGCTCCCTTTTTGTTTGAGCTACCACAGATCTTTTGGGGATGGCAGACTAGAGTGGGTCTGACATGCCCTACGGCAGCCTGCACCCTGTTCAGGTTGTTAAACAGGTGTTCAGGGTGTTCAGCGCCTGTTTATGTACATTATTGGTTAGTCTTATAGCTGTTGAACAGTTGTTTCACACCCTGAAAATCATTTTAACAATCATAACAGGTGTAGGCTGCTGTTGACATGCAAGGTCTGCACGAGGGCAGCAAGCCTAGTCACACCAAGCAATATATACATGGACATGGGGCCAGTCCCCCCCCCCCCCCCCCCCCCCCCCCCCCCCCCCTCAACGCCCCCCCAACCCCCCCCCTATCCCCTACCCCTTACCCTACCCCCCACCCCACCCCCCACCCCCTATGGCCTAGCCCCTACCCCTACCCTCTTTCCCTACCCCCTACCCCCTACCCTCTTCCCGTACCCCCTAACCCTACCCCCTATTTCCTACCCTCTTCCTCTACCACCCCAAACCCTACCCCCTAACCTCTTCCCCTACACCCTACCCCTAACCCCAACCCCATATCCCCTACCCCTAACTCCATATCCCCTACCCCCAACCCCTCTCCCCATCCCCTATCCCCAACCCCCGGTACCACCACTACTACTACTACCATTACCACTACCACTGCCACTACCCCCCCAAATATTAACCCACTGGCCTGGCTGCCTTATTCTGCAGAAAAAAGTGTACAAGGCATTTGATGAGGAGGAGGGCATAGAGGTGAGAAGCCAGAGTATGTTGAATGTTCAAAAAAGTGTACAAGGCGTTTGATGAGAAAGAGTGCATATAAGTACGAAGCTAGAGAGTATGTTGAGTGTTGAAAAAGTGTACAAGGCGTTTGATGAGGAAGAGGGCATGTAAGTACGAAGCCAGAGAGTATGTTGAGTGTTGAAAAAGTGTACACGGCGTTTGATGAGGAAGAGGGCATATAAGTACGAAGCCAGAGAGTATGTTGAGTGTTGAAAAAATGTACAAGGCGTTTGATGGGGAAGAGGGCATATAAGTACGAAGCCAAAGAGTATGTTGAGTGTTGAAAAAGTGTACACGGCGTTTGATGAGGAAGAGGGCATATAAGTACGAAGCCAGAGAGTATGTTGAGTGTTGAAAAAATGTACGAGGCGTTTGATGAGGAAGAGGGCATATAAGTACGAAGCCAGAGAGTATGTTGAGTGTTGAAAAAATGTACAAGGCGTTTGATGAGGAAAAGGGCATATTAGTACGAAGCCAAAGTGTATGTTGAATGTTGAAAAAGTGTAATAGGCGTTTCATGAGGAAGAGGGCATAGAGTTTTAAAGCCAGAGAGAATGCTGAATGTTGAAGGGTTGAACACAGTAAGCAATCAGCGCAACCTAACATTGCCAGGCGCATGTATGTATGTGACAGTCCCGAGTCAGCCAAATAGGATTCACTGTTCTTTGTACCCTACTGGCATCCAAAGCCCCTATAGCTTCCAAGGAGCTTGCCCCTCGGATTTAACCAATAGTCTCCCACGAGCCCCTGTTAGCTACCTCCAGGGGCTCGAGGGAGTCTATCGGTAAAATCTGAGGGAGAAGCTGCTCGGCAGCTGCATTTCCAAGTAAGTGGCCCATAGAGGCAAGCACTGATCCCCTGCGGGTAAGGGGGCTGTAAGGGGGGTAGGGTGTGTCTGTGGGGGGGTGGGGGCGTGGAGGTGTTAGTGGGGTGGAGGTGGTGTTGGGGGTGTGGGGTGGGGGAGTGATGGAGGGGTTGGGGGGGCACAGTGGGAATTAGAATACTCTTAACCAACATAGTTTTTTCCATGGTCCTCTGGTAGCTAAAAAAGCCAGAGGGGATCTCCATGGAGGCGTGCTCTTCCTGCATGCATGCCCAGCCCAGAGCACAGCTACAGCCCATGGCTGTCGACCCCATGGGCCATCCCTCAAGCTTCCCACTAGCCCCTATAGCTTCCAAGCAGCTTCTCCCTCGGATTTTACCAATAGACTCCCACGAGGCTCTCTTGGCTACCTACAGGGGCTCGTGGGAGTCTATCGGTGAAATCCGAAGGAGAAGCTCCTTGGTAGCTGCATTTCCAAGTAAGTGGGCCATAGAGGCAAGCACTGATCCTTAGACCTGCTGGTGAGGGGACTGTAGTAGGGTGGAGGTGTTCGTGGGATGGAGGTGTTGGTGTTTAGGGTGTGTGTTGGGGGTGTGATGGAGGGGTTGGGAGGGGTACAGTAGGAACTAGACTGCTCTGAACCAACTCAGTTTTGTCCACTGTTCAGCACAGCTCCAGCCCATGGGCCATCCCTCAAGCTCCCTACGAGCCCCTGCAGCTTCCAAGCAGCTTCTCCCTCGGATTTTACCAATAGACTTCCACGAGGCCCTGTTGGCTACCTACAGGGGCTTGTGGGAGTGTATCGGTAAATCCGAGGGAGAAGCTCCTTGGTAGCTGCATTTCCAAGTAAGTGGGCCATAGAGGCAAGCACTGATCCCAATACCAGCGGGTGAGGGGACTGTTAGTGGGCTGGGGGTGTTGGGGGTTTGGGGTGGGGGAGTGATGGAGGAGTTGGGGGGGGGGTACAGTGGAAAGTAGACTGCTCTGAACCAACTAAGTTTTTCCACCGTCCTCTGGTGGCTAAAAAAAGCCAGAGGGGACAATCATGGGGGCGTGCTCTACATGCATGCACGCCCAGTCCAGGGCACAGCTCCAGCCCATGGTTGTCCACCCCATGGGCCATCCCTCAAGCCTCCCACGAGCCCCAGTAGCTTCCAAGCAGCTTCTCCCTCGGATTTTACCAATAGACTCCCACGAGCCCCTGTTTGCTCCCAACAGGGGCTCATTGGAGTCTATCGGTAAAATCCAAGGGAGAAGCTCCTTGGTAGCTGCATTTCCAAGTAAGTGGGCCATAGGGGCAAGCACTGATCCCAAGACCTGCGAATGAGGGGGCTGTAAGTGGGGAGGGGGGGCGGAGGTGGTGGTGTTAGGGGTGGGGGAGTGATGGAGGGGTTGGGGGGTCACAGTGGGAACTAGACTGCTCTGAACCAACTCAGAATTTCTACCGTTCAGCACAGCTCCAGCCCATGGGCCATCCCTCAAGCTTCCCAAGCGCCCCTGTAGCTACCAAGCAGCTTCTCCCTCGGATTTTACCAATAGACTCCCACAAGGCCCTGTTGGCTACCTACAGGGGCTCGTGGGAGTCTATCGGTAAAATCCGAGGGAGAAGCTCCTCGGTAGCTGCATTTCCAAGTAAGTGGGCCATTGAGGCAAGCACTGATCCTTAGACCTGCGGGTGAGGGGACTATAGTAGGTTGGAGGTGTTGGTCAGGTGGGGGTGTCAGGTTGGGGAGTGATGGTGGGTTTTGGGGGGCACAGTGGGAACTAGACTGCTCTGAACCAACTTAACGTTTTCCATCGTCCTCTGGTGGCTAAAAAAAGCCAGATGGGATTCCCATGAAGGCGTGCTCTACCCGCATGCATGCCCAGTTCAGAGCACAGCTCCAGCCCATGGGCCATCCCTCAAGCTTCCCACAAGCCCCTGTAGCTTCCAAGCAGCTTCTCCCTCGGATTTTACCAATAGACTCCCACAAGCCCCTGTTGGCTACCTACAGGGGCTCATGGGAGTCTATCGGTAAAATCCGAGGGAGAAGCTGCTTGGTAGCTGTATTTCCAAGTAAGTGGCCCATAGAAGCATCGCTGATCCCAATACCTGTGGGTGAAGGGACTGTAAGTGGGGTGAGGGTGGGTGGGTTGGATGTGGTGGTGGGGTGGGGTGGGAGAATGATGGAGGGGTTGGGAGGGCACAGTGAGAAGGAGTGTAGGCTGAGAGGGTTAGTGGACTGTAAGTGTTAGTGAGTGTGAGTGTTTGAAGCAAAGGGATATGGTGTGAGTGTCAGTTTATGATGGAGGTGCTTGTAGACAGGGGGGGGGATGGGACTAGATAATGGTACTATATTTTTGGCGGAGCCCCCTCTTCAAGGGGGCGTGAGCCCCCAGGGTTACCCAACCGTTTGACCAAGGCGAAGCCTGACATGTCAGCCAACGGTCTCGTAACTAACTCCCTTCCAAAGCCGCCTGTCGCTCCGTTATGAACACTCCC
This sequence comes from Chlamydomonas sp. ICE-L, assembly GCA_013435795.1. NCBI lineage: Eukaryota > Viridiplantae > Chlorophyta > Chlorophyceae > Chlamydomonadales > Chlamydomonadaceae > Chlamydomonas > Chlamydomonas sp. ICE-L. The sequence continues at coordinate 4,069,826 of JACBWV010000825.1, forward strand.
CGCCAATTTTTTGCATAGAACTTGTAACATTTTGGGTTGCTACAATAGCGCAAATGCCTCCTTTTGACTCAACTGAAGAAGAAAATCTGCATGCTGCACCCAGAAGGGGTTTACAAAGTTGCTTCAATCGCGCAGTCAGGCTCCAAAACCTTGCGTGCTAGAGCGTGTTATGTATAGGGAACGGTGATATGATATCTTATGATATTATATGATGCCGGCAGTCTGACTAGACCTAAGTTACCATGTATATACATGTATATGCGTGACATCATATGATATCATATGATGCAATTTGTATGCTATCATATGATGCTGGTGAGCATCATTTAACGTGAACGCAATGCATGAAAACTTTGCGATTTAAATTTATTGATCTACTTCGGAATTTTCTAATCAGAAAATTTTGGCTCGAGAGGGTAAATGAACATAACACTCAGTCCATATAATCATTCTCACCTTCGGTCAACATCATATGATATCATCCTCACCTTCGGTCAACATCATATGATATGCCGCTCCCTAGTTATGTAGTACCCTGGACTAGATGCATGCAGGCTTTGGTTTCCTTCTTCGGGAATGTGCCCGCCAGGGTACTTCCAAGCGCGCGCTCTTGGGCGCTAGCGCGCTGCCTTTTTGAGCCTCATTGCGTGTTTCGCGCAGTTTTTGTAACCCCCTGTGGGCGCAGCAAGCATTTTTTGCGCTTTTTCAAGTGCAATTTTGTTTTTTTCAAGTGCGCTAAAGCGCTGGCCTATTTGGTCATTGGAAGTACCCTGCTGCCCGCAAGCCACTCTCTTGTTTGTAGGGACCACATATAAAAAAATGGGCACAGGGCGATCCCAGGGAAGACAAACGAGTAGGGAACGGCAATATGATTTTATGTCTTCATACGAGATCATATGATGCCAGCAGTCTGACAAGGCTAAAATTACCATTTATATTCAATATTATATGATGAAATTTGTATGATATCATTTGATTTTGACCAGCGGTGAGTATGATATCATATGATAATATACAAATTTCATCATATGATATTGTATGTAAATGGTAATTTTAGCCTTGTCGGACTGCTGGCATGATACGATACGTATGAAGACATGATATCATATAGCCGTTCCCTACTCGTTTGTCTTCCCTGGGATCGCCCTGTGCCCATTTGTTTGTTTATAGCCTTCTAGCGGATGATGGATGTGGATTTGGGTCTCGTAGGTTGTAGTACCTCCACTTGTTCAGACCAAATTTCCGAGCATTCTTAGAAATCTCGATTCTCAGGCCAAAGTGTCAGAATTCTCTTGCCAAATTCTCAAGTTGGAGGTATGAATTATGGACTACGATGTGCTTCGACAGCCTAAATCCAAATCATGGGCTGAATGGCTATAACTAGACCTCAAGGATGTGCCCACAACCCACCTTATTGTTTGACTTCCTTGAGTTGAGAGTGCCCTGTGCCCATTTGTTTGTTTCACTAGAGCTCGGGGATGTGCCCACAAGCCACCATTTTGTTTGACTTCCTTGGGAGTGCTCTATACCCAATTATTTGTTTCACTAAACCTGAAGGATATGACCACAATCTGCAACCCACCCTTTTGTTTGACTTCCTTGGGTTGAGGTTGCCCTGTGCCCATTTATTTGCTTCACTAGACCTCAAGGATGTGCCCACAACCACAACCCACCCTTTTGTTTGACTTCCTTAAGTTGAGAATGCCCTGTGCCCATTTGTTTGTTTCACTAGACCTCGGGGATATGCCCACAACCACAACTCACCCTTTTGTTTGACTTCCTTGGGAGTGCTCTATACCCAATTATTTGTTTCACTGTACTTCAAGGATCCAGCCACAACCTGCAACCCACCCTTTTTGTTTGACTTCCTTGAGTTGGGAGAGTGCCCTGTGCCAATTTGTTTGTTTCTCTATACCTAAAGGATATGACCACAACCTGCAACCCGTTCCTGTAGGTGGCTTGGAATGAGGTGGCTGTTGGAGAATTGGCTTGGCGCACTGAGAAAGAGCGTTCCAAGCTGTTTGCCGAGATCCGTGTGCTAAAACAGTTGAAACACAAAAACATCATGACCCTGAAACACTGGTGAGTGGTGGGCCAGGGCTGTGCCGGGGAGGGGCTACAGTAGTGAGATTTGGCAGATCCAAGCTGTTTGCCGAGATTCGTGTGCTGAAACAGTTGAAACACAAAAACACCATGACCCTGAAACACTGGTGAGTGGTGGGCCAGGGCTGTGCTGGAGTGTGTGTGTGTGTGTGTGTGGTGGTGGGGGGGGGGGGAGGCAATTCGGTAATGCAACTAGTGTGTAGGCTCATGCCTGGGTGGTGGTTGTAGTAGTGGTATTTGGCAGGTTCAAGCTCCGTGACGAGATTCATGTGTAAAAGCAGTTGAAACACAAAAGCATCATGACCCTGAAACACTGGTGAGTGGTGGGCCTGGGCTGTGCGGGAGAGGGGGGGGGGGGGGGGGGGGGGGGGGGGTAGCAGTGGGGTAGTGCACAGTGTTTTTTATTTCAGATTTCTGTAGTCAAGGTTGAGTAGCTACTTGGGCTACTCAACCCTGATTTCAGGATAGTTGCGTAGCCATCGCATGGCGGAGCGCGAAGCGCGGAGCCTGGTGGGGTCGGGGGGCAGCGCGTCCTGATATCGGGGGGGTCGGGGGGTGTAGCACTCTGCGGAATGGCGACAGATTGGCGACGCGTCGTCGAAAAATGAAACACTGGTAGTGCAACTGGTGTGTAGGCTCAGGGCTGCGTGGTGGATGTATTATGGGCTCAGGTAGATCCAAGCTGCGTGCCGAGATCCGTGTGCTGAGGCAGTTGATACAAACACAAATCATGACCCTGGAATACTGGTGCGTGGTGGGCCTTGGCTGTGCCGGGGAGGGAGGGTGGGTTGGGGTGGGGGCGTGGGGGCTAGCAGTGGGGTAGTACAACTGGTGTGTAGGCTCAGGGCTGGGTGGGGGTGTAGTAGTGGGATTTGGCAGATCCAAGCTGTATGCCGAGATTCGTGTGCTGAAGCAGTTGATACATAAAAACATCATGACCCTGGAATACTGATGCGTGGTGGGCCAGGGCTGTGCCGGGGGAGGGGGAGGGGGGGGGGTTCTGACTAGTTAAGCTGGACCCATGCGTTGCCATGCAGCAACAGAAATGCGACGCGTCGCACACAAAAATAGTTGTAGTGCAACTTGAGGTGAGGGCCAAGACTGTGCCTGGGATGGGTGGGGATGTAGCAGTGGAGTAAGGCAGGTCCAATCTGCTTGCCAAGATCAGTGTGTTGAAGCAGTTAATACACAACTGCATCATGAGCCTGAAACACTGGTGAGGCAGCGAACAAGTGGCGCGACCGGTGTTAAGGGCCTGGGCTGTGCTTGGGTGGGGATGGGGTGGGGTGGGGATGTAGCAGTGGAGTAAGGCAGGTCCAATCAGCTTGCCAAGGTCAGTGTGCTGAAGCAGTTGAAGCATGAGATCATGATGACTCTCTAGCGCTTGTGGCACCGTGAGTACCGCACTTTCCCCCTCCCCCCCCCCCCCCCCCCCCCCCCCCCCCCCGTCCTCGTCCTCGTCCTCGTCCTCCTCCCGCTCCCGATACCCACGCACACGGATCACCCTCTTTCTTACCCCCTACTCAGCTCCGCCCCTCACACTTAGCTGCTCATGGCTTTAGTGGTCGCCCCACCCCACCCCTCCCCACCCCACCAATCCACCCCACCACACCCATCGACCACACCACACCACACCACGCACCACCCCATCCACCACACCACACCACACCCATCCACCACACTCCACCAATTCACACCACCACACCCACCCACCACACCACACCCATCCACCCCCCCCTTCCTCTGCTCACCCTCTTCAGGTGGTTTGACCCCAAGTCTCGATGTATCTGCTTTATCACGGAGCTTTTCACAGATGGAACTCTTCGACAGTAAGTCCAGGGCTCATGCTTATACCTTGGATACATGTACGGCTGTACTGCTTGTGCTTATACCTTGGATACATGTACGGCTGTACTGTTTGTGCTTATACCTTGGATACATGTACGGCTGTACTTTGGATACGTGTACGGCTGTACTGCTTGTGCTTGTGCCTTATATACATGTACATCTGTACTCTCTATGGGTGTTCTGGCATGCGTAGGTTGGGTGTTCTGGCATACATAGGGTGGGTGTACTGGCATACATAGGGTGGGTGTACTGGCATACATAGGGTGGGTGTACTGGCATACATAGGGTGGGTGTACTGGCATACATAGGGTGGGTGTACTGGCATACATAGGGTGGGTGTACCGGCATGCCCCCCCCTCCCCCTCCCCCCCTGGTGCCAACCCTCTCCTAGCCTCTCCTACCCTATCCCCTTCTAGCCTTGCGCCAGCACTCTCATGCCCTATCATCCCTACAGCAGCCTGTACCCTGTTTGGGTTGTTGAACAGGTGTTCAGGGTGTCAAACACCTGTTTTTGTACATCATTGGGTAAACATGTAGTTGTTGAACAGGTGATTCAAAAACAAAAAAACTGAAAGCCAGTTTAACAACCTGAACATGTGCAGGCTGCCGTAGGGCATGCCTTTTCATGCCCTCTTCCCTCCTAGTCTGAATCCAACCCTGTCCTACCTCTCCAACCGAATTTCCTTCTAGCCTAACTCCACCCTCTCACACCCTCTCCTACCTCTCCTTCCAACCCTCTTCCCTTCTAGCCTAACTCCCATCCTCTGACACCCTCTCCTACCTCTACTGCCTCTCTTACCCTCTTCCCTCTCCCCTCCTAGCCTGACTATCTCCCTCTCACTCCCTCTTCGCTCCACGCACCGGCGCGAGCACAAGAACGTGGACTTGACACCAATTCTCTCCTACCTCTCCTACATCTACTGCATCTCTTACCCTCTTCCCTCTCCTCTCCTAGCCTGCCTCTTACCCTCTTCCCTCTCACTCTCTCCTCTCTCCAAGCACCGAGGCAAGCACAAGAACTCTAAACCTGGCACCAATTATCCCCTACCTCTCCTACCTCTCCTACCCTCTTCCCTTCTAGCCTAACTCCCAACTCCTCTTACTCTTTCCTCCCTTCATCCCTTTCTCTCCTTCTCCCTCCCCCTTCTTTCCAGGTACCGGCGCAAGCACAAGAACGTGGACACACTAGTTATCAAGCGCTGGGCTTGGCAGATCCTGCAGGGCCTGGTGTACCTGCATGGTCACAACCCTCCCATCATCCACAGAGACCTGAAAAGTGACAACATCTTTGTCAATGGCTCTGCGGGTGTGGTCAAGATCGGCGACCTGGGCTTTGCTACCATGCGTGCTGGCTTGTCAACGGCCATGAGCGTTATAGGTGGGTGGTGGTGATGGTGGTGTTGCTCTTGTTTTTCTTTGCATTGTTTTTGCAGGTGTGTTTGTGAAAGTGGTAGTAACGGGCGTGGGCGTGGTCAATATCGATGACCTGGGCTTCGCTACCATGCGTGCTGGCTTGCCAACGGCCATGAGCGTTATAGGTGGGTGGTGGCGGTGGTGGTGGTGGTGCTCATGGTTTTGCTTAGATTGGTGGTGTGCAAGTGCGTGGGCGTGGCCAATATTATTGACTTGGGCTTTGCTACCATGCGGGCTGGATTGTCAACGGCCATGAGCGTTATAGGTGGGTAGTGGTGGTGTTGCTATTGTTTTTTTGTTTGCATTGTTTTTGTCGGTGTGTTTGTGAAAGTGTTGGTAATGGGCATATATCCCTCTATGGGCCATCCCTGTAGCTTCCCACGAGCCCCTGTAGCTTCCAAGCAGCTTCTCCCTCGGATTTTACCTAAAGACTCCCACGAGCCTCTGTTGGCTACCTACTCCTGAGAGTCTGCCGGTAAAATCCGAGGGAGAAGCTGTTTGGCAGCTGCATTTCCAAGTAAGTGGCCCATAGAGGCAAGCATTACAGGTGGGTGTTAGTCATGGTGGTGGTGGTGCTCTTGTTTTTTGTTTGCATTGTTTTTGTCGATGGTGTTTGTGAAAGTGTTGGTAATGGGCGTGGGTGTGGTCACGATTAGTGACTTGGGCTTTGCTACCATTCGTGCTGGCTTGTCAACAGCCATGAGCGTTAAAGGGGGGGGGGGGGCTCTTGTTTTTTGTTTGCATTGTTTTTGTCGGTGGTGTTAGTGAAAGCGATGGTAATGGGCGTGGGTGTGGTCAAGATTAGTGACTTGGGCTTTGCTACCATGCGAGCTGGATTGCCAACGGCCATGAGCGATATATGTAGGTGCTGGTGGTGGTGGTGCTTATGGTTTTGTTCAGATTGGTGGTGTGCGAGTGTGTGTGCTATGCTACCATGCGAGCTGGATTGTCAACAGCTATGAGCGTTATACGTGGATGGTGGTGCAGGTTTATTGGTGTGCGTGTGCGTGGCCAATATTGGTGATCTGGGCTATGCTACCATGCGAGCTGGATTGTCAACAGCTATGAGCGTTGCAGGTGGATGGTGGTGGTGGTTAATTGGTGTGCGTGGGTGTGTTCAATATTGGTGATCTGGGCTATGCTACCATGCGAGCTGGATTGTCAACGGCTATGAGCGTTATACGTGGATGATGGTGCTGGTTTATTGGTGTGCGTGTGCGTGGCCAATATTGGTGGTCTGGGCTATTCTACCCTGCGAGCTGGATTGTCAACGGCTATGAGCGTTGCAGGTGGATGGTGGTGGTGGTTTATTGGTGCGCGTCGGTGTGGTCAATATTAGTGACCTTGGCTGTGCTACCATGCGAGCTGGCTTATCAATGGCAATGCGTTCAGTGGTGATATCAGTAGGGAACGGCAATATGCTATCATGTCATCGTATGACATCATAAGATGCCGGCAGTCTGACTAGGCTAAAGTTACCATTTACATACAAGATCATATGATGCAGTTTGTATTCTATCATATGATTTCATACTCGCCTTTGGTCAGCATCATATGATGCGCCGGTCCCTAGCGATATGTGGGTGTTGCTGTTGTCTTTCTTTCTTGAGGTTTGTGGTCCTGGGTTGGAACTAGTGCTGGTGCTTGTGGAATCAAGTGTGGTAGGTGGGCTGTGCTGGTGGCAGTGGTGGCTAGGGCGATGGTGGCATGTTCTGAGGAATTGCAACAAATATGACCATCCCGAGTTTCCTCTGTTTCTTGAGGTTTGTGGTGCTGGGTTGGAGCTAGTGCAGGTGCATGTGCTGGTGGAGACAAGTGTGATATGTGTGTTGTGGTGATGGCAGTGGTGGCAAGGGCAGTGGTGATATCGTCTGAGGAATTGCAACAAACATGACTATCCTGACTGCCCTCTGTTTCTTGAGGTTTGTGGTGCTGGGATGGAGCTAGTGCAGGTGCTGGTGGAAACAAGTTTGATAGGTGGGTTGTGGTGATCAGGGTACTACAAAGCGCGCGCGGCAACGCGATTTCGCGCACGCTTTTTGAGCCCCACTGCCCGTTTCACACAGTTTTTTTGACGCCCTGTGGGCGCAGCCTGAGTTTTTGCACTTTTCGCACTAGAAAGCGCTGACCAATTTGACAAAATGTAGTACCCTGGTGGTGATGGCAGTGGTGGAAAGGGCGGTGGTGGTATGTTTTGAGGAATTGCAACAAACATGACTAACCTGACCAATTCTCTACCCTCTCTTTCTTGAGGTTTGTGGTGCTGGGTTAGAGCTGGTGCTGGTCCTGGTGGAAACAAGTGTAGTGGGTGGGTTGTGGTGATGGCACTCCGTCAAGTGGCGGGCTCATTTGGAGTCTATTAGGAGACCAGGAAATATATAATCATCATCATTCATTGCCGTCAACAAGCATGACCACCACCACCACACCACCACCACCACACACACTGCACCACTACCACCACCACACCACCCACACCACCACCACACACACCACACCACCCACACCACCACCACACACACCACACCACCCACACCACCACCACACACACCACACCACCCACACCACCACCACACCACACCACCCACACCACCACCACACCACCACAACATTCTGACCACTTGTCAACCCTCTGTTTCCCAGGCACTCCTGAGTTCATGGCCCCCGAGCTGTACGAGGAGCAGTACAACGAGAAAGTGGATGTGTACTCCTTTGGGTTGTGCCTGTTGGAGCTGGTCACACTTGAGTATCCATACGCAGAGTGCAGAAATCCGGCACAGATTTTCAAAAAGGTCACCCAGGTGCGAACGTAGTGTGTGTGTGTGGGGGGTGGGGGGTGGGGGGGGGCGTTGTGTGAGTGTACGTGCTTGCTTTGTTTGTGTGTGTGTGTGTTTTATTTTCAGAAAGGTTTCCCAGGTGCGAATGTAGTTGTGTGGGGGGGGGAGGTGGGGGGGGGGGAGAGGCTGCGTTGTGTGTGTGTACGTGCTTGCTTTGTTCGTTTAAGTATGCGTGTGTGCGTTATATTTCCATAAAGGTGACCCAGGGCCATGGTCACTCTAGAGTTCCCATACCCAGGTGCGAGCGTAGTTGTGTGTGTGGTGGGGTGGGTGGGTGGGGGGGGGTACGTGCTTGCTTTGTTTGTGTGAGTGTGCGTGTGTGCGTTGTATTTCCATAAAGGTCACCTAGGGCCATGGTCACTCTAGAATACCCATACCCAGGTGGCAGGTCACCCAGGGCCTTGGTCACTCTAAAGTATCCATACCCAGGTGCCAGGTCACCCAGGGCCATGGTCACTCTACAATAACCATACCCAGGTGCCAGGCCACTGGGGTTGACTCAATTGCACTTGCGGGTGACTGTTTCGTTGCTCTCTAAGTCTAGCTTCTAGGCTACAGTTGAGTTGGCTGCAGTTGAGTAGATAGCACTTGAGAGTTGACAACAGTTAAGTTGAAGACAGTTGAGTAAAGTGCAGTTGAGTTGACAGCACTTGAGTAAACTGCAGTTGAGTTGACAACAGTTGACTTGGAAGATGCAGTGGGGTTGGATCCATTATGAAAGAAATTATGCTTCTCCGATCTTTTGAGAAGATATGATTCTCTGGTCATTTGAGAGAAGATGATTCTCCGACCATCCAACCATTCACACAGAATGCCACCAACCTAAACCTGTGATGAGGATTCTGTTCTCAGGGTATTCCCCTAACCAATTCACCAACCGACCAACCAACCATTCACACAGAATGCCATCAACTTCAACCTGTGATGAGGATTCTGTTTTCAGGGTATTCCCCTAACCAATTCACCAACCAACCAACCATCCAACCATTCACACAGAATGCCATCAACTTAAACCTGTGATGTGCATTTTGTGCACATGCCATTCCCCTAACCAATTCACCAACCATCCGACCATCCAACCATCCACTCAGAAAGCCATCAACCTAAACCTGTGATGTGCATTTTGTGCACAGGCCATTCCCCCAGCCAGCCTAGAGATTGTGATAGATGATGAGTTGCGGACTTTCATCTCCATGTGCCTCACACATGATCATGAGTCACAGCCAGAGGCAAAAACTATATTTTGTGCACAGGGCATTCCCCCAGCCAACCTACCAGCCAACTATCCAATCAGAGAATTAAATCCCATCAAACTAAAGCTATGATGTGAATTCTGTTCCCAGGGTATCCTGTGATGTGGATTCTGTTCCCAGGGTATCCTGTGATGTGGATTCTGTTCCCAGGGTATCCTGTGATGTGGATTCTGTTCCCCGGGCATCCTGTGATGTGGATTCTGTTCCCAGGGTATCCTGTGATGTGGATTCTGTTCCCAGGGTATCCTGTGATGTGGATTCTGTTCCCAGGGTATCCCGTGACGTGGATTCTGTTCCCAGGGTATCCTGTGATGTGGATTCTGTTCCCCGGGTATCCTGTGATGTGGATTCTATTCCCAGGGTATCCTGTGATGTGGAATCTGTTCCCAGGGTATCCTGTGATGTGGATTCTGTTCCCAGGGTATCCTGTGATGTGGATTCTGTTCCCAGGGTATCCTGTGATGTGGATTCTGTTCCCATGGTATCCCGTGACGTGGATTCTGTTCCCCGGGTATCCTGTGATGTGGATTCTGTTCCCCGGGTATCCTGTGATGTGGATTCTGTTCCCAGGGTATCCTGTGATGTGGATTCTGTTCCCAGGGTATCCTGTGATGTGGATTCTGTTCCCAGGGTATTCCCTTCAACAATTAACCAACTGATCATCCAACCAGCCACACAGAATACTACCAACCTAATCCTGTGATGTGGACTCAGTCCTCAGAGTAATCCCCTAACCAATTCACCAACCGACCATCCAACCACCCTCACAGAAAGCCATCAAACTAAAACTGTGATGTGCATTTTGTGCACAGGGCCTAGAGATTGTGATAGATGATGAGTTGCGGACTTTCATCTCCATGTGCATCACGCATGATCATGAGTCACAGTCGCTCGTGTCCACCTTAACCCCCACCCCCACCCCCACTAGATGCCCTGTTATTATTGGGTTTTTGTATCTTCTTCTGCAGTCTCTGTTAGAAGACATAGCGTCAGTTTGAAGGATCTTGCAGTCCAATGCAGGTGAAGGCGGAGTTATGGGGACCGCAAAGGACAGTGGGGACCACTATGGCTTCGACAGGTTCAAGCTAAAACCAGAGATCCAGCTGGCTGAGGATCTTTATTAGAGGCGGAAAGTATATTTTATGCTCCGGGTATTCCCCCTGCCAACCAACTATCCAACCAGACAATCAAAAACCCATGACACTAAATTGTGGTGTGAATTCTGTTCTTGGGGTATTCCCCCTGCCCACCCGCCAACCAACTATCCAACCAGACAATCAAAAACCCATGTCACTAAATTGTGGTGTGAATTCTGTACTCAGGGCATTTCCCCAGCCGGCCCGCCAACCAACTATTCAACCAGAGAATCAAAACCCCATGACATTAACTTGTGATGTGAATTCTGTTCTCAGGGTATTCCCCCTGCCAACCCGCCAACCAACTATCCAACTAGGGAATCAAAAGCCATCAACCTAAACCTGTGATGTGGATTGTTTGCACAGGGCATTCCCCCAGCCGGCCTAGAGAAGGTGGTAGATGATGAGTTTCGGACTTTCATCTCCATGTGCATCACGCATGATCATGAGTCACGGCCAGAGGCAAGGCAGCTCTTGAAGCATCCTTTCTTTGATTTTGTGCGATCAGCAGGGGGAGCTAATGGCAAAGGTGTGTGGCTGGGGGTGAAGTTTGTTGGGCTGATGAGGGGTGTGGTGAAGAGAAGTGTCTTGATGTGTTGTGGGTGGGGTGAAGAGAAGTGAGGTGGGTTGTGGGTGTGGTGTGCATCATGCATAAGCATGATACACGATCAGAGGCAAGGCAGCTCTTGAAATATCCCTTCGATTGTGTGCGATCAGCTAACGGTTAAGGTGTGTGGTGGGTTGAGGTCGGGTGGAATGGGGTTTGGTCGGGTGGGGTATGGTTGGGTGAGGTGTGGGGTGGGGGGACTCAGCAGGGGGAGCTAATGGCAAAGGTGTGTGGTGGGTTGAGGTTGGGTGGAATGGGGTTTGGTCGGGTAGGGTATGGTTGGGTGAGGTGTGGGGTGGGGGGACTCAGCAGGGGGAGCTAATGGCAAAGGTGTGTGGTGGGTTGAGGTTGGGTGGGATGGGGTTTGGTCGGGTGGGGTATGGTGTGGGGTGGGGGGACTCAGCAGGGAGAGCTAATGGCAAAGGTGTGTGGTGGGTTGAGGTTGGGTGGGATGGGGTTTGGTCGGGTGGGGTATGGTGTGGGGTGGGGGGACTCAGCAGGGAGAGGTAATGGCAAAGGTGTGTGGTGGGTTGAGGTTGGGTGGGATGGGGTTTGGTCCGGTGGGGTATGATTGGGTGAGGTGTGGGGTGGGGGGACTCAGCAGGGGGAGCTAATGACAAAGGGCTGTGGCTGGGGGTGGGGTAAGGAGGGGCGTGGTGACGGGTGGTGAATATAAGTGGGGTATGGTGGGGTGGGGTGAATAGAAGTGTAGTGATGTGAGGTGGGGTGTGCATCACGCAGAATTATGAGGCACTGTCTGAGGGAGCTCTTACAGCACCCTTTCTTCGATTGTGTGCGATCAGCAGGGGGTGCCTACGGGAAAGGTGTGTGACTGGGGGCGTGGTTTGTTGGGCTGATGAGGGGCGTGGTGGTGCGTGGTGAAGAGAAGTGTGGTGGGGTGTAATGAGGGGTGAGTGGTGTGTGGTGAAGAGATGTGTGGTGGGGTGTGATGAGGGGTGGGTGGTGCGTGGTGAAGAGAAGTGTGGTGGGGCGTGGTGATGTGTGGTGGGGTGGCGCGAAGAGAAGTGTGGTGGGGCGTGGTGATGTGTTATGGGGTGGCGTGAAGAGAAGTGTGGTGGGGTGTGGTGATGTGTGGTGGGGTGGCGTGAAGAGAAGTGTGGTGGGGTGTGGGTGGGGTGTGCATCACGCGCGGGCATGATACACGGCCAGAGGCAAGGCAGCTCTTGAAGCATCCTCCTTCAATTATGTGTAGGGAACGGCAACACTATCATGTCATCATATGATGCCGTTAGTCTGACAAGGCTAAAGTTACCATTTGCATACAATATCATATGATGCAGTTTGTATGATGTCATACTCGCCTTTGGTCAGTATCATATGATTTGCTGATCCCTAATTGTGTGCGATCAGCAGGGGGTGCTAATGGCAAAGGCATGTAGTTGGTAGAGTTGGTTGAGGTGGGGTGGATTAGGGTTTGGTCGGGTGGAATGGGGTTTGGTCGGGTGGGGTATGGTGAGGTGGGGTGTGGGGTGGGGGCACTCAGCAGGGGGTGCTAATGGCAAAGGCATGTTGGTAGAGTGGGGTGGAATGGGGTTTGGTCAGTTTTGGTGTGGGGTATGGTGAGGTGGGTTGGGGTGTGTGTGTGTGTGGGGGGGGGGGGGGGGGGGGGGCTCACCCCCATACTCACCGCCTTTCCCCTGTGCCTGTGTGAGCAGTACACCTCTTAACAAGTGTACACTCACCCTCATACTCACTCACTGCCTGCCCCTTTGCCCATGCGTGCAGTACAACTATTGACACATGTATACTCACGCTCATACTCATTCACTGCCTGCCCCTTTGCCCGTGTGTGCAGTACAACTCAACTCGAACAACTCGTACGGACAGAACCTGAATAGTGTGACAAGCCATGCACAGCCGTCCGACACAGCCAGCCTGTCAAACTTAGTCGCTTACCCAACCTCGACTGCCCCTGCACCTGTGGCTCTTCCCCCTGACGCACCCCAAGGCTTGGCGGTCGCGCCAACCTCGCCCACCCCGGGGGGCATGCCCTTAGGTGTGCCCCCCCCCAGCCCCCATCCCACTGTGCTACAGCACTCAGAGTGGGAGCAGGGGGCCAGGGGGGCAGGCCCCCCCATGGGAGGCGAGGAAGTAGCCAGTTCCAGGCCAGTAGATCCCGCGGCCACGGCAGCTGCCGCCAACATCCTGAACGTGGTGGCTGCTGCTGCAGCAGCGAACTCTACCGCATCGATGGTTGTGTCAGTTCCCCACCGGGACCCGCTGCTTTGGTCAGGAGACGGTTTCAACCCTTCCCCCGTCATGAACCCCTCGAGCAGCGAGTCCAAGCCAACTGAGCTTAACTTGCACGCAGACCAGCCCCCCCCTGGAGAGGGGGAGGGGGACCTGGCAGAGGAGGACGTCCTCTTTGATGGTCCCAATGGGTTTGAGTTCTCCCCCTCCCCACAGCGCAGTGGGCCTGTTCAAGGGGATAGCGATGGTGAAGGAGGTAAGAGAAGTCCTGTTCCTTACTCCTTGCACAGTTGGCGGCTAGGTTACTAAGAGATGAATAGGAGGACGTCTTGTTTGATGGTCCTAGTGGGTTTGAGTTCTCCCCCTCCCCTCAGCGCGGTGGGCCTGTTCAAGGGGATAGCGATGGTGAAGGAGGTAAGAGAAGTCCTGTTTCTTACTCACTGCACTGTTGGTGGCTAGGTGACTAGAAGGTGACAACCTTGTGCCCATGTTTGAACCATTGAGTTAGTTGTTGGTTGGCCCCAGCACAAGCGGACGGGCTACCCCCCTCAACCTCACGCCTCGTCTTAAGGCGTAGCATATATTCATTTATGCATTACATTTTATGCATCCAATGTCCCACGCCACAGCTTTTCTTTTCAGCTACAAGCAGCAGCATCTAGACAGCTCAGCCAGCCAAACCTGTAGCAACATAGTGCATCTCGAAGCTGACAGAATCAGCTTTCCAGTACTGTTGACATTCTGGGGCTTAGCCCAGTGGCTGGCTCAGGAAGCTGCCTAGAAGCTGCTGCTTGTAGCTGAAAAGAAATCCCACGTCACACATGCTCTTGCAGAAGCAGAGACTAGCTCGAGAACCACCCCTCGTCCCAGGTCCCTGTTTCCAAGTCCCATGTCCCACATCCCCAGAGCTTCGTCCTATTCCCCCTCGTTGCGGCAGCAGCAATCCTCATGGTGGCGCTGTCGGCGTGGTGGTATAAGCAAACACTTGATGATGGTCAGTATGAATTAAACACACTGAGTGTTGTCCCAGGTCCCCGTTTCCACGTCCCACGTTCTCATTCCCAAGTCACCAGAGGTCCGTCCAAGTCACCAGAGGTCCGTCCTATCCCCCAGGTCCCCTGAGTGTATTCCCACATCTCCACGTGCCTTTGCAGAAGCAGAGACTAGCTCGAGCACCTTTCCTCGTGGTGGCGCTGTCGTTGTGGGTGTATAAGCAAACACTTGGTGATGATCTCTATGAATTAAACACACTGAGTTTAGTCCCAGGTCCCTGTTTCCACGTCCCACGTCCTATGTCCCACATTCCCACAGGTTTTTCCTATTCCCCCAGGTCCCCTGAGTGTATTCCCACATCCCCACATGCCCTTGCAGGAACAGAGGCTAGCTCTAGCACCACTCCTCACGGTGGCGCTGTCGCGTCTGTGGGTGTTCAAACAAAAACTTGATGATGGTCCCTATGAATTAAACACACTGAGTGTTGTCCCCGTTTCAAAGTCCCACGTCCCCACTCCCACGTTCCCAGAGGTTTGCCTTATTACCCCACGTCCCTCGTCCTATTCCCCCTCATCACATGCCCCCACAGTTGCGTCCTATTCCCCCACTTCCCTTGTCCAGTGTCCCCTATACAATGTCCCACATTCCCAGAGGCTTGTCCTATTCCCCCACGTCTCAAGTCCCCTGAGTTTATTCCCACATGCCCACATGCTCTTATCCCACATGCCCACATGCTCTTATTCCCACATGCCCACATGCCCACATCCCCCCACGTCTCAAGTCCCCTGAGTTTATTCCCACATGCCCAAATGCTCTTGCAGAAGCAGAGGCTAGCGACAGCAGCAATCCTCATGGTGGTGCTGTCAGTGTGGGTATTGACATCAACCAGCAACAGCGCTTGAGACTGAACTGCCGCAACAATAAGCAGGACGAGGCAATGCTCAGCTTTTCCATGTCATTCGTCAACCACAACGGTATGGAGTGTGTAGAATTTAATAAGCCATGTACTAACCAATTTAATTAGCAACAATTAGCCAGGCTCAGCTTTTCCATGTCATTCGTCAACCACAATGGTAGTTACACAGAGTTCCCACAATATTGAGATCAAGGGGGGTGGGGGTGGGGGGCAAGGAAAATAATTTGCACTGCATCATCAATATGGATAGGGAATCTCAAGTACATCTCGATACCGTCGAGTTCATGTCAAAACACCGGGGGGGGGGGGGGGGGGGCGGGGATTCAGTTGTTGTCCTTGTTATTATGGTGGTGGTCACCATCGCTGTTATCGTGGTGGCGGTCACCATCGTTATTGTTATTGTTGGATATGTCGATATCGTCAGAGATTTTTTCCCCCGCTATATATAGTGTTCGCTTCTTTTGGCACTGTTTTGGCCCAATTGCTACAAAGACCCCAAATCTATGGCCCTAATTGGCCAGACAAAGCTATAAGGACGCTGTCCCTGGAGGAGGCCCTAACCCATAAAGTTATAAAAACAAAACTTCTGAACTGAAAACAAAATCCCTGGTTGTCGTTAACGGCAGTACCAGGACCACACTAGGCAAGGCAGTACAAGTTATGATGGGTTATATTGTTGTATGTTGGTATCGTTTTGTCATCATCACCACTACCTACTATCCCTCACCCATTCCCCCAATTTTGTCTATATTCAAGGCAAACTCAGCCATGGATACTAATCCTATGCCATTGATTTAATTTGGATTTATAGGCTTTTTTGAAAGAGATGGCTCATTTTTGGTGTAGCCCCCTCTTCAATGCGGCGGGAGGGATACCCCAGGGATACCCACTTGTCAGTCTGTGTGACTGTCTGACCAAGACGAGGCCTGACACGTCAGCTAACAGTCTCGTAACTAAGTCGCTTCCGTTACTACCTGTCGCTCCGTTGCAAACACTCTCCGTCAATTTTTAGCGTCGCTTGCGACGCTGCATACAACTTACCATGTCCATCCTACCAACACCAAACCACTCAGTACTGCACAGGCACGCGAAAAAACTGTTTTAAGGAGGTGGCTCATTTTCCATCCTACCAACACCTACCATGGCTCATTTTCATCCTACCAACACAAAACAACTGTATGCTGCACAGGTACTCGAAAGAAGGTTGGCTTCCTGTACAACCTGGATGAGGATGAACCGCACGACATCGCGCATGAAATGGTCGAGAACCTGTCTCTCAATGTTGAGGAGGCTGACTTCATCGCATCAATGATCCAAAGAGAGGTGGGTGGGTGGGGAGTACATGTGGGCACTGTGGGTGGGCACTACAGGTGGGTACTGTGGGTGGGCACTTCAGGTGGGTACTGTGGGTGGGCATTACAGGTGGGTACTGTGAGTACCATTGGTGGGCACTACATGTGAGCACTGTGGGCACTACATGGAGCACTGCGAGTGGGCACTGTGGGTGAGCACTGCAGGTATGCACTCCCATGCACTGAAGCTTGCATAATCAGATATAATATGGCAAGGTCATCAAATAGCTCCTGCCTCATTGCTGTTCCACTGGGAAAGAGTTGGGTGGGCGCTCACTCCTCCTCCTTGTCAACCTTCCAACTCTCTACTTCTTACCCCTCCCCGCCCACCCCCCACCCCGCTTCTCCTCCTCAACCCCTGGACACTCCTCCTCAACCTTCCAACTCTGTACTTCTGCCCTCGCAAGTGTTCCCTCCTCCCTCCTCCTCAACCTTCCAACTCTGTACCACTGACCATGCAGGTGTTTCAACTGTCACAAGACAAGGCTAGCGGGGGGTTAGCCCGATCCCTACGGGTGGACGTAGGCCCACAGGGGGGGGCCCAGACCGTGACACAGCAGTCTGACCACGCTGAGCTGGAAAATGGAATCTTGCAAGTACATTTGCAAGACAGCGTTTTCCCTCCCCGTGTCCAGCTGCCCGATCCCACGCCAATGCCCGCCTCTGCCTCTACACATGCGCCTGCGTCAGTACCCGCGCCACAAGCTGACCCAACCCATACACGAGCACCCGCTCCCACCTCCGCCACTGAGCCTGCACTTGCTCTTGAAAGGGTGCAGTCGGAGTTTGCAGAGGCAGGCCAGCTAGCGCCACCCCCTTCTCCTCTGTCAGCACCGAATCCAACACCCGCCCCGGCCCCTGCCCCTTCACATGCGCCAACCCCTGAAGCCACTTCGGCAGCCTTTGCACAGATGTGGGATGTAGGGCCTCCTGCACCGGCACCAGTGCCCGCACCAGCACTATCAGCACCCGCGCCAGCACTACCGGCACCAGTGCCGGTGCCAGCACTAGCAGCATCCGCGCCAGCACTATCGGCACCAGTGCCAGCTCTACCAGCTCCAGCACTATCAGCGCCAGCACTACCGGCACCAGTGCCGGCACCAGCACTATCAGCATCCGCGCCAGCACTATCAGCACCAGTGCCAGCACTACCAGCGCCAGCACAATCAGCACCAGTGCCAGCACTATCAGCACCAGTGCCAGCACTATCAGCACCAGTGCAAGCGCTATCAGCTCCAGTGCCAGCGACATCATCTCCGGCACCAGTGCCCGCGCCAGCACTATCAGCACCAGTGCCATCGTCCCCTGCCCCAGAGGAGCAAGGCAGCTCCGAGGTGTCGGAGTATGAGGAGGAGGAGGAGAAGGACTCTTCTTGCTTCTTCTAGGCCTGAGGACTGGGGGCTTGAACACCTCCTGTGCAACAGGACCAGCACCCGTCCCAGCACCAGGACCCCCTGCCCCCAAAAGAGCAAGGCAGCTTTGGGGGGCTGGTGAATAAGGAGGAGGAGAAGGACTCATCATGCTTCTCCTAGGCCTGGGGACTGTTGGGTCCGCTCCTCCTGTGCACTAGCACCTGCCCCAGTACCAGGACCCGCTGCCCCAAAAGAGCAAGGCAGCTTTGGGGGGATGGTGCATGATATGGAGAAGGACTTATCATGCTTCTTCTAGGCTTGGGGACTGGGGGGTGGAAGCTACAGAGTGCAGTACTCATCAGAGCCTTGGCGATTAGGGATTACTCCCTCCTGCATCCATAGAGCACAAACCCCTGCACCCGCCCCAGCACCAGGACCCGGTGCTGGGCTGGTGCATGAGGAGGAGAAGGACTCATCATGCTCCTTCTAGGCCTGGGGACTGGTGGGTTGGAAGCTACTGAGTGCAGTACTCACATGAGAGCCTTGGCGATAAGGGAGTGCTCCCTCCTGCGTTCATAGAGCACCAACCCCTGGGCTGAGCACTTGGGCTGCACACCTCCTCTGCACAAGGACCAGGACCAGGATCCCCAGGACCTGCTGCCCCGAAGGAGCACGGCAGCCTTGGGGGTCTGGTGAATGAGGAGGAGAAGAACTTATCATGCTTCTTCTTGGCCTGGAAACTGGTGGGTTGAGCTCCTCCTGTGCATCAGAACCAGCACCCGCACCAGCACCAGGAACCCCTGCCCCAAAGAAGCGGGGCAGCTTTGGGGGTCTGGTGAATGAGGAGGAGGAGACGGCTTTATCGTATTTCGTCTAGGCCTGGGGCCTGTTTGGCTGAGCACCTCCTGTGCACCATTGGAATGCCTGCCATGTCAGCTTTCATACGCACTAGCTAGCTTCAGGTTTGGTCCATGGACAGGTAAATGGAGCTGCCTAGAAGCTGCCACGTGGAAGGAAAAACATTGAAAGGTTCAGCTCTTGGGGGTTGGGCGTGAACCCGACCCCCAACCCCCATGCCCACCCCTACTTCCCACATCCATCCCACCTTGCTCACCAAGTCTACCCCCTCTCCCCTCGTTGCGGCCACAGTCCTTTGGTGATGTGCGCTCATTGCCCCAGACAACCTCCCAGCGAGGCATGGTGCTTGTCTCCTACTACGATAGGGCAGATTGGGCAAGTCCCTGATGCCTATTTTGCTACATCTGGACTGTAGCATACACAGCCATGTGCACCGGCAGGTGTGCCTGACTGTCTGACAGGATATGGCTGGACTACAGCATACACACAGACAGGACGCATTTCCACACTCATAGTGTGTGCTAGTGTGCTGGCAATTTATAATTTGACATTCGCATTTAGCTGCTGGGCATTTCTGTTAGCATGGGGCAACATGGGAATACTTCTATATTTTTTCCGCTTCTGAAAGGGGGTTGAGGGGCGGAGCGGGGGAGTCTCAGAGTAGTGGATGGTTTGACCAAAACGGGGTCCTAGGTAGCAATCGCTACTGATAGTGGTTAAAAAGCTCTGATTATATTTAGGGGGTCTTCGCCATCCTCACATTCACCCAAAGGCTATATGGGCAGTATTTGTGCGCAACACGTCGCAAATTGGGCGACTCGGTACGACCCCTGTGCGACGCGCTGCACGTGGGGCTCCGCGCTTCGTGCTCCGCCCTATACCGTGCTACGCCACAATCCTGAAATCAGGTTTGCTTTGCAACTTTGCTTCACGACTGGGCCTACAGAAAGCTGAAAATGGCTGTGTGGGCCCTTCCCACCTGGTGATAATTGCTATGGTGGACCCCTCTATATAATTATATGTATATAGTATAGTATACTGTCAGTACAACCAGGCCTTACTGATTTGAGCACCTTGGGTGCATACTTGCTTTGTTCATTCTGCTTGTTGCACCGCCTTAACTTGCTTGCAACCTGGCAACACAAATATTAAGGGAGCGGCAACATGATATCATGACATCATATGATGCTGACAGTCTGACTAGTTACCATATTAAATTCAATATCATATGATGCAGTTTGTATGATATCATGATATCATACTCACCTTTGGCCAACATCATATGATATGCCGATCCCTACAAACATAGATTATGCCGGTAGTTAGAGCTTGTGTCGTTGCATGCACATATCAAATGGGGGTGGGAGCTTGTTCTGCATTAGCGTCCTTAGATAAGCAGAAATGTGGGCCGGGTAAATGCAGGGTTCGGTAATGCAGGAAACGGGCGGGATAGTTACATGCCCGTTTCCTGCATAATTGGAAACCGTAAGAAACAATCGGGCAGGATTTTTACATGCACGGTTGTTCAGCCAACTCTGGGCTGCTCACCGCCTTCCAATTCCAAGTCCCCCCCAAATGCACAGAAACTAGGGAGCCTACGAAGTGGATTTGGCAGTTTAAAGGGCAGGAGAAATGCATTGCAGACGGGAGCTACTGTCAACGAAGGCTATGAAGTTTGCATGTTGCACCTCACAAATCTGTAGGGTTGGATGGATTGGATTGTTCCATGCTTTTTCAGCCAACTCTGGGCTGCTCACCGCCTTCCAATTCCAAGTCCTCCCCCAAATGCATTGGAACTAGAGAGCCTACTAAGTGGATTTGGCAGTTTAAAGGGCAGGAGAAATGCATTGCAGACGGGAGCTGGGATAGTCAACGAGGGCCGCGGAGTTTGCATGTTGCACTTCACAAATCTGTAGGGTTGGATGGAATGGATTGTTCCATGCTTTTTCTGCCAACTCTTGGCTGCTCACCGCCTTCCTATTCCAATTCCCCCCCAATGCATGGAAACTAGGGAGCCTACTAAGTCGATTTGGCAGTTTGTCGCCGTCTGCAGGGTTGGATGGGAAATCTACTAGGCCAAGCCAAACTGTATCAGGACGTTAGCCTCTGGAACCCCACGAGACCACCGTCAACCCTGTATGATTGATTGCATGGTCAAACAGCCTTCAGGCAGCTAAATGTCTGCGTCTGTCTGTCTCTGCCCACTGTCGAATAGCCTTCAGGCTGCCAACTGTCTGCGGGCAGAGTAAACCTGTGTAGGAAATTTTGAATTTGAATTGTTACATAGACATGAGGAGGATAAACACTACTGCACCAAACTCCTGTAGAATTTGAACTACCCCATAGCTTGTTCTACTGCCAGCTACGGGACTTCTATAAATCTACCTTTCTTACTTCTGGCTGAAAAGTAATGCACCTGTGCCACTGTGTACAACTGTAAGAGATGTACCAGCATGTTACACCGCCCCCCTTCATATGACAGTGTGTGTACAGTATGCACATTGCATTATCATCGACAGGCCATTGTTACAGTCCAGGGGTAGGCCAAATAGGCTATAGGGACCTGCCGAGCCCACACTGCATGAGGTGTGGCACATTTCGGCAATCGAACTCGGTTACATGGCTCCAGTTTCTAGGACAGCTTGCCTTCTTCGGTAGCAACATAATCAAAGCATTATTTTAAGTATTAGTATTATTATCAAAACACAATCAACAAAAATTGCGGTCCACATATGTGTGGCTACACACAATTGGAACATAGAACCTCTCGGAGCAGTTGTGCCTTACTATTTTCATTGTCATGGGCAGACGATTATCAACCGAAGCCAAGACAACTTAACAACATCCAGGGTGGATCTTCCATACGGTGTATCCTTCAATTATCAACGCCATTCTAACTAAATCCTCTGTGCCGCTGGTTTGTGTAGGGAAAACCACCTCCTGGGGTGAAATACCTTGCACAAATTAAACAAATATATATAATAAAATATAATAAATATAACAAAATATAATAAAATAAATAATGAGCAATCGCAACAAGCTAGGAAGCAACAAATGCCGTTAATTTAATAAAGGATTCATGAGATCCGCAAAACAGCGGGCAGGTTGGGAACTTGATGGTAGGAAAAACGTTAGCCTTAACTTAGGTACTTCAACTTGTTACATGGTTACAGCTTTTAAGGCTGCTCGCCGTCGTCTGCAGTAACAAAATCGAATTCGAATATAGGAACTTGGATGTATGGCTTTAGCCTGTCAAGGCTGGTTCACTGCTTGCCGTCTGGCGGTCTGAGCAATTGAAATCAGCATATAAAATATGGTGGGGTTGTTAGGGTAAACAAATCCATCTCCAGACGTCTGAGCAGTATTGTGTAGTAGCCGAGATTTGGGTCAACACTGGCCTGCCTATGACAATGTAAGTACCTTGTCATCGGAACTTCATGAGGCCATTATGGTATTGTTGACCCAAGACAAGCTCTATTCACAGCACCCGGGGGGGAGGGGGGGCTCCTTGTACCTCTTCAAAATCAGGTTCAATTGCTTAATTCAGCAACGAGGCAAAAAAGCAAAGACGCAAGAAAGTGAAGCATACACTTTCAAACTGTATAATCCACTTATAAGTTATAACGGTATGCTCCCTGTTTTTCGTGGGGGAGTACGAATTGGAAGACTGTGAGCAGCTCAGAGAAAACCATGCAACAATCCGGCTCAATCCAGAAATGGCTCTTTAGCTGAAAGCCCATGTAACAATGAAATCTACTAGGTGTGGCCAGTTGGCCACACCTTGCATTCTAGATGACTATGTCCGCCTGATTAGTGTCGGGGAACCCTTCAATTGTGGTGAGAATCCATCCAACCATCAAACAAATCGTCCTTTCCAGTACCCAACTCTACATTCCCTGGTTTCAGTGGGTATTGCACGGGGGGAATTGGAATTGGAATACGATGAGCAGACCGGATTTAGTTCCGTTTGATTACACGGTACAACGCGCAACGTCTGCGTGCAGAGTTAACACTGCTGGTATAACTGCTACTACGGAACACCACCCTCTTGAAACATAATACAACCTCACTGATTTAGCCCGGAGTTGGCTGAAAAAGCATGTCACAATCCAACCCAACAGTCAAACTGTCCAAGTTCAATCAGACTGTCCATTGCCTCCCTGGACAAGTCCTTGAACTGCCTAATCCGCTTAGTGTGCTCCAGGGTTGTTCAGGACGCTGCGTCCTCCGTAGTGTGCTACCTGGTTTCCGTGGTTTAGCATGGGGGGGGGGGGGGGGGGGGGGGGGGGGGGGGGGGGGGGGGGGTGGTGGGTGGGTGGGGGGTAATGGGGACTTCGACTGTGGCAGCCATGAGTTGGCTGAAGAACCATGTAACAGTTCAAATTCAAGCCCAATCCCTCGGGGTCTTCTCCTCTAGAGGGTATGGGGAGCCAGACGTCTAGGGTGCCGATTTTGATACAACCACACACAACATAATCTATAGTTAATCTTGATTTCTCGAGGTTGGGCAAGTCCCACTTGGCCTATTTGGGTACCCCTGGACTGTAAAACGGTAGACGACACACATACATCATTAGGATTATGGTGACAATAGCTAGCTCCGGCTTGCGCTGTGGTGTCCTTAACTTCACGTCCTGTGAGTGACTGTATTGGGGTATCACGGATGTATCAATTTCAATTTCATTAGGGTTAGTCTAGGGCCTATACTCATAGGAGTAAGTATATGCCGTTTACTTCAAGCCCAGACAAGTCCTATGCAGCGTTGCAAGCGGAGTATGTTGGCAACGGAACGAAAGGTGGCAACAATGGAGCTGACCGAAGCGAGTTAGTTACGCGACCGTTGGATAACGTGTCAGGCCTCAAGAATTTTTTCGGTCGGACGGACAAATGGGTCAACATGGGGGCTCCCGCCCCCTTGAAGAGGGGGCTCCGCAAAAAATACCATAAAACGCACGTTAAACATTCACCGATTAAACATTTGCAGCTCATACCCAAACAGTATACGGCTTATACAACTCATAAGGCTTATACAACAAATCGTTATATGGCCTAGAGTATGACCTAACGGTATACGCCTGATACATAAACGCATGTAAACGGTATGCAACTCATAAGCAAACAATATACGGCTTATACCAAGCATACAGCCAATAAAACGAGACGGTAGGTTGCCTGTAGTATGGCCTACCGGTATACGACTGATACATATCCGCCTGTGAACGGTATGCAAGCAAACAATATACGGCTTATTATACAAAGCATACAGCTAATAAAACGAAACAGTAGGTTGCCTGTAGTATGACCTACCGGTATATGACTGATACATAAACGCCTTTAAACGATTTAAAAATCATACAGGCTCATAAGCAAACAGTCTACGGCTTGTGCAACTCATACGGCTTACACAGTGAAACGGTGTGTGGCTTGAAGTATGACCTAACGGTATGACTGCATATACGTAGGGACCAGCGAATCACATGATGTTGACCAAAGGAGAGTATGATGTCAAATAGTACCATACAAAGGACAAGGTCAAATAGTACCATACAAAGGACAAGGTCAAAAAGTACCATACAAAGGACAAGGTCAAATAGTACCATACAAAGGACAAGGTCAAATAGTACAATAAGGACCAGCGAATCACATGATATTGTCTATTACATTACATGTTAGTCCAAGTGGACCCCTCGGGGGTCCACTCGCCAAGTATGAGGCAGCTAAAATAAAAGCAGCCTAATACTCGCGGGTATTGGTGAAGCATAAACAACAATGGTGAAGCATAAAGTCTACTGGACACCGCGAGGGTGTATGAGACTCCGTGCTTTAAACAAAAAGAAAAAGCACTCACAAAGCAAAAAACCCCATTACATCAGGGGTGTGTCGAGGACAAATAAACCAAACTCCCAACCACCGTTTTGGTGGCGTAGGTATATAAATGGTCTATAAATGGTCTATAAATGGTAACTTCAGACAAGCCAGAAGGCTGTTATCATATGATATCATATTGCCGTTACGTCTTATTGCTATATACGTATCTTGCTGTTACGTCATATTGTTATATACGTCTATAAACGGTATAAAACCTATACAACTTTGAGAAACATTCAGCGCCAATCAAATCAGTCTGC
Source organism: Chlamydomonas sp. ICE-L (assembly GCA_013435795.1). NCBI lineage: Eukaryota > Viridiplantae > Chlorophyta > Chlorophyceae > Chlamydomonadales > Chlamydomonadaceae > Chlamydomonas > Chlamydomonas sp. ICE-L. Next base: position 4,094,833 of record JACBWV010000825.1, read on the forward strand.
CACTATCATTCCCACTTTAGGGCGCTTGACACAGAACCGACCAGACCCTGAGGGTCTCGTTTTCATTTAAGACATAAAAATATGCAAATTTGTCAAAATACGCGCAGCATCAACACAATTCATCATTCCACCACTGTCTTTCCCACAATGGGGTACTTGACGCTGAATCGCCCTATCCAGTCCCTCAGGGTCTCTTTTTCATGGGGGGGCAGGTCGTCAACCTTGTCATTGCAGTCTGACAGCTCTGTTGACATAAGAGCTAGGGCGCGTGCACACTCACGACCGGCAAAGGGATAGGCTCCTGCAGAGTGGGTTGTGAGTTGGGGTTTGAGTTGGGGGGGGGGGGAGGTCATCAACCATGTCATTGCAGTCTGTCAGCTCTGTTGACATGAGAGCTAGGGCGCGTGCACACTCACAACCAGCAAAGGGGTAGGCTCCTGCAGAGTTGGTTGTGAGTTGGGGTTTGAGTTGGGGGAGAGGAAGAGGACAACAACCTTTTCGTTGCAGTCCGACAGCTCTGTTGACATGAGAGCAAAGAGGTAGGCTCCTGTGGACAGGAAGGAAGGAAAGAAAGAAAGGCTTACCAAGGGTACCATCAGGACCAGAGAACTCCCTCTACTAAAGGACAGAGATGAGCTATTGATGCAGAATAAAAAAGCGGGACCTATGCGGCTTTTGACCATCAGGCCCTCATAGCAATGCTGAAACCCTGACAACGTTTTTTGCCAATGCAAATACACCCAGGAGCCCGCCCCCCCACCCGAACAAAACGGGAAACCAAGCCCAAGACAGAGGACGGGCTTACCTCAGGCCCCATAGAAAAACACACGCTTACCTACGGAAAGTTGTAGCCACTGCAAATAATCAACCAAGGAGCGCCAAAGAACCCCCCAACCCGGAAAAAGGCCAAAAAAAGGAGGGCTTACCATCAGGACCATAGAACATGCTACCCTTGGAAACGTTGTAGCCAATGCAAATAATCAACCAGGAGCGCAAAAGAACAAAAAGGAAAAAGACAAAAAAGGAGGGCTTACCATCAGGACCATAGAACATGCTACCCTTGGAAACGTTGTAGCCAATGCAAATAATCAACCAGGAGCGCAAAAGAACAAAAAGGAAAAAGACAAAAAAGGAGGGCTTACCATCAGGACCATAGACATGCTACCCTTGGAACACGTTGTAGACAATGCAAATAATCACCCATGGAGCGCCCAAGCAACGCCAAGGCCCCCGCAAAAAAGGAGAGGGTTCCATCAGGACCTGAACATGCTACCCTGAAAGCGTTTAGTGTAGCCAATGCACATACATCCACCAGGATGGGCCCACCTACCAACAGAGAACGCCCAAAAAGGAGGGCTACCATATTACCTCGCCGCACCTTTTCCCCGTTTTCGCCCCTCCCCAACCCCCTGGAGCGCCCCCACCCCATCCCCCATACCCCTGCCACCTCCCCCCCCTTGTTCCCTCCTGCCCCCCCGCCCCTTCCACATTTGCCCTTATTCGCCCTGCCCAATTCCCCGGCGGGCGCTCCTAGACCTAACCACCCCTTCCCCCCCGCACCGCTTCTTTCTCCCCTTCCTCCCCTTTCCTTTCCCCTTTCTCCCTCCCCCCCCGACCCTGAGTCCCCCTCCCCCACCACGCGTCCCCATCCCCCCTTT
>JACBWV010000825.1:4097977-4178108 GCA_013435795.1 Chlamydomonas sp. ICE-L
TCACACTTGACACAACATTTGGCGCAGGGATTTATTTCCGACTATGATTAATAGCGATAGCGGAGTTTGCAAACATCGTTTTAGCGATTTTTTCATTCTTGTTTTTGTTATTTGTTCTGGCCCTAAGGCCTAAAAAGCCACACAAGATGCTTCCAGTACAAACTACACTTGAGAACGCCCTATTCCTATTGTCCCTGAAGGAGGTCCTTTCTACCGTAACACACCATCTCAAACCAGCTAGCAGAAATCGCCACTTCGGTGCTTGAAAAGAAATTCACTGCATATTCGAGGGGCTCTTAGGCCGCCCTTTCTGCACCCTGATGCGGCACCCTTACACCAACCACATAGCATACATACTTTTTGCACCCATGCAGCCACCTACCTGCACTATTCCAACAAAAGCACCCTTTACTGCACCTCCTGCGGACCCCCCTTATATACACCAGAAACATCCCTGCTGAAGGACCACCAAAAAACTAGGTGCCGAAGACCCCCCCACTCATTGCGGTGGCAGTATGTGCACTACACCTCATAATGCCGAAGGGCCAAGCTGCAAACCCAAGTGAGCACTGAAACACCCTCATAGCACTGCACACATAACAATCTACAAACACACACACACAAACAACTACCCACAGACATCAAAACACCAACACATTACACCACTACCAAAACGGCCTCACACACACACACGCAACTCCGACGCACAACCATAAACCACATTACACTACACCAAACTACACCAACACCCAACGATAACGATCATGACACACCACCACACCGAAACACTCGCAGACGCCCAAACCCGAACAAACTGAACACAACCAAAAAACACACCACGCATACACCCACCGAACTGCTCACACACACACACACAGCGGACACACTCGCACGCACCACCCAAATACACACACACCTACAAACCACCACACTCACACACACCGAAAAAAAGACGCGGCCAACTCTCGACACACACTACGTACCACCTGACACAAAACACGTCCGCCCTGTCACCCCCACCCACACACAACACACACTCACACCCAACCCTCCCCTCCTCACATACCCTCACTGTACAACGCAATCCACCTCCCTCTACACTACCCACCGTCCACACACACTCGGCCACGTCCCATCTCCCCACATCCCCATTACACAAACCACCCTGACCCTCCACCTCCAATAAATCCCATCTGCCCAGCACCGCTTGCATAAAATTAACCACACTCCTCTAATAACTATCTACCATGCATCCACATCGCCTCGATCAGCACCTAACACCTGCCAAATATCACAACTACTTCACTAACATGTCCTAAAACCTATACACCATCTAGTACTCCTATTTAACGACAACACCCTCACCACACATATACCGCCACACACACCCCAAAACACACACACCAAAAACATCTTCACACACCCGCGAAAGCGCTCAAACACATCACACCAAAACACTCGCACGCACACCAAACAACCAACACTACACAAGACACACTCACACACACAAAAAACGCTCATACACACAACCGAAAACACTCGCAGAACCAACCAAAACAAACACACCGAAAACGGCGCACACACGAACACACTTGAAAAACACTCGGCACGCACACCCCAAACAACACCCAAAACACCAAACACACACCAAACACAACACACACCCCACACAAACCACACGAACAAAACACCAGAAAGCTCACACACACACACGGAAACATCGCTCAAACACCCAAAAAAACAAACACACACACACAACACATTCAAACACACTGAAAACGCTCACTCACACACACACCGAAAACACTCGAAACGACACCCAAACAACACACACACACAAACACACACCTCACAAACACCCGCGAACGCTACGTACACACACCGAAACACTCGCAGCACAAACCAAACACATTCACACCACAACAAAAACACTAGCACACACACCAAAAGAACACACACACACAAAAAAAACACACAAATAACACAAAGTCAAGACACCAAAACGCGCAAGAACACAAACAGGAATACAAGAGCACGGCACACCGCAAACACACACACACAAACAAAACACGAAACCACAAGCAACACACACAAACACACACACAACAATCGAACACACACACACACCCAAAACAATTGCACGCCCACCCCAACCCACACAACAAAAACAAATCCCACACAACCACCGAAACAGTGTAACATACAAAACCACACCGAACCACTCGCACGCCACCACCCAAAACACACACACCACACACAAAAACACTCACACACTCACACACACCGAAACGTCATCACACAAACCGAATAAACACTCGCACGCACACCCCAAACACACACACAACACACACAATCACACACTCACAAACACCAAAACGCTCACACACACACACACCGAAACACTCGCACGCACACCCAAACACACACACACACCAAAACACTTGCACGCACACTCAAACACACACACACACAAACACACACACACACAAACACACATTCACACACACCGAAACGCTCACACACACACACACCAGAACACTCGCACGCACACCAAAACACACACACACACAAGCACACACACGCACACACCGAAACGCTCACACACACACACACCGAAACGCTCACACGCACACCCAAACACACACACACACAAACACACACACACACAAACACACATTCACACACACCGAAACGCTCACTAACACACACCGAAACCCGCGCAGGCACCACACAAAAAACACACACAACACACACACCAACAAAACCGAAACAATCGACGGCACACCCAAACACAAATCACACAAACACACATCTCACACACAAGACGAACATGGCACACACACACACCGAAAAACATTGGCACGCACACCCAAAACACACACACCCCCAACCAAACACAACAACACACTAAAACACTCGCACGGACACACAACACACAAACACAAACAAAACAAACACACCACACTCTAAAACAACACACACTAACACACATTCACACACACGAAACGCTCACACAACACACCGCAACCACTCGTCGACAACACAACACACAAACACAAGCCACCACTCACACACACCAAACGCTCACCACAACAAACACACCAAAAAACTACCTATGTGCACGCAACCCAAACACACCTCACCACATCCTCGACACACCCCGAAACGCTCACACACACACGGAAACACTCGCACACACACCCAAACACACACACACACACACACATTCACACACACTGAAACGCTCACTCACACACACACCGAAACACTCGCACGCACACCCAAACACACACACACACAAACCAAATCACAACAACCGAAACACGCTCACGTACACACACCGAAACGCTCACGCATGCCAAACACAAACACATTCACACACACCAAAACACTAGGCACAACACACCAAAAACACACACACACACACAAACACCCGTCACATACACCAAAACGCCACTCAACACACACCCGACACAACCGTACGCACACCCAACACACACCACAAACCACACTGAAACACTAGAACACACACCCAAACACACAAACACACTAACACACACCACCACCCCAAACCACACTTGCGCACACCCAAAACACACACACACACAAACACAAGCGCACAACCGAAACAGTCCCATTACAAACCAAACCGAAACACTCGCACGCAAACCACCAAACACCCACAAAACAAAACACACTCCACACTCACCACACCGAAACGCTCACACACACACCGAAACACTCGCACGCACACCCAAACACAAAAACACAAACAACAATCACACACTCACCAACACCAAAACGCTCACCACAACACACACACGAAAACACAGCGCACGCACACCCAAACAACACCACACAAACAAAACCACTTGCACGCACCACTCAAACCACACACAACAAACACACACACAACAACAAAACAAACATTCACACACACGAAACCGCTCCACACACACACACCAGAACACTTGCACGCACACCAAAACACACACACACACAAGCACACACCGAACGCTCACACAACAAACACAGAAAAACGCTCACACTGCACACCAAACACACACACACACAAAAAATACACACACAAACCACAACATTCACACCCCCGAAAACGCTCACTAACACACACCGAAACACTCGCATGCACACACAAACACACACACACAAACACACACTCACACACACCGAAACACTCGCACGCACACCCAAACACACACACACAAACACACACACACCAAAACGCTCACACACACACACCGAAACACTCGCACGCACACCCAAACACACACACACAAAACACACGCACACACCGAAACGCTCCACACACACACCGAACACTCGCACGCACACCCAAACACACACACACACAAACCGAAACACTCGCACGCACACCCAAACACACACCACACACACCAAAAAGACACACTCAAAAATACACACCGAAACGTCACTCACACAACACGAAACAATCGCACGCCTTACACCCAAACAAACCACCACCAAAAACACTAGGCAACGCACACCCAACACACACACACACAAACACAAACACACATTAACACCAACACCGAAACGGTAACACACACCAAACGAAACACGCGCACGCACACCCAAACACACACAACAAACACTACCACTCAACACAAGCAACTTTCCCAAACACCAAAAAGAAACAGGCGACACGCACACCACAAACACAACACACCCAAAACACACCACACCAAAACAGGATCGCACGGACACAAACAAACACACACACACACACCAAACACACCCCCTCACACCCACATAAACACACCCACACACACTAAACACATCACCAACCACACCGAAACGCTCACACACACACACCGAAACACTCGTACGCACACCAAAACACACACACACAAGCACACACTCACACACACCGACCAAAACGCTCACACACACACACCAAAACACTAGCACGCACACCACAAACACACACTCACACACACCGAAACGCTCACACACACACACCGAAACACTCGCACGCACACCCAAACACACACACACAAACACACACTCACACACACCGAAACGCTCACACACGCACACACCGAAACACTCGCACGCACATCCAAACACACACACACCCAAACACACACTCACACACACCGAAACGCTCACACACACACCAAAACACTCGAACGCACACCCAAACACACATACACACGCCGAAACACACACTCACACATGCACGGACACTCAAACACACACACACACGCACACCGAAATACTTGCACACACACCCAAACACACACTCACAAGCACACCCAAACACACACACACACAAACATTCACCCCCCCCCACACACACAAACACTCCCCCCCACACCGCACCCCACCCCCCCCCCCCCCCCCCCTACACACACACACACACACCGAAACACACACACACACACATCAGGACACAAACTCACACCAATACACCGAAACACTTGCACGCACACACACACACACACACACACACACAGAAACACACACTCACACACACACACCGAAAAACACACACACACACGCACTGAAACACGCCACTCACACACACTCCCAAACACACAATCACACACACACCGAAACACTCGCACGCACACCCAAACACACACTCACACACACACCAAAACACACACTCACACACACCGAAACACTCACACACACACACACACACACACACACACCGAAACACTTACACATCCACACACTCCCACAGACTCACACACACACCCAAACACTCACACTCACACACCCACACACCCAAACACTCACCCACACACGCAAACACTCAAACGCACAACCACACTCACACACGCAAACACTCAAACGCACAACCACACACACGCACGACCACACACACACACAACCACACACACACACGCACACACCCCGAAACACTCAAACGCACAACCAAACACACACACTCACACACACACCGAAACACACACTCGCACGCACACCCAAACACACATACACACACCTAAACACGCACTCACACACAAGCCCAAACACACACTCACACACACACTGAAACACTCACACGCACACCCAATCACACTCACACACCAAAACACTCACACACACACACCAAAACACTCACACACACACACTGGAACACTCACGCACACACAGAAACACTCACAAACATGCTCTCTCACACACACCCAATCACACACAAACACCGAAGCACACACTCACACACCAAAACATACACAAACATGCTCTCTCACAGACAGGTTCAAGGAAGCTGTGTTGGAGCCCGTGGCTGTGGCCAAGGTAGTGGTGCCGGGGCCCAGGACGGTGGCCAGGTTATCCTCAAAGGGCGTGGCCAAGCCAAGGGTGCTGGTGGCCAGGCTGGTGGCAAGGTTGTCCCCAAAGGGCGTGGCTAAGCCAAGGTTGCTGGTGGCCAGGCTGGTTCCCAGGCTGGTGGCCAGGGCATCCCCAAAGGGCGTGGCCAAGCCAAGGTTGCTGGTGGCCAGGCTGGTTCCCAGGATGGTGGCCAGGGCATCCCCAAACGGTGTGGCCAAGCCAAGGTTGCTGGTGGCCAGGATGGTGGCCAGGTTGCTGGCGAGGTTGCTGGTTCCCAGGATGGTGGCCAGGTTATCCCCAAACGGCGTGTCCAAGGCAAGGTTGCTGGAGCCCAGGATGCACGTAAGGGGCCCAGGCAGGGTGGCTCGAACACCTATAGAAGTGAAATGTTGAACTTCATGTATGTGGAGCTCTGGCCAGCTGCGAAGCCTTTGAGCAAACAGTTCCACATGAATGATGAGTTGAAGAAGCGTGGCATCTACAGGGAGCGTGACAGAGACAACACTCTCGGCCGTCTACACAAGGAGTTGAACGTCCTGGTGAAGTTGAAGAAGAAGCTTGGGTTTTACAGGTTTGCCCACCCCAAACCAGCGCGCAACTCCTCTGAGTTCATACGTCTGTTTGGTGAGTTCAAATGCGCTGAATGCAAGGTCCACATTTTATGTTTTTTTAGCAAAACAAAATTGTTTTGCATTTTGTAAATTGTAGATTGTATTGACCATTTATAGGGTTGGGAAGCAAACGTATATTTTTATTTGTATATGCCGTATGAACGTATGCATATAAACGTATGAAAACGTATGAGAATTTTATGTACTTCTGGAGAAAATACTTTCACATGTGTTTAAAGATATTGCCAGGTAGCTAGTTTCATTGACATCACATCTCAACTCTCAAAAATATAATCTGGCAAGTTTAGGTTGTCTAGCTCTCAAAAAAAGAAATCACGACCAGAAAGCACACCAACCGAGAAGCGCGGTGCCAATCTAAGGGAGCCATTCAACGCCAGTTGGTTTAGTATACAAGTGCATACGTGTATAATAATATAAGTATATAACTATATTGCAATAGTGTCCATGTTCACACTGCACTAGGCTTGCACCATCAATCCACCGAGCCCTCATGGGAGCTCAATGGAATGGAAGGCTAGGTGACACTCTGATATCTGTGCCTGATATCTGGCTATCTAAATCAAACTTTGGACCAAATTTAAGCAAAATGGTACACTTGAAAGCTTAATTTATTTGATTTATTATTATTATTTATTATTATTATTATTTATTTAATTGTATTGCATATTGTAATAGAGAAGGTCGATAGCTTTCCAATGAGCTATCTAAATCAAATATTGAATGCAAAACGAGAAAGTGAAGTGCCGGGAAGCGAGCTGTACTTTTCAACGTACACACCTCATACGTTTGGACATGCGTACGATTATACGTTTCGAGAAAAAATCTTACGTATTAATATATGAACGTATGATCATACGTTCATATGTCGGCCTAACCTTACACATGGTTAGGGAACGGCAACTAATATTATTGTTTGAAAAACTAATATTAACTCATATTATTACAGTGTCACAATAATATTAGTTTTTCAAATATATTTGAAATTCTGGTCAGACGGCTTGCCCGACTAATATTATATAATATTATTTATTCACTAATATTATATAACATAGCCGACCCCTACACATGGTGCAAGGGTAGCAGCCAAGCATTCATGCATATGATTGATTATGTAACCTTTACAACCAACTTGAGTAATATATCCTAGTCATGTCTATTGTTTTAGGGTTTGGCCCAAAGGGGGGTGGGGGGTGGGAGTAGCAGTTTAGCGCTGATAGCGCTGAAAGCGATTCCGTAATTAGCGCTACTTATTGCCTGAACTAGCCTGAATTGCCCGAAATAAACTAAACTAGCTAGAAATAAGTACTTTTTCCGTCTTGGGCATGAAAACAAGAAACAGGCAGTGCGTCACCTCAACCATGAATGATGCTGTGGATGACCTTATCACAAGTAATCATGAATGGTGAGGACTTGAGGATGATTATCATTAAGTACATTACATCACATTACATTACATTGTCATCAACAGGCCATTGTTGACCCAAGACAAGCCTACTCCACAACATCCGGGAGGGGTCTTCCGACTATTACTCAAAAGTAGATAGGAAATATTGCAGCAGCAAGCATTTTGTCTCAAGGGTGCACAAGCACTTTGGCATCAGCACTTTTGCATCACTACTTTTGCGTTAGTACTTTTGCGTCAGTACTTGGCTTCTACCTGTCCACCATCACTAGTAAAATAACAACGACAATTTCTATGCAGCTTCGCAAGCGACGCTAAAAATTGGCGGATAAGTGTTCGCGACGGAGCAACAGGTGGCAACTGAAGCGAGTTAGTTAGGAGACCGTTGGCTCGCGTGTCAGGCTTCGTCTCGGTCAGACGGATGGATGGTCGGTCAGTCGGTCGCACAGACAGACAAATGGGTAACCCTGGGGGGAGTGGGGGCTCCCGCCCCCTTGAAGAGGGGGCTCCGCCAAAAAATCTACCGGTTGTGGTCGCTTTAAAGGGTAAGTCGCTAATTGCTTTACCGGTAGTAGTTGTTGTTGTTATTAGGCCATAACAGCCCCGTTCAGAAAGGGATGGCTCTATCGTAGAGCAATCTCGGATCAAACGGAAACAGGTGCAGGGCCCTATCAGGTTGCTGGTTCAAACCCCATCGAGGTCACCTGGGCCCACCTGGAGGGTCGTTGACCGGCGTGGTAACTGGACTCTGGGTGTGATGTAAGCCCGTCCATCGCATACTTACGATCCGATTCCCTTAACCCCACGTCCTTAGAAGTGTCATTGTGACATATCTTGGAAGTTAAGATTTATTTTTATTTATTAGGCCATACCAAGGGTCTAATTGTCGTGGTGCAGTGCATATACTATAGCTTGTGGGGTACCACCACCTCTCTTACTTGTACAACAACACTAAGGGTTTAAACCTCACTTCTTGGCCAAGACCCTCCGCTGTGTTTGATCCGATTGTATGACCCCTACTCCCATGTGTTGAATGCAGGCAACAATTCTGGCATCCCTCCTCCCAGTAGTCGTGTTGGGACCCTGGCGGAGGGTGGCCAGGGCATCGGCAGTGTTGCTGAGGCGGACGAGGTCAGTCACGGCACCGGCAGTGGTGCTGAATCCGAGGTTAGGCAAGGCACCGGCAGTGGTGCTGAATCCGAGGTTAGGCAAGGCACCGGCAGTGGTGCTGAATCCGAGGCTAGGCAAGGCACCGGTAGTGGTGCTGAATCCGAGGTTAGGCAAGGCACCGGCAGTGGTGCTGAATCCGAGGTTAGGTTAGGCACCGAAAGTGGTGCTGAGGCCGAGGAGGTTAGGCAAGGCACCAACAGTGGTGGTGAGGCAGAGGAGGTAAGCCAAGGCACAGACAGTGGTGCTGACTCCGAGGAGGTAAGCCAAGGCACAGACAGTGGTGCTGACTCCGAGGAGGTAAGCCAAGGCACAGACACTGGTGCTGACTCCGAGGAGGTAAGCCAAGGCACAGACAGTGGTGCTGACTCCGAGGAGGTAAGCCAAGGCACAGACAGTGGTGCTGACTCCGAGGAGGTAAGCCAAGGCACAGACAGTGGTGCTGACTCCGAGGAGGTAAGCCAAGGCACAGACAGTGGTGCTGACTCCGAGGAGGTAAGCCAAGGCACAGACAGTGGTGCTGACTCCGAGGAGGTAAGCCAAGGCACAGACAGTGGTGCTGACTCGGAGGAGGTGAGCCAAGGCACAGACAGTGGTGCTGAGTCCGAGTCGGTGAGCCAGGGCACAGACACAAAGGGCTGGGGGCGTGTTGCCTTGGATGCGCTTGATGATGCTGGTGATGCGCATGATGGTGCTGCTGGTGCGCATGATGGTGCTGGTGGTGTGCATGATGATGCTGATGGTGTGCATGATGGTGCTGGTGGTGCGCATGATGGTGCTGGTGGTGCTGGCGGTGCCCATGATACTGCTGGTGGTGCGCATGATGATGCTGGCGGTGCCCATGATACTGCTGGTGGTGCGTCATGTGAGGGATCTAGGGAGGGAGGTCCTCTGTCAGAGAGATTCACGGAGGAGGGTATGGGTCTGGAGGGTGACCCAGGCACCCATGGAGAGGGTGGGACCATGAGTGCTCGTGATGCTGCTGGTGCGGCATGTGAGAGATCCAGGGAGGGAGGTTCTCCGGCAGAGAATTTCATGGTGGAGGATATGGGTCTGGAGGGTGTCCAAGGCACCCATGGAGAGGGTGGGATCATGAGCGCTCGTGATGCTGTTGGTGCGCATGCTGCTGCTGCTGGTGAGGCATGTGAGGGACCCAGGGAGGGAGGTCTTTCGGCAGAGAAATTCACGGAAGAGGATATGGGTCTGGAGGGTTGCCAAGGTACCCGTGCTGAGGACCAGGAGGCTAGCCAAGGCACTGACGTAGAGGGTGAGACCTTGAGGAGTCAGAATGATGCTGCTGGTGCTGCTTGGGATCCGCCCATGGAGGGAGAACATCCAGCGTTGTTCCCCCAGGCCTGCACGGTGGGTGGCATGGAGGGTGGCCAAGGTACTTCGGAGGATGGAGGTGGCGGTGGCTCCCGGCCTATGGAGGTTGGAGGGAAGATCAAGAAGCGCAAGCTAACTCATCAGAGGCTGGAGGAGCCTAAGGAGGGGCAGCTCAATTTGGAACGCATTGCTGAGCAATTCATTACTGGGCAAGAAAATATGGCTCGTCTATATCACGAGCAGCAGCAGTCTATGCTTCAACAACAACTCAAGCAACGTGAAGAACAACAGACACTAAGGGAGAATGAGCAAAGAGCTTGGGAGGCGGAGCAGGCTCGTCTACAGCGCGTGCAGCAGCTGGCTTTGCAGCAACAACAAGCCGACCAGCAAAGAGAAACCCAGAACCGTGAGCATGAATTTCTAGCTAAGCAACTAAAAGCCCGTCAGGAGCACGAAGAAAAGATGCAAGAACAAAGTATGGAGTTATTTTCCAAAAACATACAGAAAGGTTGAAGGGCATGCCTGCAGAATTGCCTCTGGATATTAAGATTGCTTTTTCTAAGGCTTCTCAGTGGCAACGGCTGGCCTCCTATAAGTGATCAAAGTCTCTTGGTATGTCCTTGATTGTAATTATGATGTTACGTTAATATTGTATAAATAGCAGGTGATCAACGTTTAGCTGTAATGCATTAGTTGTACAACCCCGATACAAATAATGGTGGTGAGTTTTTACAAGTAGGCCTAGCACGACAACTGTGCGTCAGAATACTACCAAGTGCGCGCGGCAGCGCGGTGCCGCACTGCCTTTTTGAGCCCCTCTGCGCGTTTCGCGCAGATTTTTGCGCTTTTTGCACTAAAAAGCGCTGACCAATTTGACGTTAGTGCGCTTTAAGCGCTGACCAATTTGGCAAGAAGTAGTACCCTGCTGTGCGTGTGTTCAACCAATGCCATTGTTAGGGATTGTAGGATAGATGGATCTTCCGTCCACACGTCTGGACGGTACTTCTCTCGTTGCAGCCTGGTTAGTTCCATAGCAACGTCTAATCCCTACGGGTGCACTTTAGTGTCCGCAGTTGCTGTCAACCGCCATGGTAGCTTTGTTCAAGTGGAGTAGCAGCCCGTTCTCTACTGCTGTAAGATGGGGCTCCCTTAATACCACGCCCCACCAGACGTTCTCATTACTCAGGCCCCCCGTCGGTAAAACGATTGGTTGGGGTTCAGTTCATCGGTGCTTTTTCTTTTTAAGCCTTTCGTACACGGTTGGGCCCTTCAGCCTATTTGGCCTACCTCTGGACTGTAACATACATGCATACGTAGCACCGTGGTCACCGTGGTGCTACTTGGGAGTTGGAGCCAAAGGCATGACAGGTACGTGGCAGCGCATTTCAGGAAGGCCATTGTCCTACCCTGGGTACGTAGCCGAGGTGCTACTTGGAAGTTGGAGTCAAAGGCATGGCAGGTACGTGGCAGCACATTTCAGGAAGGCCATTGTCCTACCCTGGGTACATAGCCGTGGTGCTACTTGGGGGTACTAAAGGCAGCGCCTCCCAAACACCATAATCCCTTCTGTAGCTAAGGTGCTACAAGTTACACCTTCAAACCCTGTTTGGAGCTATGTAAACTAGTTCAAGTTCAACTTGTTCTCTTGATTCATGCAGTCTCGTTTTTATTGCCCGCTCTGTATGATTGATCATGATTGTGGTGGTAGTGAACTAGTGATGGAACTTGGTTACATGGCTTTAACCTGCTTCAGCCAGCAATTTGGCTGCTCGCCGTCTTCGGAAGTAAAACATTTATTATCAGGAAAATAAAAATTGAAATTGAAATTGAAAATAAAAACGCGAACAAATCACCTTTTTCTTTTCATTTTTCGTACCAGTACTCGAGATGTCAAGAGACAAGTAGCAGTATATCCTGAAAGAAACATGCACCCAGTTCCACGATCTGCTTCTGAATGAATCAGATCTGGGAAGGAACAGGCCCTCAAAAATCTGCGCCTGTGTGATCGGCAGAGTGACCTCGTGATGTTTGTGTGTGTGTGTGTGTGTGTGGGGGGGGGGGGGGGGGGGGGGGCATTATGTCCATCAGCCCCCCTTGGCTCTGTCAAGCTGCGGGCACATTTAGAGTCCATTGAAGCACCAGGAAAAATGTAGTCATCATCATCATCATCTCCATCATTATTTACATGAATTGTCGGCATATCTTGTCACATTTTTGTAATGAAAGGATTGTCACCCAAAAGGCCAAAAGGATGGGTCTCCTTGCGCCAGCCCTAGATGCATACCCACCCCTATATACACGTGCAGCCAAATTGCTGTATGAAGCTATGTAACCAAGTTCAAGTTCAAGTTCTATATACATGGGCACAGTCAAACACTGCATAATGTTTTTTCGATTTAGCAATTTTTGCCGAATGACCAAATCTCATTTTTAATCCAGCGGAAAGATAAGAACAAATAAAAATACAAATAAAGTGTTTAGGACCACCAACGCTTTGGTGTAGCCAAGTTGTATATCCCTGGAAATTTCTGGTATTTGTTTTCTGCCAAAGACGGCGAGCAGCCAAATTGCTGGCTGAAGTTATGTAACCAAGTTCAAGTTGCATGTTGCATGTAAACACTTATCCACCATAACAGCAAACGCTTTCCCCCCATTTCGACGAATGGTTCAATGGTCGAGCTCATTGAACCAATGAAGGTGTTGGTTTCGAATCCCTACAGTTACGCTTCAGTGTTCGCGGTCGCTATCAACCGCCATGGTAGCTTTGTAGGTAAAGTAGCAACCCGTTCCCTCCCAAGGAGCAACTCTCTGCCATTTGTTTTCCAAGAAGGATTCATGCCTCAAAGGTGGCATCCCCCCACTCATTGACCCCGGGGGAGACAGGAAAGGGGGGGATATGGAGAGCGTGGAGGGTGAAGGGAGACAGGGGGAGAGTGAAAGGGAAGAGAGGGGGTAAGGCAGAGATGTCCTAAGGGTGGGAATCCCTATGCTAGCCCTAAACTCAAAATATTGGATGTGATTGAAGGAGTTACTCCTACTCGGAACAAATGAGTAGGTACGCTTAGGCCGGCGTGTGTTGCCAGCCCACGACCTCAGAAACCATACAACCCTAAATCCTCTTGATATGTACAGTATCCTCAGCTATGCAGCTACCTAGCTACTTACTAGAAGCTGTTCTTGTAGCCAAGTCCAAGTAACGTTCAATTCAAGTTTAAGTTTGTGAGCAGCAGCAGCAGCAGCAGTACCACCAGATTTGCAGGCAGCAGCAGCAGCAGCAAAGGGGCTTGATGATGAACCCGCCTTGGTCTTGGTCACGCCATCTTGGTGTTGCGCTATATACATGCAGCAGTTTCTAGGTAGCTGACCTCCCACAGGGACAGGGGGCACCAGATTTGTGGGCAGCAGCAGCAGCAGCAGCAGCAGAAGTACTAGATTTGCAGGCAGGAGCAGCAGCAACATCAGCAGCAGCAGCCGCAGCAGCTTTACCATCAGATATGCAGCAGCAGCAGCAACAGCAGAGGGGCTTGATGATAAACCCGTCTTGGTCTTGGTCGCCTCATCCTGAGCCTTGAGGTGCACATGGAAGCTTCTAGGCAGCTGCCCTCTCACAGGGGCAGGATGCACCAGATTTGCGAACAGTATTGCTTCCAAATTGCTTTCAAACTGCTGGCTATGCAACCAAGTTCAAGTCAAGTCCAAGTTCGAGGGCAGCAGCAGCAGCAGCAGCGAAAGGGTTTGATGACCCTGTATTGGTCTTGGTCATTTCAACCTGGGACTCGAGCTACAGGCAGTAGCTTCTAGGCAGCTGCCCTTTTGTAGCTCTGCTTTCCGAGCAAGTCAGATAAGCAGAAGAAGCGTCGGAATCCTTGTGCCCCCTCATGGTTGCACACTCAGCTAGACACTCAGCTACACTCAAGGGGAGGAAGCGTCGGAATCGGACTAGGATTGGACACGGAAATGGTTTGCGAGCAGCAGCAGCAAAAGGGCTGGGTGATGACCCTGTCTTGGT
The DNA here is from genome assembly GCA_013435795.1 of Chlamydomonas sp. ICE-L. Taxonomy (NCBI): domain Eukaryota; kingdom Viridiplantae; phylum Chlorophyta; class Chlorophyceae; order Chlamydomonadales; family Chlamydomonadaceae; genus Chlamydomonas; species Chlamydomonas sp. ICE-L. The sequence goes on from JACBWV010000825.1 coordinate 4,112,838, forward strand.
CTTGGCCACCTCACCCTAGGACTTGAGCTACAGGCAGTAGCTTCTAGGCGGCTGCCCTTTCGTAGCTCTGGGTTTGGGGCAAGTCAGATAAGGGGAAGAAGCGTCGAAATCGCAGTCGGATTGGACATGGAAATGGTTTGCGAGCGGCAGCAGCATAAGGGCTGGGTGATGGCCCTGTCTTGGTCTTGGACTTGGTGACCTCGTCCTGGGCCTTGAGCAGTTGTTTGGTGCTAGCTGTCATGTGGCCCCAACCATAACCCCAACTGCCAGCTGTCGCAGTAGTCTCAGTAGGAGTTCTGGCTTGGCTTGATCCAACCTTGTGGCCAAAACCAGAATCCCAACCGACAGCGCCAGTTGGTGCAGGAGTCTTGGCAGTAGTAGTAGCAGTAGAAGTGGCTTGGCTTGATCCAAGCTCTCTGTCCAAGCCAACTGGGCGCAGGTGCTGCTGGAGCATGGTCCCAATCTTGGAGTGACCACCTCGCCAAGCCAAGTCAATTGGCGACATGTTTTCAGAGTTGAGGCTGGTGGCGTCAGCTCCATCTGTGGGTTGGGGCAGGTGGGGTTTGGGGTTTAGGTTGGGGCCAAGCCAATCGTTGACATGTTTTACAATGACCACCATGCCAAGCCAAGTCAATCGGCGTCATGTTTTCCTCGTTGCTGATGGTGATGTCGGCTTCATCTGTGGGTGGGGGCAGATGGGGATTGGGGTTCAGGTTTAATTAGGGCACACTGGTGGTATGGAAGGGTAGAGGGGATGAAGAACTTCCAGGTACAACAGATTCAGAGACGATAGGGCCAGGGAGCACACTGATAGGAGCATTGTAGTGAAGATTCAAAGAGTGGGTGGGTGCAGGTGGGGTTTGGGGTTTAGGTTGGGGCCAAGCCAATAGGTGACATGTTTTAGACAGACCACCTTGCCAAGCCAAGTCAATCGGCGTCATGTTTTACTTGTTGCGGGTGGTGATGTCTGCTTCATCTGTGGGTGGGGGTAGGTGGGGGTTGGGGTTCAGATTGGGTCCAAGCCAAGTCAATTGGTGGGTGTCCACCATACCAAGCCACGCCAAGCCAAGTCAATCGGCATCGTGTTATCAGAGTTGAGGCAGGTGGATTATGGGGTTTAGGTTGGGGCCAAGTAACTTGGCGACAGTGTAGCTCCAGTGCTTTACTCAGCTACACTCAGCTATACTCACGTTCCAACAGCATCTTCACCATCTTCTTGTGCCCCCTCTCCACAGCAATGTGGATAGCAGCACCAGTCCCGTTCCGCATGAAGTCCACATCACACCCATGGGTCAGCAACTACAAGAAAAGGGAAATGAGGGTGAGGGGTAAGAGGGGGGTGTTGGGGAGAAGGAGTATGGGGTTGAGGGTGAGGGGTAAGAGGGGGGTGGGGGAGAGAAGGATGAGGGGATGAGGGTGAGGGGTAAAAAGGGGGTGGGGGGGGAGAAGGAGAGGCGATGGGAGAGAAGGAGGGGGTAGGAGGATGAGGGACGAGCGGTGTGAGGGTAGGGGGGGTTCTGCTGAGGGGGGTGGCGGGGGGAGGGGGGGGGGTGGGGGGGGGAGGGTAGAAGGTGAGGGGGGATCGGGGGATGGGGGTGAGTGGTGCTACTGATTCGTGAGTGGGGGGGAGTTGGGGGGTGGGTGGGGTGGGGTGGGGTGGCGGGCTGGGTTGGGGGGGTGAGTGGGGAGTACTGATTAGTGAGGGGGGGTACGTGGGGGGGGGGGGGGGGGGGGGGGGGGGGTGAGTGAGTGAGTACTGATGTAGCGATTGAGGCGGGGGCGTGGGTCGGGGTGATGAAGTGGGGGGGCGGGGGGGTGAGTGGTTGCGTAACTGATAGTGAGGGGGGGTCGACTGGGGGGGAGGCGGGGCGGGGGGGGGGGGGAGGGGGGGGGGAGTGGTGAGTACGATTAGAATGAGGGGGGGCTACGTGGCTAGTGGGGTGGGGGGCGGGTTGGGGATAGTGGGAGTACTGATTAGTGAGGGGGTACGTGGGGGGGGGGGGGGGGGGTTGAGTGGTGAGTACTGATTAGTGAGGGTGCTGTATCGGTAACGTGGACTGAACCATCCACCCATGTTGACATGCACTTTCAGACAAGTGCCAAACTCACCACTTGTGACCCCTCTCATCTACACTCAGCTACACTCACGTCAAACAATTGCGATGCTTATCATGTGTGCCACCTCTTAGCTACACCCAGCCACACTTAGCTACACTCAGCTACACTCACGTCAGACACTTGAAATAATTATCACGTGTGCGGCCTCGCGGCTACACCCAGTCACACTTAGCTACACTCACCTACACTCACGTCAGACACTTGTGATACTAACCACTTGGGCCCCCTCTTGGCTACACTCAGAAACACATAGCTCCACTCACGTCAGACAATTGAGATACTTACCACTTGCGCAGCCTTAGGAGTGTTGTAGTACGTGGTCACATGGAGGGGTGAGTATCCACCCATGTCGATGATGTTTACATACTCTCTCGGGTCTGACAATTGAGTTAGTAGCTCCTGGGGTGGTGGTGGTGGTGGGATATGAGGGGGTGGGGGTGGGGGTGGGGTGGGGTGGGGTGGGGGGTGGGTGGGGTGGGGTGTAGTAGAAACATGAGGGGGTGAGGGGCTGAAGGGAAGTGCGAGGCCGTGTGTGGTGCTAGTGGTGGTGGTGGTGGTGTGGTACGTGGCCACAGGGAGGGGTGAGTATCCACCCATGTCAATGATGTTCACGTACTCTCTCGGGTCTGTGAATTGAGTCAGTTGCTCCTGGGGTGGCTGGCAGTGCTGCTGGTGGTGAATGGTGGTTGGAGGATGGGCATATACTACACATATACACACCTGGACTGTAACAACACACATAAATGCATGCATGCATGCATACATACATACATACATACATACATACATACATACATACATACATACATACATACATACACTATCATACATACACACACATAAAACATGCACATACATACACTCACATACAAATACAAACACACACATACATTGAGATAGCAGGTTGCAAGCAAGATAAGGCAGTGCAATAAGCAGAATGAACAAAGCAGGTATACACCCAAGGTGCTTGTATCAATAAGGTCTGGTAGTGTTGCCTGCACACACACACACATACACATACACACACATGCATACACACACCTACTCACACATGCATAAACACACATACATAAACACTGATACACACACACCTACCTTCAAGCCTGGTCCATCATTTCTACGTGCGCACTCAAAGATTGTAGTCTCTGTACTGCCCATCATATCTTGTCTGGCTTCGTTAGTGCTCCTCAAGTACTCTCTAATGTTGTGCTGGGTTTCGGAGCCAGCCGTGGGTCCCCCACTAGTGTTACGGGAAGCCTCTTTGATGTATGCTGTCACTTGGGACGCCATAAGGGGGGGAGATACAGGACAGGTGGCGGTGGTGGTGTGTGGGAGTGTGTGTGGGGTGAGTGTATGTGGGGGGGGTAGGGTGGGTGAGTGTATGTGGGGGGGTAGGGTGGGGTCGGGGGGGCGGTCGTTCGGTCGGAGAGGGGTTCGTTGCCTCGTGGAGCGTTTAACCCGCTTGACACAGCTGGGTGGGTAGTTTATATGTTGACTCGGGGAATTTGACTTCGATTGGTAGCGTAAGGTTTGCGTAGTTGAGGAATAAGTTGCTTGAATAATGAATTTTCTGGGGTCTTTACTCAAATATGTTGGCAGGGATGCCTCGAAGAATGGGGCCGAATTGACGGTTCCCAGGTGGTTCGAGACTTTTCACTTTCGGGGGCTTTGCGTCTTCTAGGCGCTAGTCACTCTAGTCACTCTTGTCACTCTAGTCACTCTAGTCGTAGCTCTTGTGGTATCCACTGAAGTCACTTCACGCTGTTGGTGGCACCTGATCGGCTCGAGGCAGCCAATTGCAATCGGTGCGTGACCACGGGTTGACACAGGTAATCGCTGTTGAGGTATTCTGTCAAATCGGTTGGCCGGAATGCGTTGAATGGGACGACTGGGTTTGGACAGGGAGTGTATGAACAGATCGAGTTGCTCATCCTCGCACGCTTTATTGTCGAACGGGTCGAGTCACTCTACTCGAGTGCGTAGATGACATGACCGATGCATGACGGGGCTGTAGAAGGACCAGCGCAACTACATCGACGGGTGGGCAAAGGACATACCGAGGCCAGCGAGCTCGGCTGTCTCGTTTTTTGTGTCGACACGCTGTCGGTGGCACCTGATCAACTCGAGGCAGCCAATTGGCGGTTGAAATCGGCACATGCGTGACCGCGGTTGACACAAGATGGCGTTTTCAGGAGCACGTGGTAACATTTACAAGTTCGACAATTGACCCACCGCGGCCACCGCCACCGCGCGTTATACCACGTGACAGAATGACCTGCATGACACAGGCACAGGTGGGCCTGCCCAATCCGTCCCGTGACACCAGGCGAGGGGACCTGCATGACACCTGCATGACACAGCGGAATCAGGCACAGGGGGGCCTCGCCCAATCCATCCCGTGACACAGGCGCAGCGCAGGTGACCTCGGGTGACCCTACCCGCGTGGGTCCCGTGACACAGGTAACCGACCCAGAACCCAACTGGCCGCGCCGCGCATTTCGCCATGACACATGACACAAGCTGCGACAGATGCTCCGGAGCTACTCAACCCTAGGACAGATCGACAGACCCCAGGCCGGCTTAGGTTGCACAAGAGCAGCGTTGCCACCCTCATTGCGACATATTCGGACATTCCCCGACGTGAACTTGAACTTGCGACTTACTCTCTGACCACGCAGACCTTACGCAATCAATCCAAGTCAAATCCTCCGAGCCATATACCCGCTCGCAACCATTCAGCTGAGCGCAGTAACACGAGCGTGCTCATCCAGCTTAGCGCAATATCAAGTCAAGCGGTCCACACGCTACGCCAACCCCTCTCCGCCCCCCCGCCCCCCCGCCCCCCTCTCTTTCACTCCCCTAAGGTTCCTGGCATCAACCACGCACTCGCGTCCAAGTCTACGCCCAACACGCTCAGACAAGCGTTGGCTTGACTCCCCACCCCCACCCCAACACACTCCATCTCCACGAGCCCTCCCCATCACCCGACCCCACACACCCCACACCACGCACCCTACAACCCGCCAGCCTGTAGCTCATGGTGTTCCAAATGACAGCTATCCCCGCACATATCAAAGAGGCCTTCCGCAGCTCTAGTGGGGAGCCTAAGGATGCAACACTCCAGCACACAAAGCCACACATTCAGCTACACTCAGCTACACGCCGCAACACTAGTGCGGGGCCCACGGCTGGATCCGAAACCAATCACAACATAATGGAGTACCTGAGGAACACAAACGCAGCCGCGCCACACATGAAGGGCAGTACAGAGGCTACAATCTTTAAGTGCGCACGTACAAATGATGGGTCGGGCTTGAAGGTAGGTGTGTGTATGTGTTTGCATATATGTGTGTATGATGGACCCGGCTTGAGGGTATGTGTGTGTGTATGTACGTGTGTGTATGTGTGTGATGGACCTGGCTTGAGGGTAGGTGTGTGTGTATGTGTGTGTATGTATGCGTGTGCGATATAACGGTATCTCTCTACCTTGTCTCCTGCCGTGTGTGTGGCGTAGCTGGCGTATCGTTATGTCGGTTGGTCATGTTGGTTAGTTTGGCTCCGGGTTTGGGGATCTGGTTTCTGCCTTGTATGGTGTGGAAGGTCGTTCCCGCCCTTTGTCTTGTAATCAGATTTTCTATTTCCCGTCCGCTCCCCATTCTCTCCTTCTCTTCATGGGCCCATCATAAGAGCGTTCCGTCACAGTGTGTGTGTATGTAGGTGTGTGTATGTGTATGTATGTAGGTGTGTGTATGCGTGTATGTGTGTGTGTATATATGTTGTTAAAGTCCAGGTGTGTGCGTCAGTGTATCCCCTTCATCCAACCACCACGACCAACAACACCACCACCACCACCCAGCACGACCTCCACCATCACAAGCACCACGACAGCCTTAACCACCACCACCACCACTCCCATCACACACCACCATACATACACCAACCCACTGACCACCACCTCCACATACTGATGCACACTTCCATTCACCACCTCACCACCTCAAATTCCCTCTCCCCACCACACATCCCCACCACCTCATATCCCCCATCCCGAACAGACACACTCATATCCCCCCCTCCCCTCCCCCCCAGGAACAACTTACCCAATTGTCATACCCCCCCCCTCCCACACCTCCCCCCCCCAGGAGCAACTGTCTCAAATGTCAGACCCGAGAGAGTATGTGAACATCATCGACATGGCTGGATACTCACCCCTCCATGTGACCATGTACTACAACACCCCCAAGGCCGCGCAAGTGGTAAGTATCTCAATTGTCTGACGCGAGAGGAGCTGAGTGTAGCTAAATGTAGCTAAGTGTAGCTGAGTGTTGCTCAGGCGGCACAAGTGACAAGTATCACAATTATCTGGCATGATTGGAGCTAAATGTAGCTAAGTGTTGCTAAGGCGGCACAAGTTGTGAATATCTCAATTGTCTACCCTGAAAGATTAGGTCAATATCATCAACAAGGTAGCGGATTTCTCAGGGCACCTGTCAGTAAAACGATTGTTTGGGGTTCAGTTCATCAATACCTTTTCCGTTTATCCCTTCCTATCATGGTTGAGCAAGTCTCTTTAGCCTATTTGGCCTACCCCTGGACTATAACATACACACATGTCAATACCAACATGGAAGTGGATTTATCAAAAAATAGTTTCACCTCAAAATTGGTAGGCAGGCGGAGGGGGCAAAATTAACTATCGCAAACTAACTTTTTAGGGTGTGTGTGTAGCAGGGTGTGTAGGATGCGTCCCTGGTGTGTTGGATGCCTGTAGCGCAGTTTGGTACCGCATGTGCTTTGGAAGCATAGGGTCACAGGTTCTGGCGAAGCTGAAAGCTCAAAGCTCTAACTGTTCACAGGTTCTTTCTTACTTTTCCGATTCGGTCGTCTGGCGACGAAAAGAAGGGCCTTTAGCTACCAACCATTTTATCCCACATGCATGGTAGCTGAGAAGTAGCCAAGTGTGCGAAATGATGTGGGCAGTGCAGTTGCCATGTCACATCAAAATTGCATGTGGGTCGCATAAAAATCGATGCGCCAATGCACTGCAATGAAGCTGCAGTATTAAGCTACATGTGGGGTAACCAGTTGGTCGCTGAATACCCTTCTCCTTGCCACCAGGCGGTCAAAACGAAAAATGAAGGACCAGTGACAGCTAGTTTAAATTGAAATTGAAATTGTTACATCCGAGTAATGCGCCACTCTCAGGACGTGAAGTTAAGGACACCACTGCGTAAGCCGGAGCTAGCAGTAGTCACCATAAAAGAGTCTCCTTGTCAGGGAGTCTGAATAAGCCCCTGACAGCTAGTTTATGCCCCCTTCATCTGCCTACCAATTTGAAGGCGATATCGAATTCAGTGAAATCCACTACATGGGTGGATGGTTCAGTTCACGTTTACGATACAGCACCTCACTAATCACTACTCACCACTCACTCCCACCCTCACTAATCCCTACTCGCCACTCACCCCCAACCTCACTAATCGCTACTCGGCACTCACCCTCACTACTCACCACTCACCACTCACCATTCATCCTCACTATTAACCCCTCACCCCACACCCTCACCTTCACCCTCACCCTCCTACTCTCCCACCTAGAACCTCACCCCTCACCCTCATCCCTCTTTTCTTGTAGCTGCTGGCCCATGGGTGTGATGTTGGCATCATGCCAAATGGGTACCCCATCCTAGTAAGGCCCCTTCACCCCCTTACCCCTCACCCCACCCCCCTCTTACCCCTCACCCTCACCCTTCCTCCTTCTCCCCCACCCCCCTCTTACCCCTCACCCTCATCACCCTTTTCTTGTAGTTGCTGACCCATGGGTGTGATGTGGACTTCATGCGAAACGGGACTGGAGCTGCTATCCACATTGCTGTGGAGAGGGGGCACAAGAAGATGGTGAAGATGCTGTTGGAACGTGAGTGTAGCTGAGTTTGTAGCTGGGTGTGTAGCTGAGAGGGGGCACTCTTACCGTGAAAACCCAATTCCTACTCCTACTCTTACTTTCACCCTTACCGTTAACTCCAAATCTAAAACCCAACCGCCCCGCCTACCCAATTCCTATCCTACACCTACCTTCACTCATGACGTGAACCCCAAATCTAAAACCCAACCGCCACGCCTACCCAATTCCTATCCTGCACCTACTTTCACTCATGACGTGAACCCCAAATGTAAAACCCAACCGCCACGCCTACTCAACAGATGGAGCTGATGCCACCAGCCTCAACTCTGAAAACATGACGCCAATTGACTTGGCTTGGCGAGGTGGTCACTCCAAGATTGCGACCATGCTCCAAGAGCACATGCGCCCAGTTGGCTTGGACAGAGAGCTTGGATCAAGCCAAGCCAGTAGCAATACTTCTACTACTGGCACTGTTGGTTGGGTTTCTGGTTTGTGCCACAAGACAGCTAACACCAAACCAAGCCAAGCCACTAGCGATACCAATACTGGCACTGTTGGTTGGGGTTATGGTTGGGGCCATACGACAGCTAACACCAAGCAGCTGCTGCAGGTCCAGGACGATGCCACTTCCCGTACTTCAGTCTTCAGGTGTTCTGCACCCTCCTCTACTCCAGAATCAGGCCCCGCCAGCAAGGCCCCCTCAAACCTTTGCAAGGAAAGATTCATGAGATTCTTTGGCTCAAAGAGCTCTCAGCCTAGTTCCCTTTGCACTAAAAGCTATGACAGGGGAGCTGCCTTGTAGCATAGTGTGTATGTTTTTATTATTATTTAGTATTATTTATTGTTTTTAGTCGTTTTGATTTTAATTAGTGCGTTTTTGTTGATACACGGTTGATGTACATATATGGTTGATGTACATACACGGGTTGTGTCTCACGGATCAGATTTTGAAACAGGCTGCGTCTTGAGAAGCATATTTTGAGCTCCCCTGAAAAACCTGTTCGGGACCATCACTGCACCAGACTGTGCATTGGATTGGATTGTTATATGATTTCCCATCCAACTCTGGGCTGCTCGTCGTCTCCCTACCCTCTGGAATGGAGCTTCCAACCAAAATAAAAGCATCTTATCAGATTTGATGAGAATGCTTAGATTGTTGATTGTTTTGACAAAGTTTACATTTCCCTGGTAATTAATTTTACCATCGAAGACGGCGAGCAGCCAGATTGCTGGCTAGAGCTATGTGTAATTTCTCTTGCTTCTCGTAGACGATGGGGCAGGGGCACGGTTGGTAGTGACACAGTTGTTACACAGATGGTATAACGATAGTGTTGAGATAAAGGCAAGATGGACTTGCCAGAACTAATAGCGATAGGAGCCAGTGGCCTCAGGGCCCGCCAGTGCTACAATCAAAGCGCCCTAGCTGGCTGATGGTTTCAGCCGATAGCTGACAGCTGGTCCAGAGTCGCAGACCAGTTGTGGGGCCCACTCTGCCCTCCGAAGGACAGAAGAATCCAGGGCATTAGGGCTGGGGAAAATCCCCACTCGGAAAGTACGTTATTGTTAGCAGGTATGCTCTACCAGATGACCTCAGTTGACATCTGATATCAGATGTCAACTGAGGTCATCTGGTAGAGCATAACTGCTGATATAGGGGTGATAGATTTTTGTGTAACCAGATTTACCCTAAAGGTCTCGGCCCTAACCCCCCTGGGGTAACCAAGGGGCCAATGCCCTTTATAAAGGGGGGCATAGCCTTTAATAGAAAGAGGGTTTAGCGCGATAGAAATCTGTTATACGCTTCGCTGCAAATTGGCATATAAGTTTGTTAGACTTATTTAGCCGTCTTTGCAATTCACCCAATTATTGCCCTACTTTCTCAAGTAGGCGGGACAAATGTTTATCCCTACAGTAACTTTTATCCGTTGAGCGACGGCCCTTCCACACGGCCCCAGGTCGGGCGCAACCGTTTACAAGGTCAGTATGGTACGATCTGTAAGGCGTACCATAACACTATGTAACCAAGTTAAAGTTCAAGTTAGGTAGAATTTTCACTGTAGCACGAACTCAGGGCCCCCGTCGGTAAAACGATTGTTTGGGGTTCAGTTCATCAGTGTTTTGTTCGTTTTAGCCCCTCCTGACATGGTTGGGACTTGGGCAAGTCCCTTCAGCCTATTTGGCCTGCCCCTGGACTGTAACAACATACACTGATAAGGGGGGGCTGTAAGATCTGCACCTTAAAACGACCTTGCTGGTTGCGCCGTACGGTTTGCGCGTGGTGCCAGTTAACTTGAACTTGGTTACATAGCTCCAGCCATACTTTTCTGGACGCCGTCCTAGGCAGTAAAAACATTACCAGGAAAGTGTAAACGCGAACAAATCACTACCGGTATTAATATTTCCATTTTTTCTGGTACCAGACAGGGTACTACACGACGCGTGCTGTAGCCATGGTTTTGTAGCCCGGCTGCATTATTGACGAAATTTTCTAAACTCCCTCTGGGGGCAGCACGCAGATGTCCGTTTTCCCTTGTCAGTTGAGTCAAAAGCGCAACCCAGAATGATTAAATGCAGTACCCTGGTTCCAACTTTGTCCACTGACGGAATCGTTCCCCACGGAGACCACAGCCGGATAAATTGTTTAGATGATCACTATACACCCTACTTCGACCCCATAATCGTAATGATGTTGGGAGATATTGCGCGAACAAACGTACTCCTACCGTTTATGGCGCATGCAGCACATACAACCAGATCTTGCTGGACCCCTTGACCACGCTGACGGATGTTTCTTCCCGAATTTGGGAAGAAGACCACGATTTCAGATCATGATTTTGGGAAACAAGTCAGTGGGATATTAGTTCGCCACACAGCACAATGTATCGTACGATAAACACGATACCTGGAAATAGTGTACGATGTCTGTTCACGTTATCATGGCATATCGTACGATATCGTGCTCAACAGCCCTCAATGTATGCTTTCCTGCAACGTTCCTAGCTATCAACAATGCGAGGATGCGTGATTACTGTAATTCTATCAGTACTTACCGTATCTCCCTTATTTTAGGTTGGGCAAGTCCCTTTAGCCTAATTATCTACCCCCTGGACTGTAACATTCAACCTGCACAAACGATTAATTACGTTGAAAATACCGGTATCAAAAGGAAATTGGGGAATCCTGTGTGGGATTGTATTGTACCAAACTCAGTGTAGAACGGCTAGTACGCACCTTAAATCCGTACCGAACTCGTTTCCCTTGAGAAGATGATAAGAATAAGGAGGGGAAATGATTTGTTCGCGTTTACATTTTCCTGGTATTGTTTTTTAATGCCGAATACGGCGGGCAGCCAAACTGCTGGCTGAAGGTATATAACCAAGTTCAAGTTCAAGTGTTACAACCCAAAGATTGATCACCTGGGGGTGATGGAAAAATATTGCTTGGATCACAGTCAGCGTGTCAACACTTTTGTACTGTCCTGGCTCAGGCTGGGGCTAAATGAGAAGTCTGATGCAGGGTACAATATTTTGAACTCCCTGTGGGCGCAGCGCGCAAATTTCCCTTTTCATTTGAGTCAAAAGCGCAACCCCAAATGGTAGAATGTAGTACCCTGGTCTGATGTGGTCATGAACATGCCTCTGCCAACATGGGCCATCTGAGTCACTCAAGCTACTGATTTCCCTAGCACAAGACAACAAGGCAGGCAGTGTATAATTCATTTTTATACTGCCGAAGACGGCGAGCAGCCAAATTGCTGGCTGGAGCTATGTTACTAAGTTCTAGTTCAAGTAGAATTCAAATTTTGAGCGCCAGGGCTAGCGAAGGAAATCGTTTTGTCTGCAATCTGCATGGCCAATGGCGAAAGCTTGGACTGATAAAGGTAATGATAACGCCTGGTGGGGCGTGGTGTTAAGGGAGCCTGTTGTACGCGGGTGGGGAGCGGCCTCCTACCTCAACTGGACAAGCTACCATTGCGGTTGACAACGACCTGCAACGCCAAGAGCGACCGAAGGGGTATTCGTACCCCCGACTCTTCTTCCCCAAGCGATCTGGTCTACCACTAGACCATTGTATACCACTGAAAGGGGCTGCTTGGACTGATAAAGAATGCTGTAGACTATGGATTGGCCTATGGTAAACTAATGCATCAATGATGCACTACTTAATTTATCATAGGCCGTGCCATAGTGCACCTGCCCCTGTTAGTTCCATTGGTCACACCATAGTGCACCCCCGCTCGTTAGTACCTTAGTGCACCCACACCAGGTAGTACCATAGTGCACCTGCCGTAGTTAGTACCATTGGTCACACCATAGTGCACCTGCCCTTGTTAGTACTATAGGCCGTACCATAGAGCACGAGCACGAGGTAGTTCCATAGGCCGTACAACAGTGCACCCACACTAGGTAGTACCATTGGCCATACTTTAAATCCGTAGATTGCTTCCCTTCATGCAGGCCGTGGTGCCCCGTGCATTCACCACCTCCATATATATCATAGATTATAATTAAATGATCACTGTAGCACGAGTCAGGCGTAACCGTGCGTAAGTCAGGCGTAACCGTGTACAAGGTCAGTATGGTACGACCTGTAAGGCGTACCATAACACTATGTAACCAAGTTCAAGCTCAAGTTAGGGAGACTTTTCGCTGTAGCACGAACTCAGGGCCCCTGTCGGTAAAACGATTGCTTGGGGTTCAGTTCATCAATGCATTTTATTTTTAGCCCTTCCTATCATTGCTGGGCAAGTCCCTTCAGCCTATTTGGCCTACCCCTGGACTGTAACATACATACAGGGGGTGAGTCTACCCTTCTGCATCAGGTAGTATTGCTTATTCATAGGGATCAGCAAATCATATGATACTGACCAAATGTCAGTATGATATCATATGATATCATTCAAATTGCATCATATGATATGTATATAAATGGTAACTTTAGCCTAGCCAGACTGTCAGCATCATATGATATCATATTGCCGTTCCCTACTTATTCAGCAAGTACAAGTCTATGGCTGCCTGGTTGGTGAGAAGCTATAACAGTATGTTTATTTCGTACAATATCGATATCATATGATCTATCGTAATTGACCACCACGATATCGTACAAAAAGTCGTTAAATATATTGTACGATTATTCTGGGGACCAGCACAATATTGACAACCCTATGAATGTCAAAATAATCTCCTCTCTCCTGTCCCTTCACACTTGTCATAGAGTGCCCATGCCTCATAATCCAGCTCCTCCTGATGGTCCATAATCCATGCTCCACAATCCAGCCCCCCTATGCCTATGCCTCATAATCAAGCCCCCCCCTGATGGTCCACAACCCATGGTCCACAATACAGCCTTTCTATGCCTATGCCTCATAATCAAGCCCCCCCCCTGAAAGACCAGAACCCATGCTCCACAATCCAGCCCCCTTATTAAATGCCTATGCCTCATAATACAGCCCCTCCTGATGGTCCATAATCCATGGTCCACAATCCAGCCCCCCTATGCCTATGCCTCATAATACAGCCCCCCCCTGAAAGTCCATAACCCATGGTCCACAATCCAGCCCCCCTATGCCTATGCCTCATAATCAAGCCCCCCCCTGAAAGTCCATAATCCATGGTCCACAATCCAGCCCCCCTATGCCTATGCCTCATAATCAAGCCCCCCCCTCACCCCCTGAAAGTCCAGAACCATGGTCACAATCAAAGCCCCCTAGCCTCTGCTCTCATAATAAGCCCCACCTGAAAAAAAAAAAAAAAAAAGTCCATAATCCATGGTCCACATCCAAGCCCCCCTATTATGCCTATGCCCCTCATCATCAAGCCCCCCCTGTGATGGTCCATACCCATGGTCCACAATCAGCCCATATTAACTGCCTATGCCTCATAATCCAGCTCTCCGATGGTCCATGATCATGCTCCACAATCCAGCCCCCCGACGCCTATGCCTAAGAATACGCCCCCCTGAAGTCATAACCATGGCCACAATCCGCACCCTATGCCTATGCCTCGTATCAAGCCCCCATAATGGTTCCACAACCCATGCTCCACAACCCATGGTCCACAATTCAGCCTTTCGATGCCTATGCCTAGCATTAATCAAGGCCCCCCCTGAAAGACCAACCCATGGTCCACAATCCAGCCCCCTAATTAAATGCATGCCTCAATCCAGCTCCTCCTGATGGTCCATGATCCATGCTCCACAAGTCCAGCCCCCCATATGCCTATGCCTGATCAATAATACAGCCCCCCCTGAAGTCCATAACCATGGTCCACAATCCAGCCCCCTTGCATATGCCCTCTCATAATCAATGTCCCACCCTGATGGTCCACAAACCCCATGGTCACAATACAGAGCCTTCTCTGAGATGCCTAATGCCCTCAAATCCAAGCCCACCCTGAAGACCATAACCCCGGTCCACAATCCAGCCCTTATTAATGCCTAGCCTCATAATCCAGCTCCTCCTGATGGTCCATGATCCATGCTCCACAATCCAGCCCCCCTATGCCTATGCCTCATAATACAGCCCCCCCCTGAAAGTCCATAACCCATGGTCCACAATCCAGCCCCCCTATGCCTATGCCTCATATCATCCCCCCCCTGATGGTCCACAACCCATGCTCCACAACCCATGGTCCACAATACAGCCTTTCTATGCCTATGCCTCATAATCAAGCCCCCCCCCTGAAAGACCATAACCCATGCTCCACAATCCAGCCCCCTTATTAAATTCCTATGACTCATAATACAGCCCCCCCCCCCTGAAAGTCCATAACCCATGGTCCACAATCCAGCCCCCCTATGCCTATGCCTATGCCTCATAATCAAGCCCCCCCCTGAAAGACCATAACCCATGGTCCACAATCCAGCCCCCTTATTAAATGCCTATGCCTCATAATACAGCCCCTCCTGATGGTCCATAATCCATGCTCCACAATCCAGCCCCCCTATGCCTATGCCTCATAATCAAGCCCCTCCTGATGGTCCATAATAATCTTCATTATTCGTGCTTGGAACAAGTACCTTGAGCCTAGTCGGCTACCCCTGGACTGTGAGTAGACAGAGAGACACGGGTGGAACTTGGGGCTTCAGCCCCGGGACCCAGGGGGGTCTAGAGGGGGCTAAAGCGAACATGTCTTATGCAGCGTCGCAAGCGGAAATTGGCGGAGTGTGTTAGCAACCGAACAACAGGTGGCAATGGTGGAGCTGACCGAAGCCAGTTATTCTTCAGTATTCATTATTTTCATTATTCACAAGACAGTTGGCTGACTTGTCAGGCTTCAATTTTCCAGTCGGTCAGTCAAACAGACAAATGGGTAACCCTGGGGGCTCCCGCCCCCCAGGAGGGGAGGGCTCTGCCGCAGGCAGTGTGAGTTGGACTCTGTATCACAAGTGTGACTCTGCATCACGAGTGTGATGACAGCTTAGCGCCGTTGGCGCTTCTCTGCTTTCGAGTTTTTGTCGACACAAGTTTTTTGAAGGTCGTTGAAGTATGGATGAGCCAGCGCTTCCTTGGCCTGCAATGAAGACAATATGGGGTAGAGGAGGATCCAGTGAGGGGAAGATGGTGTGGAGGGGATGAAAGCACCATGGTTTGCTTGATGGGGAAAATCATACGACTGTAGCAGGACCTCAATTTAGGTGCGGAACGAGGAAGAGAGGAAAGAGAGGGAGAGAGAGAAGGGGGGGAGAGAGCGAGAGATCCATCGCTTCCTTGGCCTGCAGAGAGGATAATATGGGGGAGAGTCAGTTTTGTTTTCAAATCTGGAAGTGATTTGTTTTCTAAGAAAAGATAAGGCATTGATGAACTGAACCCCAAACAATCGTTTATCGACGGGGGTCCTGAGTTTGTGCTACAGCGAGCATTCAACTGTACAATATCATATATGTTGAGGGGGTGAATTTAAGGAGCACCATGGTCTGCATAAAGGGGGACATACCACACTACAGACATAACTGCCTTGGCCTGCAATGAACACAATATGGGGGAGACTCAGTTTTGTTTTCAAATGTAAAAGTTTATAGTTTTTCAAACACTTATATATGTTGCCGTTCCAGGCTGTTCCCTAAATATATGTGGAGGTAATGAATGCACGGAGCACCATGGTTCGCACGAAATGGAACAATCTACAGACAACGCTGCCTTGGCCTGCAATGAAGACAATATTGGGGAGAGACAGGGATTTGTTTTTCAAATCTAAAAGTTCTTTTTTCTAGCTTCATGGTTTTAGGTGTCCTCTAGGGACAGCGTTTATAGCTTTTTATAGATTTTAGGGCAAGAATCTTTATTTATAGCGGCAATTGGAGCAAAAACGGATTCAAACGTAGCGATCGCTATATAAAGCGGGAACACAAATCCCTGTTGAGAGTCAGATCCAGTGAGGGGACGATGGTGTGGAGGTGATGATGTATGTATAGGGGTGGGAAGAAACGTATATTTTTATTTTTATAAGCCGTATAAACGTATAAACGTGTACATATAAAAACGTATATAAAATTAGGCACTTCTTGAGAAAATACTTTTACATGGGTTTAAAAGTATTGCCGCGTTGCTAATTTCATTGGCATCACATATCAAGTCTCAGAAAAATAATCTGACAAGTTTAGGTTGGCTAAATCTCAGAAAAGAAATCACGACCAGAAAGCGAGTCGACCAAGAAGCGCGGTGCCAATCTAAGGGAGCCATTACATGCCAGTTGGTATATTATCTAAATGTATAAGTGTATAATAATATAATTACATGAGGGTATTGCAATATTGTCCATGTTCACATTGCACTTGGCTTGCACCATCAATCCCTCACGCCCACGTAGGAGCACAGCTTGTGGAATGGAAGGCTAGGTGACGCTCGGATATGTGTGCCATCCTGCCTATCTAGATCAACCTTTAGGCCAAATGTTTATAAAATAATGCAAGTGAAAGGTGAATTTTATTGCATATTGTGATAGAGGAGGTCAAAAGCTTACCAATGAGCTATCTAAATCAAAAATATAATGAAAACCAAGAAAGTTGAGTGCCGGGACGTGTGCTGTACTTCTCGAAGTACAGACCCTACGTTTTTATACGACGTATATAAGGTTGATTTGAGAAAAACTATACGGTGTATATTATACGTTTATATGTCGGCCCAACCCTATGTATGTATGTTACAGTCCAGGGGTAGGCCAAATAGGCTAAAGGGACTTGCCCAACTGTGATAGGAAGGGATTGATGAACTGAGCCTGAGCATTGAAGAACTGAGCCCCGAACAATCCTTTTACCGATGGGGGCCCTGAGTTCGTGCTACAGTGATCATTTAACTTTACAATATAATATATGAGGAGGTGATGAATGCACTGAGCACCATGGTTTGCATGAAGGGGAACAATCTACAGACATAACTGTCTTGGCCTGCAATGTGGGGGAGATGAGGATTCAGTGAGGGGACGATGGTGTGGAGGTGATAAAAGCACCGTGGTTTGCATGAAGGGGAACAATCTACAGACATACCGACTGTACGAGGACCTCAATTAAGGTGCGGAACATTGTAAGCGAGGGAGAGGGAGAAGATAGGGGGAGAACGAGAGAGAGTAGAGAGAGAGAGAGAGAGGCGAGATAGAGAGAGAGAGAGAGAGATAGAGAGAGATATATGAGATACTGCATATATCATGTATGGATAGATAGGTATATCATATAGATATAGATCGAGAGATATCTCTTCAGAGGGGGAGAGAGTATCTTAAGTTTATGTTAACAAAATACCCCGTTCCCTCCAATGTCCGTTCACACTATTGCGCGTTCTCTTGACGCCTCCCTTCCTTTCTTCTTTGTCTTCGTCCCTTTTTCTCGTATCTTCTCTCTCTCTCTTTCTCTCTCTCTCCTCCTCGCTCGTCTCGCGTCTCTCTCTTCTCTCTCTCGTTCGCTCTCTAGGCCCAGCTGGGGTCGAGCGTATCTTATTTATGTCCCCCCTTTCCCCCAACCCAAGGGCAGTGAGAGGGACGGAAGGGAGGGAGGACGGGGAAGGTAGGCAGTTTGGAGAGGAAGAGAGAGCGATTAAGAGAGATCTCGCTATCGATTCGCTACATCGATCGACTCTATACGTTTCTCAGCTCGGTCGCTTTAGTCGTTGCGAGCGAGACGATCAGAGAATACTCTGATTCTATCGCATTCTATGTTCTCCCAGCTCTCTCTTCCACACAAACCATCCCGCCCTCACATTAACCTCATCCTTATTTAACACCCGAGGTTTATTTGAGGGATGGGAGATGGGATGGATGGAGAGTAAGAAAGAGAGGAAGACCTACAGAGATTCGTTTGACAGGTTCGTAGACCATCATCAGCTTCAGCAAGTCAACACCCTCTGGCTCAAGGTCTGGCAAGATCGTGGACAGATCTTTGGGCGTCCACTGGGGCCATATATGCCTGCGTGGGGGGGGGGGCAGCCTCCTCAGGATGTACATCGTGCATGATGATGAAGATGATGATGATGGTGTTGCTGGTGTTGTTGATGGTGTTGTTGATGATATAGTTGATGGTGATCTTGTCAATGATTTTGTTGTTGATCTTGTTGATGCTGCTGTGTGTGTGTGTGTGTGTGGTGGTGGTGGTGGTGGGGGGGTAGCCTCCTCAGGATGTACATCACGTATGATGCTGCTGCTGATGCTGTTGTTGATCTTGATGACGCTGATGTTGTTGTTGACGTTGTTGATCATGATGCTGTTGATATTGTTGATGTTGATGTTGTTGCTGATGTTGTTGATGTTGTTGATGCTGATGTTGACGTTGTTGCTGATGTTGCTGATGTTGCTGATGTTGTTGATCTTGTTGATGCTGATGTTGTTGTTGTTGTTGTTGTTGTTGTTGTTGCTGATGTTGTTGTTGTTGTTGTTGTTGTTGTTGCTGACGTTGCTAATGTTGTTGATGCTGATGTTGTTGTTGTTGTTGCTGATGTTGTTGCTGATGTTGCTGATGTTGCTGATGTTGCTGATGTTGTTGATCTTGTTGATGCTGATGTTGTTGCTGATGTTGTTGTTGTTGTTGTTGTTGTTGCTGATGTTGCTGATGTTGTTGATGTTGTTGATGCTGATGTTGATGTTGCTGATGTTGTTGTTGTTGCTGATGTTGCTGATGTTGCTGATGTTGTTGATCTTGTTGATGCTGATGTTGTTGTTGTTGTTATTGTTGTTGTTGTTGTTGTTGCTGATGTTGTTGTTGTTGCTGATGTTGCTGATGTTGTTGATCTTGTTGATGCTGATGTTATTGTTGTTGTTGCTGATGTTGTTGTGGCTGATGTTGCTGATGTTGCTGCTTATTTTTGATGCTGATGTTGTTGTTGATCTTGTTAATCTCGTTGATGTTGATGCTGATGCTGTTGTTGCTGATGTTGTTGCTGATGTTGCTGCTTATTTTTGATGCTGGTGTTGTTGTTGATCTTGTTAATCTCGTTGATGTTGATGCTGATGCTGTTGTTGCTGATGTTGTTGTTGTTGTTGCTGATCTTTTTGATGCTGATGTTGTTGTATTTAATATTGTTAATCTTGTTGATGCTAATGTTGTTGTTGCTGATGGTGTTATTGATCGTGTTAATCTTCATGCTGTTGATCTTGTTGGTGATGATGATGTTGTTGATCTTGTTGGTGATGATGATGTTGTTTATGATGTTGATGATGTTGATGATGTTTATGATGTTGATGATGTTGATGATCTCGTAAATTATTTTGTTGTTGATGATGTTGATGTTATTGATGATGACGATGGTGTCATTGTTAATGATGTCAATATTGGGCATTAGCAGACACATACCCAAGTTGCACATTAAGAGACACGTAGCAGCACCCGCCTCTTTTATAGGCTAGTTACCGTAGTTATAGTCCCTTAGCTTCGCCACACCCTTCCTTTGTTTTTTTTACCGCTATATAAAGCGATCGCTAGTTTTGACCTCGTTTTGGGGAAATGACGTTGTAAACAAAAGTTTTTGGTGTTGCCCTAGATGGCCCTAGAAAGCTACGAAAGGCTGTAAAAGCTTTAAATGCTATAAAAATCACTAACACGCTGTTCCTGGAGGAGGCCTACAACCATAAAGCTAGAAAAACCCACTTTCAGGTTTGAAAAAAAAAGCCCTGCTTTTCTTACCAGTCTCTCAGCTTGGTCACACCCGGCCAAGTGTCCTCATTGGGTGTGCCAAAGAGGGTAAAGATTTTGAGCAGCTGCTGTACTTCGCAATTTCCAGGGAACAAGGCAGTCTGGAGACAGGGGCATGGAAGGCACATACAATATATGAGAATCTAATAAGATTGAAACACTTAATTGAAAGCTCCAGAGGCGGAGCTGCAGGTCATGATGCCCAGGGAACAAGGTAGCCTGGAGGAAGGGGCACGGAAGGTGCATTCAATATATGAGAATATAAAAATACGGAAACACTTAATTGAAAGTTCAGATGCAGACCTGCAGGTCACGATGTCTAGTTAACAAGGCAGTCTGGAGGCAGGGGCATGGAAGACACATACAATATATGACAATCTAAACATACAGAAATACTTAATTAAAAGTTATAGATGCGGAGCTGCAGGTCACTATGACCAGGTAACAAAAATAAAAGGAAAATAAACCAGGATTAAATGTAAAACAATTGGAAACATTGAAAACAATGGTCCAGTAAAATAATAATAAAAAAAAATGAGCCTAGAGGCATGGGAGGAACATACAAAACATGAATTTGCAAAAACCAAAATACATGAATTAAAAGTTCCAGGTGTAGAGCAGCTGCTGTACCTCACCATCTCCAGTTAACAAGGGAGTCTGGAGGCAGGGGCATGGAAGGCACATACAATATATGAGAATCCAAAAATACAGAAATACTTAATTGAAAGTTATAGATGCGGAGATGCAGGTCACTAAGTCCAGGCAAAAAAATGTAAAATAAATTAGGAATACATGTAAAATAATTGAAAATTTGAAAACTATGTTCCAGTAAAAGAATTCGACAAATAAATGTAAACAAATGGTAACAAGGGAGCCTGGAGGCAGGGGCATGGAAGGCAGATACACGACATGAATGTACACAAACCAAAATACGTTAATTAAAAGTTCCAGGTGTAAAGCAGCTGCTGAACCTTACAGTATCCTGTTAACAAGGGAGACTGGAGGCTGGGGCATGGAAGGCACATACACGGTATGAATATGTAAATATAAATACAGGGGCAATATGAGACAGTGACATAAGGAGACAGGTGTACAAGAAATACAGACAGGGGCAATAAGAGACAAGGGCAAAAGAAGACAGGGACAATAGGAGACAGGGACAACAGGAGACTGGAGCAAAGGAAACAGGGGCACAGGAGACAAGGGAGAATTGTCGAGAAGTGGGCCTGAAAAATTTGAGCGGCAATAGGACCGTCGACCTGTCAAATCCAAATCATCTGCTGAACTGCTTTGAGTGTACAAGTTGCAAAACGCAAAATCAAAGAAAATATGTTGGAAAGCAGTGTGCCAAATATATGCACCTCCTTGTGTAATAGTCAGCAATAATAGCTTTCACTCATTCACCCTCGCCTCTGTTTTAGCCTCAACCCCAGATATTTTATTTCAAATCTGAAAGTGGGTTTTTCTACCTTAATGGTTTTAGGCCTCCTCCAGGGGCACCATTGTTATAGCTTTTATAGCTATTTAGGGCCATTTAGGGCATTTTTGATATAATTTCCATAGCGGCAATTTGGGCCACAACGGGGTCAAAAGTTGCGATCGCTATATGTAGCGGAAACAAATCCCTGCTCAACCCTATGTGTAAGGACTTCCGACTCCTAGGGTGAAAACATATGAATCCCCTTGTGTATGAGTCAACAATAATAGCTTTGACTCATTCACCCACGACCCTGTTGTAGCACCAACCCTAGGGATTGTTTTTCAAATCTGCAAGTTTTTTTCTAGCTTAATGGTTTTAGGCCTCCTCCAGGGACAGCGTTTTTAGAGCTTCTTATAAGGTCCATTTAGGGCATTTTTTCATAGCGGCAATTTGGGCCAAAACGGGGACAAAAGTAGCAATCATTATATGTAGGGGAAAACAAATCCCTACTCAACCCTATGTGTAAGGAGTCCCGACTCCTGGGGTGAAAAAAATGAATCCCCTTGTGTATGAGCCAACAATAATAGCTTTGACTCATTTACCCACGACCCTGCATCAACCCAGTGTGTAAGAGGAGCAGGGTACTATAAAGCGCGCGCAGCAGCGTGATTTCGCGCACGCTTTTTGAGCCCCACTGCGTGTTTCGCGCAGTTTTTTCAACCCCCTGTGGGCGCAGCGCGCACTTTTTGCGCTTTTTGCAGTACAAAGCGCTGACCAATTTGACGATTGTGTGCTTTAAGCGCTGACCAATTTGACGAAATGTAGTTTTCTGGGTAGGAGTCCCAACTCCTGGGGTGAAAATCTTTTCAATTAAAAATAACATAAGATATGAGATAATAAAAAATGCATATAATATATTATAATAATAAAAAAAACTGGGCTCATTCATCTGCCCAACAAGCTCCTCCAGGGACAGCATTTTTATAGCTTGTTATAGCTTTTAAGGGCCATTTAGGGCATTGATTTCATAGCGACAATATGGGCCAAAACATCGTTACGAAAAAAACTGGGCTCATTCACCTGCCCAACAAGCTCAGCAAAGATGCATCCAATACCCCACATGTCAACGGGTGTGGTGTAGTGGGTGGTGCCCAGCAGCACCTCAGGGGCGCGATACCAGATGGTGGTAATCTGCATGGGCAACATGGGGACGCACACAGAGAGGAATTACACACAGGAATTGGGTGATGAATAGGGTGGTGGATTGGGTGGCGAATTGGGAGATGAATTGGGTGGTGGATTGGGTGGTGGATTTGGTGGCGAATTGGGAGATGAATTGGGTGGTGCCCAGCAGTACCTCAAGTGCAAAGGACTAGAGGGTCGTAAACTGCATAGGTCTCATGGGGACGCACACGGAGAGAAATGACACACAGGAATTGGGTGGTGCCCAGCAGCGACTCAATGGCAAGGTACCAGATGGTCGTAATCTGCATGGGCCACATCGGGACACACACGGAGAGGAATTACACCCAGGAATTACACCCAGGAATTACACCCAGGAATTGCGTGATGAATTGGGTGGTGCCCAGCAGGTAGTCAAGGGCCAGGTACTAGAGGGTCACACTCCGCATGGGCAACATGGGGTGAGCATTCTAGGGAGAGGTGTTCATTGCATCTCAAGGGCACGGTATTAGAGGGTTGCAATCTGCATGGGCCACATGCGGTGCGCACGCAGAGAGGAATTACACACAGGAATTGGGAGATGAATTGGGTGGAGAATTTGGTGGTGAATAAAGTGATGGATTTCATGGTGAAATGGGTGGTGGATTGGGAGATGAATTGGGTGATGCCCAGCAGCACCTCAAGGGCAAGGTACTAGAGGGTCATAACCTGCTTGTGCCACATGGGGTCGCACACAGAGAGAAAGTGCACACAGGCATTGGGTGATGAATTGGGTGGTGGATTGGGTGGTGAATTTGGTGGTGAATGAAGTGATGGATTTGGTGATGGATTTGGTGATGAATTGGGTGACGAATGGAGTGATGAATTTTGTGGTGAGTTTTGTGATGAACTGGGTGGTTAACTTGGGGGTGAGTTTAGTGACGAATGTAGCGATGAATTGGGTGGTGAATTGGGTGGTGAATTGGGTGGTGAATTGGGTGGTGAATTGGGTGGTGAATTGGGTGGTGAATTAGGAGGTGAATTGGGTGGTGAATTGGGAGGTGAATTGGGTGGTGAATTGGGAGGTGAATTGGGTGGTGAATTGGGAGGTGAATTGGGTGGTGAATTGGGAGGTGAATTGGGTGGTGATTGTGTGGTGAAGTGGGAGGTGAATTGTGTGGTGAATTGTGTGGTGAATTGTGTGGTGAATTGGGAGGTGAATTGGGAGGTGAATTGGGTGATGAATTGGGAGATGTGCATTGTATCTCAAGGGCAAGGTACTAGAGGGTTACGATCTGCATGCGCCACACGGGGACGCACACAGAGAGGAATTAAAACCTAGGAATTGGGTGGTGCCCAGAAGCATCTCAAGGGCACGGTACCAGATGGTCGTAACCTGCATGGGCCACATGAGGATACTCACAGAGAGGAAGTACACACAGGCATTGGGTGATGAATTGGGTGGTGGATTGGGTGGCGAATTTGGTGGTGAATGAAGTGATGGATTTGGTGATGAATTGGGTGACAAATGTAGTAATGAATTTGGTGGTGAGTTTTGTGATGAATTGGGTGGTAAACTTGGGGGTGAGTTTAGTGACGAATGTAGCGATGAATTGGGAGATGAATTGGGAGGTGAATGAAGTGATAGATTTAGTGGTGGATTAGGAGATTAATTGGGCGATGAATTTAGTGGTGGATTTGGTGGACATTACAATTTTAGTAAGTTAAGTTAAGTTCAGGTAAGTGTGGATGAAGTATGGGTCAGGTTTGGGTCAAGTGTGTGTTCCTTACCTTGTGTGTATTGCTCTGCACAAGGAAAGTGAAAGCACGACCCACGCCCGAGTCAGTGATCTTTAGGCATTAAATGTGTAGTAAGTTAAGTTTAGCTTAGTGTGGATGAAGTATGGGTCAAGCGTGGGTTCCTTACCTCGTGTGTGTAGCTCTTCACAGAAATGCTGAAAGCACAACCCAAGCCTAAGCCAGTAACCTTGAGGCACTACAATTTTAGCAAGCAAAGTTAAGTTCTATGCAGCGTCGCCTGCGACGCTAAAAATTGGCGGAGAATGATCGCGAGGGAGCAACAGGTGGCAACAGAAGCGAGTTAGTTCAAGGCCGTTGGCTGACGTGTCGGGCTTCATCGCGGTCAGATGGATGGATGGATGGATGGATGGATGGATGGATGGATGGATGGATGGATGGATGGATGGTCGGACGGACAAATGGGTAACACTGGGGGCTCCCGCCCCCCAGAAGGGGGGGCTCCGCCAAAAAAAAAACTTAACTTCCAAGATGTCACAATGACACTTCTAAGGACGTGGGGTTAAGGGAACCGGCTCGTAAGTATGCCAAAAGTTAAGCTAAGTTTATCTAAGTGTGGATTCAGTATGGACCAAGTGCATGTTCCTTACCTTGATGGTGGAGCTCTTCACAGGGACACTGAAATCACGACCCAAGCTCAAGTCAGTAGCCTTGAGACATTACAAATTTAACAAGTTAAGTGTAGCTTAGTGTGGTTGAAGTGTGGTGGTGGTAACCTTGAGACATCGTAAGTTCATCTGAATTGAAGTTCCGTGTAGCTAAGTGTGGGTGAAGTATGGTTCAAGTTTGGGTGAAGTGTGTGTTCCTTACCTCGTGTGTGTAGCTCTTCAATGGGATACTGAAAGCCGTACCCGTGCCAAAGTCGGCAATCTTGAGGCATTACTATTTAGTAAGCTAAGTTAAGTTAAGTTAGCCTTAGTGTGGGTGAAGTATGGGTCAGGTTTGGGTCAAGTGTAGGTTCCTTACGTCGTGTGTGTGGCTCTTCACCGGAATGGTGAAAGCACGACCCATGCCAAAGTCAGCAACCTTGAGACATTGAAATTTTAGTAAGTTAATCTGAAGAGAAGTTAAGTTAAGTTTAGCTAAGTGTGGGTCAAGTTTTTAGTTACCTCGTGTGTGTAGCTCTTCACCGGAATGGTGAAAGCACGACCCATTCCTAAGTCAGCAACCTTGAGACACAAACTTGGGCTCTCCTCTATGAGAAGGTTGTGAGGCTTCAGATCTCTGTGCATCACGCCATGCTTGTGGAGGTGGGCCACCCCCTTCAGCAGCTGGTACATTAGGCTCTGCACAAGGGTGGTGTGTGGTGGTGGTGTGTGGGTTGGGGGGGGGAGGGGAGGGGAGGCGCGAGGGGAGGGGATGGGAGGGAGGAGGGAGGGGGGTGGGGTGGGGGGGGTGTGGGGGGGGGGGGGGGAACATGTTGCAGAGTATTTGTTGTGTGGTGGAAGTGTCTCTGTGCATCACGCCATGCCCTTGCCGGCAGTGGACCATCCCCTGGCACCAGCTGTTACATTAGGCTCTTGCTACAAGGGCTGGTTGTGTGTGTGTGGGCTCGTGTGTGGTGTGTGTGTGTGGTGTGTCTGTGCATCACGCCATGCATATGGAGGTGGGGCCACCCCCTTCCAACCAGCTGAACATTAGGATCTCTGGCACAAGTGGTGGTGTGTGGTGGTGAGTGCTGTGGTTGTGTGTGAGTGCGTTCTGGTGTGTGTGTTGTTGTGTGTGTGTGTGGTGTTTGTCTGTGCATCACGCCATGTCTGGAGGTGGGCAACCCCTTCACCAGCTGGACCATTAGGCTTGCAAAGGGGTGGGTGTGGGGTGGGTGTGGTTGCTGTGGGTGGGATAGAGAGGAGAGGGAAGCGGTGAGGGGAGGGGGAGGGGTTCCCCGGGAGGGAGGGGCTCCAAGGTCAGGGCGTAGGCCGGGGAGGCGAGACGGGGGAGGAGGAGAAAGGAAGGCGGGGGGATGGCGGGTGGGGTGGGTGCGGGGGAGGAGGGGCTGGTGTAAGGGCCGGTGGTGGTAGCGGTGTGTGGGGTGATGGGTGTGAGGTGGGAGCGGAGTTGTGTGTGTGGGGGGTGTGTGTGGGGTGTGGGTGTAGTGGGATGTGTGTCTGATGAGTGGTGGTGGGGTGTCGGTGGTGGGGTGGGTTGTGTGGTGAGTGTGTGGGGTTGATGGGTGTGTGGGAGTGGTTGTGGTGATGTGTGGTGGTGTGTGGTGTGTGTGGTGGGTTGTGTGTGTGTGTTGATGCGGATTGTGTGGTGTGAGGTGGTAGTGTGATGTGTGGTGTTTGTGGGTGTGTTGACGGTGTGTGTGTTGGTTGGTGGGTGTGTGTGGTAGGTGGTGTGTGTGTGGTGAGTGTGTGTGTGGTGGTGGGGGTGTGGGTGGTGGTGGTGTGTGTGTGTGATGGTGTGTAGTATGTGTGAGTGTGTGGGTGTCGGTGGTGAACCCTATTTTGTGTGTGGTGGTGTCGTGTGTGTGTGGTGGTCGGTGGTGTGTGTGAGGGGTGGTCGTTGTTTGTGTGGGGGGAGCGCGGGGGGGAGGGGAGGGGGGGGGGGGAGGGGGGGGGGGGGGGGGGGGGGGGGGGGGGGAGGAAGGGGGAGGGGGGGGGGGGGGGCGGGGGGGGGAGGTGTTGGGGTGGGTGAGTGGGTGGGTGTGCGTGTGGTGGTTGTCGTGAGTGTTGTGTATGGTGTTGGTGTGTTGTGTGTTGTAGGGTTGTGTGTGTTTGTGGCGTTTGTGGTGTTTGTGTGGGGGTGGTGGTGGTGTGTGCGAGGTTGCCCCCCACCCCCCCCCCCCCCCCCCCCCCCCTGTTACCAGGATGCTGCAGAGGGAGTGCCGTATGGTGGTAGCTTCATGGAGAGGGATTCAGGAGCTGGTGCTGGGCATTAAAGACTTGACACAATGGCACATGCACCCACCCACCAATTGTATTGCCTGGCAGGGAAGACTTGACACAAGGACACATGCACCCACCCACCACTTGTATTGCCTAGCAGGAAAGAACACACAGACACACCTGACCACATTCCTCACCTATTTGTTTGACTGCCCACCCACTTCTTCAACACCTACTCCAACACATGAACCACATCCCTCACCTTTTTCGTTCGACTTGAGACGGGATGGAGTCCATGCTAAAGTACTCAAACACCTGAACCACTCCCCTCGACTGTATAGTTTGACTGGGGATGGAGTGCTGTGGGTCTCTCAATCTCACCTTTATTGTTTGACTAGGGATGGATTGCTGTGGGTCTCTCCATCTCATTCTGCCCATCCACTTCTTCAGGTCCATGCTAAGGTACTCAAACACCTGAACCACATGCACACAAGGTAAGGTAGGGTAAGGTAAGGTGCTTAGGTGCTAAGGTATTAAGGTGCTAAGGTACGAAGGTGCTCAGGTAATAAGGTGCTAAGGTACTAAGGTGCTAAGGTACTAAGGTGCTCAGGTAATAATGTGCTAAGGTACTAAGGTGCTAAGGTACTAAGGTGCTAAGGTACTAAGGTGCTCAGGTACGAAGGTGCTAAGGTACGAAGGTGCTAAGGTACGAAGGTGCCAAGGTACTAAGGTGCTAAGGTACTCAAACACCTGAAACACATTCACATTACACTAGGCTGGGTTGTATTAGTAACTCATGTACGGTTATATATTGATATGCATGGTTAGACTGGGCTGGGTTGTGTTAGTAATCATGTATGGTTTTGTTTTTATATGCATGGTTAGACTAGGCTAGGTCATGTTAACAATTCGTGTATGGTTCTATATTGTTTTGGTATGCATGGTTAGACTAGGCTAGGTTATGTTGGCAATTCGTGTATGGTTATATATTGTTTTGATATGCATGGTTAGACTAGGCTAGGTTATGTTAGCAATTCGTGTATGGTTCTATATTGTTTTGGTATGCATGGTTAGACTAGGCTAGGTTATGTTGGCAATTCGTGTATGGTTCTATATTGTTTTGGTATGCATGGTTAGACTAGGCTAGGTTATGTTGGTAATTCGTGAATGGTTATATATTGTTTTGGTATGCATGGTTAGACTAGGCTAGGTTATGTTAGCAACTCGTGTATGGTTATATGTAGGGTTGGGCCGACATATAACCGTATAATATACGTTTATACGTTTATAGGTATAAATACGCCGTATAGTTTTTCTCAAATCGACCTTATATACGTCGTATAGAAACGTATGGTCTGTACTTCGAGAAGTACAGCACACGTCCCGGCACTTAACTTTCTTGGTTTTCATTACATTGTTGATTTAGATAGCTCATTGGAAAGCTTTTGATCTCCTCTATCACAATATGCAATATAATTCACCACTCACATGCTCCATTGTATATACAATTAGCCTAAAGTTTGATCTAAATAGCCAGGATGGCACACAAATAAGAGCGCCACCTAGCCTTCCATTCCACAAGCTGTGCTCCTACATGGGCTTAAAGGATTGATGGTGCAAGCCTAGTGCAATGTGAACATGGACAATATTGCAATACCGTTATGTACTTAAATTATTATACACTTATACAGTTATATAATATACCAACTGGCATTTAATGGCTCCCATAGATTGGCACCACGCTTCTTGGTCGTGATTTCTTTTCTGAGATTTGGACAACCTAACCTTGCCAGATTATTTTTCTGAGAGTTGATATGTGATGCCAAAGAAATTAGCTACGCGGCAATACCTTTAAACCCATGTAAAATTATTTTCTCAAGAAGAGCCTAATTTTTATATACGTTTTTATACGTTTATATGTATACGTTTATACGGCTTATAAAAGTAAAAATATGCGCTTGCTTCCCAACCCTAGTTATATATTGTTTTGATATGCATGGTTAGACTAGGCTAGGTTGTGTTAGTAATTCGAGTATGGTTATATACTGTTTTGATATGCATGGTTAGACTAGGCTAGGTTGTGTTAGTAATTCGAGTATGGTTATATACTGTTTTGATATGCATGGTTAGACTAGGCTAGGTTGTGTTAGTAATTCGAGTATGGTTATATACTGTTTTGAAATGCATGGTTAGACTAGGCTAGGTTGTGTTAGTAATTCGAGTATGGTTATATACTGTTTTGATATGCATGGTTAGACTAGGCTAGGTTGTGTTAGTAATTCGAGTATGGTTATATACTGTTTTGATATGCATGGTTAGACTAGGCTAGGTTGTGTTAGTAATTCGAGTATGGTTATATACTGTTTTGATATGCATGGTTAGACTAGGCTAGGTTGTGTTAGTAATTCGAGTATGGTTATATACTGTTTTGATATGCATGGTTAGACTAGGCTAGGTTGTGTTAGTAATTCGAGTATGGTTATATATTGTTTTGATATGCATGGTTAGACTAGGCTAGGTTGTGTTAGTAATTCGAGTATGGTTATATATTGTTTTGATATGCATGGTTAGACTAGGCTAGGTTGTGTTAGTAATTCGAGTATGGTTATATACTGTTTTGATATGCATGGTTAGACTAGGCTAGGTTGTGTTAGTAATTCGAGTATGGTTATATACTGTTTTGATATGCATGGTTAGACTAGGCTAGGTTGTGTTAGTAATTCGAGTATGGTTGTATACTGTTTTGATATGCATGGTTAGACTAGGCTAGGTTGTGTTAGTAATTCGAGTATGGTTATATACTGTTTTGATATGCATGGTTAGACTAGGCTAGGTTGTGTCTGTCTACACGTAGGTCACAGTCTAGAGAGAGCAAAATAGGGTCAAGCAGGGGGTTGTTTTTCAATTATGAAAGTGGTTTTTCTAGCTTTATGGTTTTAGGCCTCCTCCAGGGACAGCGTTTATAGCGTGTTATAGATTTTATAGCTTTTTAGGCCATTCGGGGGGAGGGTGGGGGGGGTCTTTATAGCGGCAATCTAGGCAAAAACAGGGTCAAAAGTAGCGATCCCTGTATCTTGCGGGAAAAACAATCCCTGGGGGTAAGGGACTTGCCCTACCTTGAGTAACCAAGATCATCTCTATATTTCGAGGAGAGGGGAAGGGTAAGCTACATGCAAAGGCACCCCAATATCTGCACAATATTTACTCGATCTTGAGTGCACACGCAGAAAGAGCCGTTTGTATGTATGTATGTGTTTCCACATATGAATACAAAGTGCTCTATTTTGGTTGAGTGTGGTGTGGTGAAGGGAGGCCGGGGGATCGCAAAGCATATTCCACACCATGTCTGTCGTGTAGTGTCTTTTAATATCAGTGTGAGCCTTCCATTCCAAGCCAATAAATAAATAAATTTAACGCATAAATTATATTAACTAATTAAAGTATATGTTAACATCAGTGTGAGCCTTGCATTCCTCGAAATTAAATCAATTAATCGTATTGATAAATTTAATAAATTTTATTAATTCAAGTATCTCTAACATCAGTGTGAGCCTTGCATTCCTCGCCAATATATGCATCTTTGTACTCCACGCCGTGTGTGCGGACGTGTGAGTGATGTGCTCGGTTTCATTTTTGGTGGACCCCCCCCTTCTGGAAGGCTGGAGCCCCCAGGGTTTTCCATTTGTCTGTTTGACCGACCGACCGACTGACCGACCGTCTGACCGAGACGAAGACTGACACGTCAGCCGAGGGTCTCGTAAGTAACTCGCTTCCGTTGCCACCTGTCGCTATGTCGCGGACACTCTCCACCATTTTTTAGCGTCGCATGCGACGCTGCATAAAACTTGTTGGGCTACTCATGGCAGCTTCCTGCCAGCTACAACAGCCAGCCACTGGGTCAAACCCCAAGCTTGTAGCTGCATTGGAATGCCCGGAATGTTAACTTTCAGACACACTAGCTAGCTTCTGGTTTGGCCCAAGGACAGGGAAAAGGAGCTGCCTAGAAGCTGTTATGTGTAACCCAAAAATGAAACAGTGGTGACGTGATAGGAGTAGGGAACGGCAATATGATATCATGTCATCATATGATATCATATGATGCCGGCAGTCTGACTAGGCTTAAGTTACCGCTTATATACAATATCATATGATGCAATTTGTATGATATCATATGACATCATACTCGCCTTTGGTCAACATCATATGATATGCCAGTCCTAATTAAAATACCATATCACTTGACCTACAAGCCCAGATCAGTCAGGTGACACACAAGTCTGTCTCGCTTCGATCCCTACGGCAGCCTAGATATGAGGCTAAGGCACCAAGTTGATGCAGATGATGTGATGTGTAGCCCATAAATTGAACAGTGGTTAATACGAGGGTAAATGAAACAGTTGTTAATACCAGGCTAAATGATACAGTGGTCGGGCTGTGTGTAGCCCAAAAATGAAACAGTGGTGATGTGATGTGTAGCCCATAAAACGAAAAGTGGCTTATATGAAGCTTAATGAAACAGTTGTTAATACCAGGCTAAATGATACAGTGGTCGGGCTGTGTGTAGCCCAAAAATGAAACAGTGGTGATGTGATGTGTAGCCCATAAAACGAACAGTGGCTTATATGAAGCTTAATGAAACAGTTGTTAATACCAGGCTAAATGATACAGTGGTCGGGCTGTGTGTAGCCCAAAATTGAAACAGTGGTGATGTGAGGTGAGGCTAATGAAAACAGTGGTGATGAGATACAAGGCTAACGCACCAGGTATACGCAACGCTTCTCATTCTCCTCTACATGCTCTACTGCTATCAACCTGCACGGATGGAAGTGTGGTGAGAGGATGTAGGGTGAGAGGTTGTAGGGTGAGAGGTTGTAGGGTGAGAGGTTGTAGGGTGAGAGGTTGTAGGGTGAGAGGTTGTTGGGGGAGAGGTTGAGATGCATAGCAATAAAACGGAGTTGACCACGCCGATTCCTTTCTCCCCGTTCAAGAGCACCTAGCAATCTCATGCCAATGTGTGGTTAAAGGGATATAGGGCCCAGAATCTGTTTGCTTCAATAGATATCCGGGTGAGAGGTTGTAGGGGGAGAGGTTGTAGGATTTGACCGCGTCGATTCCTTTCTCCCTGATCTAGAGCACCTTCGCAATCTCATGCCAATATAGGGCCCACAATCTGTTTGCTTCACTGTGTGATCTCGCAATGGATGCACCATCAGTGGATCGCAACACACCAGGGTTCATTCCCTCTTCACTGTAGGGCCAATCTGTTTGCTTGAATGGATGTGAAACTACTGGAAAGGATGGATGGTCGCTGAGTCAACGAGCGTTAATTGTACATCGAGGTACACATTCGTGGGTGGCCCCGGGGCAGGCGAACATGCTGGCTGGCCCCCTCAACCTCACGCCTCGTACTAAGGCAAAATATGTATGTATATATTCATCATGGTACACATTGGTGGTTGGCCCAGTGCAAGCGAACAGGCTGGCTGGCCCCCTCAACCTCACGCCTCGTACTAAGGCAAAATATGTATGTATATATTCATCATGGTACACATTGGTGGTTGGCCTCAGTGCAAGCGAACAGGCTGGCTGGCCCCCTCAGCCTCACGCCTCGTAATAAGGCATACTATTTATGTATACATTTATCAAGGAACACAAGAATCTCTGAGACTCAAGCAGCAAGGTAAACAGAACTAGGGACCGGAAAATCGTATGATGTTGACCAAAGGCAAGTATGAGATCATATGATATCATACCTGCCTTAGATACAAGGTACATTTAGCCTAGCCCAACCAGGCCGCCAGCATCATATGATATCATATCATGACATGATATCATGTGACATCATATTGCCGTTCCCTAAACATAACAAAACAGTATAGAACATGGCAAGGACTGCCTTAAAAGAGGCCGCGGACTTTCCTCCGTGCTGTCGCACGGTAGTCCAAGCTCACGCCTTGTAATAAGACGTAATATTTATTTATTCAACATGACAAGTTGCCCCACGTATGCTGTTTGCTTTCATACTTTCCCGGAAGGGGCCATAGTGAATAAATAATACGCCTTATGAAGAGGCGTGAGGTTGAGGGGGCAAGCCCGTTTGCTTACACTGGGGCCAAGCACCAAGTCCAGTTCAGTCCAAGGTTAGCTACAGTCAAAACACAGGAATGTGCTAGTCAAGAATTAAAGAGAAGTTTACACGGCCACCTGGTCCCTCATAAGTCTAAGCAAATGAAGCAGGCCACCGCCCGTCTGATTGTGGATGAGGCCTGTTTGCTTGCACTGGGGCCAAGCACCAAAAAGGAGCCACACATAAATAAAACGCCTCATGAAGAGGCGTAAGGTTGAGGGGGCAAGCCTGTTTGCTTGCACTGGGGCCAAGCACCAAAAAGGAGCCACACATAAATAAAACGCCTCATGAAGAGGCGTGAGGTTGAGGGGGCAAGCCTGTTTGCTTGCACTGGGGCCAAGCACCAAAAAGGAGCCTCGCATAAATAAAACGCCTTATGAAGAAGCGTGAGGTTGAGGGGGCAAGCCTGTTTGCTTGCACTGGGGCCAAGCACCAAAAAGGAGCCACACATAAATAAAACGCCTCATGAAGAGGCGTGAGGTTGAGGGGGCAAGCCTGTTTGCTTGCACTGGGGCCAAGCACCAAAGATGAGCCAACCACCTACTTTACAATGTTCTTGCTCTCTCCCAATTTCTTTAACAGGGAGACCTCGCGCAGAGTAGACGATGGGACACCGTCCTCAGACATCTGCACACATACAAACACAATTGAATGGGGACATCACGGATTCAATATGATTTGAATTAAATTATGCATTGCATGTACTTGAAACTGTCATACCCTTAAACATTGGGAGTCCAACAGCACACTTGAAGTCCAATGGGGCACCATGATCCTCTTAACTAAATCATCATCATCATCATCATCATCATCATCATCATCATCATCATCATCAATTGTACCATTATCACCAGAACCCCACACAAACATCCTCACAATAAAAAAGGAAAAAGAGCAACCTACATCCTGGCTCGTCTTCTTCAATGCGACCAGCTTGCCTGTCTTGATGTCCTTGCCCTTGTATACCTTCCCATAGGCGCCCTGCAATTGCAAGAGCAGGGATTATGATTATTATAATGATGATGGTGATAATGATGATGATGATGATGATGATGATGATGATGATGTTGATGGCGACGACATTGATGATGATGATGATGATGATGATGATGATGATGATGATGATGATGATGATGATGATGATGATGATGATGATGATGATGATGATGATGATGATGATGATGATGATGATGATGATGGCGAGGGCATTGATGATAATGGTGTTGATGATGATGGCAACGACATAGATGATGATGATGACATTATCCCGGCGCCCTACTGGACTCCCAATGTGCTTTCTTTGTTGTTTTTACTGTGTTGAAGACGGACGGTTTAAAGACCTCATCTTTTAAGATCGCAGATGCAAATGCAGCTGGAGCTCCAACCCCATGACTCCAACAATCTGGATACAATATGTTGTGGTGCGCTAGTGTTCATACAACACATGCTTACTGCGCCCCGTGGTCGTAGCTGCGAAGGCTGATAGACCATGTCATCAAACTACGTTTGTACTGCTCACACCCATAGTGGTTCCCTTCTGTACTAATGAGGAGTGTGGTGTAGAAGTGTGTTTACAACGTAGCTATACTCCGTAGCTTTTATTTTCAGGTACCAGCAACAGCTTCTAGGCAGCTCCCCTGGCTGGCTACCCAGCCAAACCTATAGCAGTGTAGTGCAGCTGGAAGCTGACAGAATTGTCTTTCCAGCACTGCTGAAATCTTGGGGGCTTAGCCCAGTGGCTTGCTCAGGGAGCTGCCTAGAAGCTGCTGCTTGAAGCTGAAAAGAAAAGCCATGGTATACTCCGCCTGCAGACGGTGAGCAGTCTGGAGGCTGATAGACCATGTAATTAAACCAAACACGTGAATGGGCTTACAGCTAACAGATTGTTGTTGTTCCTATTCGATCGTGGTGTCAGGAATAAACACAGAGTGCGCCCCATTGCTTTGTGCATAGTACGTCCATCAACAGCACACGAGCGAGGTATAGTGCAATAAACACTTATCTTTCGCGAACGAAACACTTCGTTCGCGATGTGTCTTGTCGCACCTCCCCAATTAGCTCGAGCTTCTCGTATTGCTCCATCGCGAATCCACTGCTTCCGCACACTATGAAGCGAAAACCGCTGCGGGTAGAGCGACCGCCTCGCAACAGCGTTCAGACGATCAGTTTATTTTCAAGTTTTTGAACGTTTCTAGTGTCAGATCTCACCCTAGCTAATTGGCCTGCACGCGGTGGCCTGCACGCGGTGGGCCTGCACGGCCTAACCGACTCAACTGCCCCACGCCAGCTAGCGAGCCCACTGGCGATTTTCTGGGGGCTTCCTCCCAACGACTCAACCAATTTCCATCAGGACCGCAGCCGATAGCATCGTTGGGACCGCTCTTTAGGACCGCAGAGCATTGTTTGAAGCAAGCTTGGGAACGCACAAAAACTGTTCCTGTTCAGGCACGCTCTGAACTCCACCTCCCTGTGCCGTGCCGGCACCTGCTGGCGTCAACCTTCTTTCTTCTCTTCTTACTCGCACTGCGATAGACTCCCCATATATTCCAGAACTTTTAACAGGTACGACCACCGCATCAGCTCAGTTGGATGAAGAACTTGGTGGTGCAGACTGATGCAGCAGCCTCCCTGTTTGGGGGGGGGGCTGCAGGGGATTTGTATGTGCCTCAATGTTAGAGAGGGCAAGATGTCCTGAGATGCACCCAATTTCAAAGCCCGCAATCAAGTTCATAGTCTGCGTCTCATACCCCCCCACACACCCCACCCCACCCCCACACATGCAACTGCTGATACCGTAGCTGCGTGTCATTGCGTCCCATTCCGTCCCACTACATCTCATTCCGTCCCATTGTTGCCTGATTGCTTCTCTGCGTCTCATTCCGTCTCACTGCGTATCATAGATTAAATAGAGTGTCTCTACTTCTCATTCTTTCCCACTGCTTCCCGCAATGCCAAGCATGTAAATGTGTAAAAGATATTACAGATACAGTACATGGCCTTCCGTCCCTTGCGTTGGTTAGCAGTCAATGCTTTACAAGTGGCATATTGATATTAACCCATCAATTCAGGAGCAAATTGCTTACTTTCAATCGTAGAGTTATTACACTGTAGAGACTGAAGGAGCAGATAGCTAATACTCGCAATAGGCGTAATCATATAGAGAAATTAAGCGTACTGCAAGGTACTGCAGTCACGTGCAGGCCACAGCTAGCCTGTGGCCTGGCGGCAGGTAACACGGGACCTGGAGGGACCAGGTACCGGTACGCATTATGCCGACTCAGTGTCCGACGTATGTCGGACAATAACATCCCCCCAAATTCAAGGTATTCTTGTGATCAAGAATTCCTGGAATCAACTGAGGGGCATAAGAAAATATAATAAGATAGAAACTGAATAAGGGACTGGAAGTTGACTAGTGCAGGTAAAGGGCTGTAGATAATAAATTATACGAATCAGGACTTTAAGGGGGCAGGGTGCACTTAGGGATGTCTTCAGACTCATTATGAAGTACTAGGGCAGCTAGGCTATATGTAACACTACAGGGAGGCTGCATGATCAATCTTGACTTGCAGAGTTGGGAGATCTGTAAAGGGTCTTGAAGGAAAAAACTGCAGAGAGGTTGCAGGCTGGGTGGCAGGGAAGCTGCAGGGAATCTATCAGGTGCCTGCTGGAATACTTAGAGGAGAAGCTGCAGAGATGCTAGACTTTAAGTAGGTGGCAGGAGGGGTCATACGAGAAACTGGAGGAGGCTTAGTTGCAGACAGGATGTCAGGACTAGGGCACCCCATGATTTGAGGGTGAGGTCTTCAAACTGAAAACGAAAATCAAGAGGGAAGGCATCATGTTCAATGGCTGGTAGGAAAAGCATATGAAGCTCTGATCAGGTGAGAGATTTAATCAAAGGTTTAGTCCAAACAAATCCTAGAGTGTTCATTTTTAATTCAATTAAAAGGGAGCAAGGAACTAGTGGCACCTCACTGGGTGCCAGTTGCTGGGCATCCATCTAGCTCCAGCTGCTGTTGGATGAAGGCCAGGATAGTGGGAAAATATCTGTTGGACATTTTCGGTGAGTCCAGCATGTTCATGATAAGGAATTCCATGGGGTTCCAATGCATGCTCAGGTTATTGGCACAGATCCCACCAGGGTACACACAGCTGATGGGGTCCATGAGCATTTTTGGCCATGAGGTCAGGGCCAAAGCATGTGCTTGGACCAGGGCTGCTTGTAGGCAGATGCCCCACTGTAGGGTGGGCCTGTTAGCTGTAGTGACTGTTGGGTAGGAGTAGACCATGTACTGCAGTCTGTTGATGTGTTTGAGGATGGGGCCACAGACTGATGAGGGACTGGTGTGCACAGGTCTGCTGGGGAATTTGTACCTCTCAGATGCCAGCAGTGTTGGGAATTGGGTGGCAAATTGACTGACGATGGTGGGGAGGGGTTTCCTGGGCCTGATAGAGAAGGCTCGCCATGAAGGGGAATTGTTGAGGTTGGTAAGCATAGTCCCAAACCTGGTATTGGGCATTCCAGAGTTGTTGAGGAAGTGCACCTGGGTTGTGTTCATTTTGACGCTGGTAAGGGGTATCTCAGGTGACAGTGAGGTTGCCTGGGGAATCCAATGGTCAAACCTCTTGGCTTGGGAGAGTTCAGCCTGTGTGCAAGATCCCTGTCCATCTATTGGGCTGTGGATATCCTCATAGATGGTCCTAACCTGGTCAAGGAGGAGTTCCATTTCTGATCTGGCTTCTGCTTCTGTCAGGTTGCAGAGGTCATCAAAGGGGATGGTAGGAACCTGCATATGGTGGTTGGACATATGGTGGTTGACTGGCATCATCTGGCAAGGAGGAAGTGTTGTATAGATCATC
This sequence comes from Chlamydomonas sp. ICE-L, assembly GCA_013435795.1. NCBI lineage: Eukaryota > Viridiplantae > Chlorophyta > Chlorophyceae > Chlamydomonadales > Chlamydomonadaceae > Chlamydomonas > Chlamydomonas sp. ICE-L. The sequence continues at coordinate 4,151,197 of JACBWV010000825.1, forward strand.
CTGGTGTTGTTGCTGTTGTGGTGTAAATTCCCCCCCATGATCTGTCAAGAGCAGAGTAGGGAGGCAGGCAGGCACCAGGTCAGGCAGTTCTTCATCATCACTGTCATCACCACTGGCAGGCAGCAGGTCTGGAGGTCCTTCAGAGCTGCTGTCAAAGTTCTCAGTGTTGATTGAGCTGGGCAGGGACATGTTGATGGCGAAGTCATCATGGTAGGTCAGGGAAAAGGTGATGACCATCATGAGGTGGGGAATAGGAAGGGGAGGGGAGGGTTGGGAAAGAGGGAAGGTGAGGAGGGGAGGGAGGGGGAGTAGAGGAGGCTGGAGGAGGGGAGTGTGGGGAGGGGATCTTAGGAGTTCTAGTGAAGTAAAGGCCATACCTCTTGGTGCAGATGAGAATCTTCTTTGTGCCCACTGGGCTGGAAATGAATAGGGTGGCAGCAGTCCTGGACAAGTTGACTTGGAGGTTGGGGGAGAGCTTGTAGGCTGCAGTGGTGCTGATGATGTTTGCTGTGGTCTTGGGAGGAGCAAGGAGTACATCATTCAGAATGATCAGAGATCCTTTATGACCTCTGATGTAGGCTTTTCCTTTCTGTTGGCAGAGGAGAGGCGGTGCTCCTAGGTCAGCCAGCTGTAGGCTAATTGGCTGGTTTTATTAATCGTCCCACTACATCTCATTCCGTCCCATTGTTGCCTGATTGCTTCTATGCGTCTCATTCCGTCTCACTGCGTATAATCGATTAAATAGTGTGTCTCTACTTCTCATTCTTTCCCACTGCTTCCCGCAATGCCAAGCATGTAAATGTGTAAAAGATATTACAGAAACAGTACATGGCCTTCCGTCCCTTGCGTTGGTTAGCAGTCTTAAATGATTTACAAGTGGCATATTGATATTAACCCATCAATTCAGGAGCAAATTGCTTACTTTCAATCGTAGAGTTATTACACTGTAGAGACTGAAGGAGCAGATAGCTAATACTCGCAATAGGCGTAATCATATAGAGAAAGGAAGCGTACTGCAAGGTACTGCAGTCACGTGCAGGCCACAGCTAGCCTGTGGCCTGGCGGCAGGTAACACGGGACCTGGAGGGACCAGGTACCGGTACGCATTATGCCGACTCAGTGTCCGACGTATGTCGGACACTAACACTTACCGGTACACTTCACTCCATAATTAATAAAAAAAAATGAGTTCCATTGTTGAAGCCAGCAATTTGAGAGAATTGTGTTCAACAGTTTTTGGAACAGAAACCAAATTGGAATGTCTGCATTCATCAATTGTACATATGAAGGTCTATCGGAGCTAAGTGTATCAAAGTAAATGCAACCCTAGAGCTGATGTTTTACAACACCGACGAGCCAGGTGGTCGAATACTGGAATACTGAAGTTGCGCCTGCGATGCAATCAGCCTCCTGAATCTGTGTCTGCGACGCGACTGATCCTTTGACGTATGAAGAGTGAAGGACACAGCGTCCTGAACAACCCTGGTGCACACCTCCAAATATTGGCCTCGACATGGCTTAAAAAACGAAAATCGGGTGGTGGTGGGGAGGGGATTTACTACTTGTTTTACTTTTTCCAACCACAATTTATTCTCGACTTGAAATACTTATCGCCAAAATGTCCAACACCGGCAAGAAATTTGAAAGGTCTGTATTCGGAATACAGACTAGGTAAGGTAGATATTGTATATTTTGCCCCCAAACGTGCACAAATGTCATGTTTCAGGAGTATATCAGAATGTGTGAACACAACGTATCATGCAGGACACTAGTCTGAACCCTCCCAGCATATTCTACCCTGGTGGATTTGGTTTAGAAGTAGAGGTCACCCCAAATGGGATATGTGTGACCAAACCAGGGCATCGATATACCAGCCCGCACAGGCTGGTATATCGACCCGCAGCATTCGAAACGAGGGGCATACTCGCGCAGTTTCTGACAATTCAACAGCAGGCAATGTGATGGATGGCACAATTTGATGGCGATTAGTCGATTCCCTGGCCCGATCTGTGCTCTGTGGGGAGGTCGCGGCAGTCGGTTACGTACCCTCGTGTACCCTCGGCACTTTCGGGCAGCTTTCGCATGGCAGGAGGTAAAACGACAATGTAAACTCCGGAAATCGCTCCGCGTTTGCTTTTGTTTTCCACAGAGACATCAGAAAAGGGCCCCCCGAAGCTACCTCCCCCCCCTCCCCGCGCCCAACCATTCGCCCACCAATACTCTTCGATGGAGCGTCGGATCAGCAGATCCCTTCGCAAAATCGCCCCTTCGCAAGCTATATAAATAAACTCCCTCGGACGATTGCAATCGAGAAACCCAAACCTAAATCATTCCACTTAAGCAAAATGGCCCCCAAGACTGTAACCAAGAAGGCTCCCGCAGCCAAGAAGCCTGCCCCCAAGAAGCCTGAAGGAGTCAAGAAGCCCGCTGCAGCAAAGAAGGCCCCCGCTGCCAAGAAGCCTGCTGCCGCGAAGAAGCCTGCTGCGGCCAAGAAGCCTGCCGCTCAGAAGGCCGTGGCCCCCTTGGCGAAGTCCCCTGCCAAGAAAGCCGCGGCATCTCCTGCCAAGGCTAAGTCCCCTGCCAAGAAGGCTGCTGCTCCTAAGAAGGCTGCTGCCCCCAAGGCGAAGGTTGCGCCCAAGAAGCCCTCTGCTCCCAAGGCCAAGGCTACCAAGAAGTAGACGACGAGCGTGGACGCGATCGATGGACCCCCTGTGTCGCTGCAGCTTTTGTTGACTATTCAATCGGTGTTTTTAAACACCACCTTCAGAACTTGACCTTCTTTCCATAGCTTTACCTCCCATTACCTCAACAGTCTAAGATAGCGATATCAAGTTGTCAATGTCGAACTTGGTTACATGTCGCCAGCCTGCTTGTCGTCTTCGGCAGAGGCATCAACGTTCGGAACAATATTCGCCCCCACCACTTCAATTACCTAGGCTGACTTCGATACCTCAACATGGCTTCAGCGTGGCTGCTCGACGTCTTAGCGAGGTACATTAACCACTCAAATCAATATGCTGACTGGAATAGGGATATTGTCATTTTACTTGTGGAATAGTTGTCTGCTACATTCGCGCTCGATATCAGGTGAAGAGGTTGAGGAGAAAGAAAGGATTCTGGGAAAGGGACCAACGGTTACCGATGACGAGGAATGCCCTGCATATACTGCTATGCTGCCGGGTCTGGAGATATTGCCGTGCATGCGGCAGGCATGGAAACTGCTTATGCGACAGGTCCCGTGAAAACAACCAAAACCACCCAAGGAACTAGTCAGTGTTGTTGTGGTAGCCACCTAGGGAGGGCCTAGGAAGGGCCGACCGACTAGGGAGCACACTAAGCCCATGTGAACCGATGACTGGGTGAACCCAGAAACCGTGTATAAATTGAAATACCGATTACCAAATATAACATTTTTCTCCTAAAACGATAGTTTTGCTGGATCCACCTCCCTGGGTGCAAACCCCAAACCTCCAAAAGGAAAAAATGCACGCTCCCCAAACTAGAACAAACTAGAACTTGGATACATGGCTCCAGCCAGCGATTTGGCTGCTCGCTGTCTTAGAAGAAGAATTGTTACAAGGTTCTATACGCCGGCAATTCAAAATCTAACCATTTGCAAAGATCTGCAGAAAACAATACTCCCCCCCGTGCGATAGCCACAGAAACCAGGGAGTGTGACAGGGTGTGACCGCAGAGTGTGACAGGGACTCACCGTCTTAGGAACTCCCTCCCTAACTCCCTTCCCCCCCGCCCCCTTGCCTCTTCGTGTGGCACTGGGGAATGTCCACCAGCACAATGCAAGTATACTACACAGCAGGGTTGTTCAGGAGGACCCCCAGCTCTGCGTCCTGAGATGCAACCAATTTTACAGCCTGCATTTTGAGACGCAACAACATCCATAGCCTGTGTCCTGAGACGCAACTGAACCAGCATAGCCTGCGTGGCTGCGTCCTGAGACGCAACCGACCCATAACCGACCCATAGCCTGCGTCCTGCGACGCAACCAACCCACTGAAGCTGCGCCTGCGACGCCACAAACCCTCCCCAGGTTCCCTGCAACACAACGAACCCTTCGACGTTGCGTCTGCGACGCATGATGCAGCGTCCTGATCAACCCTGCTGATGGTTGGCCCCAGTGCAAGTAAACGGGATTCCCCCCTCAACCTCACGCCTTGTAACAAGGCATACTATTTAATTATGTACTACACAGGCCGCAGGATATCCAGCTTCCACGCAACTTCCTTGGGTGGATTCACAGCTGGTGCAGCCGGCTTGTTGCTTGTCCGCCCTTCACTAGCAGCGACGCTTGCTTGCTCGGCAGCATGCTGCTCAATGTCTCGGACAGCATCCTGAAAACGAACCAACGGATTTGAGTTGCTTTTTGATTTGAGTCACAAAGGTAACACCAGCAGCTGCAGCAGCAACAGAAGCAGCAGCGGTGGCACCAGCAACAGTGACTGGTACAGCAGCAAGACAAAGACCAACAAGAACAAGAACGAGACCAATACTAATACTAATACTAATGCTAATACTTATAATAAGGACGAGGAGGAGGAGGAGGAGGTGGAGGAGGTGGAGGTGGGGGTGGAGGTGGAGGAGGAGAAGGAGAAGGAGGAGAAGGAGAAGGAGAAGGAGAAGGAGGAGGAGGAGAAGGAGAAGGAGAAGGAGAAGGAGAAGGAGAAGGAGAAGGAGAAGGAGAAGGAGAAGGAGAAGGAGAAGGGGAAGAAGAGGAAGAAGGAGAAGGAGAAGGAGAAGGAGAAGGAGAAGGAGAAGGGGAAGAAGAGGAAGAAGAGGAAGAATAAGAATAAGAATAAGAATAATAAGAATAAGAATAATAAGAAGAAGAAGAAGAAGGACGGAGGAGGAGGAGGAGGAGGAGGAGGAGGAGGAGGAGGAGAAGGAGAAGGATATGGAGAAGGAGGAGGAGAAGAAGGAGAAGGAGGAGAAGAGGAGGACAAGAAGAAGAATAAGAAGAATAAGAAGAATACGAAGAGTAGAGTAAGGAATAAGAATAAGAAGAAGAAGAATGAATGAAGTAGTAATAAGAATGCCAATGAAGATAATCATTAAGAACCTAATAATACGGTAATAATAATACGGTAATAACACTAATACTAATACTAATACTAAGTAGAATAAGAAGAATAAGATGACGAAGGAGTAGACGAAGAAGGAGAAGAAGAAGAACAACAAGGACCACAACGAGAATAAGTATAACAAGAATAACCAGAAAACTATAATGAAAAGAGCAAGAGCAAGCAGAACAACAATGACCCACCTGGTGGAGCTGGATGAGGTTTGAGAGCTGTTGCTGCAAGGTTCGTGCATCAGGAAGGTGGCCCAGAATGACAAGCAGCTCCATTAGTTGGCTTGCCTCCTCGAGGACAGAGGGTGTTGGGGCCTGCCCATGAACCAGCTCAATGAGAGATTTCTCCTCTCCAGGGCTTCCTGTGTGTTGACACATTGTGACTTCATGAGCAGGTGTTTGAACATAAAAAAAGTTTTTATAAGAAAAGAAAAGAAAAGAAAAGCAGTTGTTTTTAAAATAAAATAAAATAAAATAAAATAGAAGAAAAGAAAGGCAAGGAAGAGAAGGCAATCAGAAATTTCTCCTCTCCAGGGCTTCCTGTGTGTCACACATTACACATTATGAGAAGTAAGCACTCTGTATCTTTTTATTACTGCCCCTTATTTCTTTCACATCGTTTACCGTCTTCTCATGTGACTTCCTGGTCAACAGTTTTTTTAATATCAAATATTCATGTGTGAACACATTACGGGCAGGTTTTTTTTAATGACAAGATTCCTGTGTGTCAACAAATTATGAGCAGTTTGTTTCTAATGACAAGATTTCTGTGTCCACACATTATTACATTACATTACATGTTAAAGTCTACTTGACACTGCGAGGGTGTATGAGACTCTGTGCTTTAAACAAAAAGAAAAAGCACCCACAAAGCAAAAAAACCCATTACATCAGGGGTGTGTCGAGGACAAACAAACCAACTCCCAACCACCGTTTTGGTGGCGTAGGTATTAAACCCCCTAGAGCAGGACCCAGATCTCAACCACTTACAGTGGCGGAGGTAAGAAGCTAACAAATGAGAAGTCACAAGAAGAAAAAAAGGGATAATAAATTACGGTGCCACTAAGCAGTCCAGGGCTTCCTGTCTTACTATGAGCAGTTTGTTTTTAACATAGAAGAAAAGGGTTTTAAAGAAAAGCAGTTTTTCTTAATCAAAGCAAAGAAAACAAAGAAAGGCAAAGAAGAGAAGGCAACGAGAAAATAAAAGAAAAGAAAAGAAAGGCAAAGAAGAGAAGGCAATTAGAGATTTCTCCTCACCAGGGCTTCCTGTGTGTCACACATTACACATTATTAGCAGTTTTTTAAAGCAGAAAAAGAAACAAACCAGCTTAATGAGAGATTTCTCCTCTCCACGGCTTGGTGAATCTTGTTTCCTTTGGACTTGCCCTCGGGCTTGTGAGGTAGGTATACCCACCCACCCACCCATACCCCATGCAACTGGGCCTTTACCTTGGCGAATCTTGTTGCCCTTGGACTTGCCCTTGGACCTGTCCTTGGGCTTGTGAGCCTTCTTTCCACCCACGGTGGAGGGCGCACGGCTGGATGAGCCTGCCACTGTTTGGCCGGTGTGCGTGTTGTCCGTGTACATGCTGAGGCCACTGATCATGCTACCGCTGTCTGACATCGCATCCACCTCAAGCTCAGCAAGTCCGCCGTCCTCTGAACCACAGGGGGGGTGGGAGTGGGAGTGGGGGTGGGGTGGGGTGGGGGGGGATTGCTGTGGTCGCGCTTGTGGATCACTAAGTAGTTTGAAAAAAAAATCAGCTTATAGCAGCAGTGTTGTCTGTGTACATGCGGAGGCCACTGATCATGCTACCGCTGTCTGACATCACATCCACCTCAAGCTCAGTAAGTCCGCCATCCTCTGAACCACAGGGGTGGGTGGGTGGGTGGGTGAGGGGGTGGGGGGTGGGGGGGATGATTGCTGTGGTTGCGGTTGTGGATCACTGAGTAGTTTGAAATAAGACAAGTTCAGCTTGAAGCAACAGTGTTGTCTGTGTACATGCGGAGACCACTGATCATGCTACCGCTGCCTGACATCGCAAGCCTGGCAGGCCTATGCAAAGAGCATGCAGTGGGGAGACTACGAGGAGAGGAGCATCAGGGTCCTGCTATTGCTTCTGTTATTGCCATTGCTACTGCTACTGCTATTGCTATTGCTACTGCTATTGCTATTGCTTCTGCTTCCTGTTTGTTTTCCATATTTCTGCATGTCCAGTTGTGGAGAAAAAGTGGCGACGCATACCGGTACATGCACATGCACATACAGGTAGGGATAGGCAATATGATATCATATGATATCATATGATATCACATGATATCATATGATATCATGTCATCATACGATATCATATGATATCATGTGATGCCGGCAGTCTGACTAGGCCAAAGTTACCATTTATATACGATATCATATGATGCAATTTGTATGATATCATATGATATCATACTCGCCTTTGGTCAAAATCATATGATAAGCCGATCCCTACACACAGACGGGGAATGGAAAGAGCATGCAGTGATGCGAGCACTTGTAGATGATGGCATTAAAACAAATGCAAGTTGGCTTGGTTCACCCTCTTGTAGATGATGGCATTAAAACAAATGCATGTTGGCTTGGTTCAACCACCCTGTTGCGGCTTCTACAGCTGCTGCCATGGCCACCCTCTTGCAAAGAAGAAGAACAAATGTTCTACTTGGTAGCCAAGATGCCAATCCCCCCCCCCCCCCCCCCCCCTCCCCCCTCATCATCATCTTCCTCCTCCCCCCCCCCCCCCCCCACCTCCAATAACTCCTGCTTTCTGTTCCTCTAACCCAAAGGCCCGGGGTTCTACTTGGTAACCAAGATTCCCCTCCCCTCCCCCTCCCACCCCACCTCCAATAACTCCTGCTTCCTGTTCCTCTAACCCAAACGCCTGGGGTTCTACTTGGTGACCTTGGAGACGCTACAAATTGGCAGAGAGTATTCACGACGGACCGTTGGCTGACATTTACGAGACCGCTGGCTGACATGTCAGGCTTCAATTTTTTGGTAGGTCTGTCGGACGGACAAAGGGGTAACACTGGGGGCTCCTGCCCCCTGGAAGAGGGGGCTCCGCCAAAAACAATGCAAGTTGGCTTTGTCCACCCACCTGTTGCGGCTTCTACAGCAGCTGCCATGGCCACCCTCTTGCCTCTAACCTCTTTCAAGCGAGCCCAGTACTTCGTGACGCGCTCCGCGGCCTCCCGTGTGTCAGATAGCAAGGAGGCAGAAGCCTCAGCGGCAGCTGGGGCCAACACGGTGTCCACTAAGTCAGCTCGGTCATGCTGGTATGCACAACGTTGAGCCTCGCGCCACTCCCTGGGGTTGGGGTTGTTTTGGGGTTGGTTAAGGGTTGGTTTGGGGTCGGTTAAGGGTTGGTTTGGTTTGGGTTGAGGGTGGGATTGAGGTTGGGGTTGGGATTGGGCCAACACGGTGTCCACTAAGTAAGCTCGGTCATGCTGGTATGCACAACGTTGAGCCTCGTGCCACTCCCTAGGGTTGGGGTTGGTTTGGGGTTGGTTAAGGGTTGGTTTGGTTTGGGTTGAGGGTGGGATTGAGGCTGGAATTGAGGTTGGGGTTGGGATTGGGCCAACACGGTGTCCACTAAGTCAGCTCGGTCATGCTGGGATGCACAATGTTGAGCCTCGCGCCACTCCCTAGGGTTTGGGTTGAGGTTGAGGTTGGATTCAGTTTGGGTTTGGGTCGAGGTTTGGGTTGAATTGGGGTTGGGGTTGGGGTTGAGGTTTGGTTTGGTTTGGGTTTGGGCTTGGGTTTGAGGTTGGGCTGGTTTTGTTTTGTTTTGTTTTGTTTTTGTTTTTGTTGGTGTTGGTGTTGGGATTGATTTTAGGTTTGGTTTTGGTTTTGGGTTTGGGTTTGGGTTTGGGTTTGGGTTTGGGTTGGGATTGAGGTTGGTTTGGGTTTGGGTTGGGGGTTAGGTGGGGGTTGTGGGAAGGGTAGGGGTGTAGGTAGAGGTGGTGGGAGGTATGGGGGGGGGAGGGGGTGTGATTGGTGATTGGTGGAGGAGCTAAACATGCCCACCTGGCCTTGGCGATGAAAGAGACAGCTTTATCTGCATTGTACATTACCACATGAAAGCATCTTCTAAAATACAAATAAATGATGGAAAACATGGGGTGGGGGGTGGGAGGGAGGGGGCGAGGCTGGGTGATCGATGGAGGAGCTAAACATGTCCACCAGGCCTTGGCGAAGAAAGAGAGAGCTGCATCTGCATTGTGCATTACTTAATTAAAGCATCTAAAATACACATACAACTATGGAAAACATGGGGTGGGGGTGGTGGCGGTGGGAGGGAGGGGGCGTGACTGGGTGATCGATGGAGGAGCTAAGCATGCCCACCTGACCTTGAACTGAAAAATTGAAAGGAACAGCTGTATCTGCATTGTACATTACGACATGAAAGCTTCTTCTGAAATACACAAAAGATATGGAAAACATGGGGTGGGGGTGGAGGTGGCAGTGGGAGGGAGGGGCGTGACTGGGTGATCAATGGAGCTAAACACTCCCACCTGGCCATGGAAAAGAAAGAGACAGCTGTATCTGCATCATACATTACTACATGAAAGCTTCTTCTAAAATATTCATTAAGTTATGGAAAACATGGGGTGGGGGTGGGAGGGAGGAGGCAAGACTGGGTGATCGATGGAGGACCTAACTTAACCTAACCTAACTAAACATGCCCACCTGGCCTTGGCGATGAAAGAGACAGCTGTATCTGCATCGTACATGACTACATGAAAGCTTCTTCTGAAATACACAAAAAGATATGGAAAACATGGGGTGGGGGTGGGAGGGAGGGGGCAAGACTGGGTGATCGATGGATGACCTTACCTAACCTAACCTAACCAAACATGCCCACCTGGCCTTGGCGAAGAAAGAGACAGCCGTATCCACATCTTGAAGGTACAGGAGATGTACATTAGCTGCTGCTGACACCTGGCCTCCGAACACCAGATCATCAGCCACCTCAGCTGCCAGCTCCTGCATTGCTGTACTGCTGTACTGCAGCCGTCTTGCCATTACAAACACCATTCGCCACACACTTGCCGACCTACACAGGCGGTACGATAGGGGATGCATGACAGCCTGGCAGTAGTGAGATATAGAAAGATAGGGTTCGTTACATAATCTCCTTTTGTATGAAACTTCCACAATTCCAACTCGCATCTGAATCGGACACCGTATTGCTGATGCGTTCCAAAATCTATCTTCCTCCCCCCCCCCCCCCCCCCCCCCCCCCCCTTCCCCCTGATAAATATAATGTAAATAAATAAAGGCCCAGTATAAGCTAGACTTCCCTTGTCTCACCAATAGGCCGCCAATGCCTTTTCTATGTAACCTGAAGATAAATGAAGACCCAGTGAAGTTAGACTTCCCTTATCTCACCTACAGGCTGCCAATGCCTTTTCGATGTAACTTGAAAATAAATAAAGACCCAGTGAAGTTAGACTTCCCTTGTCTCGCCTATAGGCCGCCAATGCCTTTTCTATTTAACCTGAAAATAAATAAAGACCCAGTGAAGTTAGACTTCCCTTGTCTCACCTATAGGCCGCCAATGCCTTTTCTATTTGACCTGCGCCTGCATACGCAGCACCAGCATCCTCATGCTTTGAGGCCGCTGCCAGGCTGTCACCGCATGCATCAAGTACCCTGGCAGCGCGATCTGTATCATCCTGGTACAGCTCAAGCAACTGCCTCAACAGATTGTGCTTTCGAGCAAGTTTTAGCGCCTGGTAGACAAACAGAAGGGCCAAGGTGGTTGGTGGTGGTTGGGAGGTGGTTGGATGGTGGTTGAGTGGTGGTGGGTGGCGCCTAGTACACACACAGAAGGACCAAGGTGGGTGGTGGTGGTTGGGAGGTGGTTGGGAGGTGATTGGGTGGTGGTTGGGTGGTAATAGTGGTGGGTGGCACCTGGTACACACACAGAAGGGCCAAGGCGAGTGGTGGTGGTTGGGAGGTGGTTGGGTGGTGGTAGTGGTGGGTGGCGCCTAGTACACACACAGAAGGGCCAAGGTGGGTGGTTGTGGTGGTTGGGTGGTGGTTGGGAGGCGATTGGGTGGTGGTTGGGTGGTGGTGGGTGGCACCTGGTACACACACAGAAGGGCCAAGGTGGGTGGTTGTGGTGGTTGGGTGGTGGTTGGGAGGCGATTGGGTGGTGGTTGGGTGGTGGTGGGTGGCACCTGGTACACACACAGAAGGGCCAAAGTGGGTGGTTGTGGTGGTTGGGTGGTGGTTGGGAGGCGATTGGGTGGTGGTTGGGTGGTGGTGGGTGGCACCTAGTACACACACAAAAGGGCCAAGGTGGGTGGTGGTTGTTGGGTGGTGGTTGGGTGGTGGTGGGTGGCACCTGGTACACACACAGAAGGGCCAAGGTGGTTGGTTGTGGTGGTTGGGTGGTGGTTGGGAGGCGACTGGGTGGTTGTTGGGTGGTGATTGGGTGGTGGTGGGTGGCACCTGGTACACACACAGAAGGGCCAAGGTGGGTGGTTGTGGTGGTTGGGTGGTGGTTGGGAGGCGATTGGGTGGTGGTTGGGTGGTGGTGGGTGGCACCTGGTACACACACAGAAGGGCCAAAGTGGGTGGTTGTGGTGGTTGGGTGGTGGTTGGGAGGCGATTGGGTGGTGGTTGGGTGGTGGTGGGTGGCACCTAGTACACACACAAAAGGGCCAAGGTGGGTGGTGGTTGTTGGGTGATGGTTGGGTGGTGGTGGGTGGCACCTGGTACACACACAAAAGGGCCTAAGGTGGATGGTGGTTGTTGGGTGGTGGTAGGTGGTTGGTGGTTGGTGGTGGTGTTTTAAGCCCTTCCTACCACGCTTGGGCAAGACCCTTTAGCCTATTTGACCCACCCCTGGACTGTCACATACATACATACAAACATACATACATACATACATGCAAGCATGCATACCAACATACATAGGGATGGTACAAGTGCATGCAGCAACAAATGACCACACTAAGGTAGTGCGTATGATGCTGGATGCCCCACACCATGCCGCCCATGCTAACTGTTTTTGCATTACCTCGTCAAAGTGCTGATGGCCAGCTTGCACCAAGCTATCCATGCTGCCCCTCAAAGTGCTCATCTATCTACCAGGGGGAATCACCCCAAAGGATGTATGATGCTGTCCAAGCCACAGGTGGCACGACTTGAGTCGAGTTTGAATCCATACTTTACCACGGAGCAATGCTGTTTTGGTATTACCTCGAAGTGCTGATGACCGGCTTGCACCAAGCTAACTAGAGCGCGGCCGTAGCGCTGGAGGTTTAGAAGAGTGAGATGGAGGAGATGGGGAGATTGCATTAGAGATGGTAATTGAGATGGTGGTTGGTATTACCTCGTCAAAGTGCTGATGACCGGCTTGCACCAAGCTATCCAGGGCGCGGCCGTAGCGCTGTAAGTGCATGTCGATGCGATGGTGGCGCAGCTTGTCATCGGTAACTGCGGCAAAGCCTTGCAGCTCGATCATGTACTCCCCTGGGTGGAGGATGAGGTGGGGGTGTTGGGTTGGGTATGGGATGGGGTGGGGTGGGGTGGTGGGTGGGTGGGTGGGGTGCTCTGGAGGTGCATGTCGATGCGATGGTGGCGCAGCTTGTTATCAGTGACTGCAGAGAAGCCTTGCAGCTCTATCATGCACTCGTTGGTTTGGTTTGGTTGGTTGGTTTGGTTTGGTTGGTTGGTTAGGTTGTTTGGTTGGTTTGGTTGTTTGGTTGTTTGGTTGTTTGGTTGTTTGGTTTGGTTTGGTCATGTGATCCATGCAGCAATGTGTTTCATTCAGCTTCAGGCTTTGGGGTCCACTTCATCAGCTCTTTCTATCACGGTTGGGCAAGTCCCTTTAGCCTATTTGGCCAACCCCTGGATTGTAACATAAATACATTCATGCAGCAGCGGGTTATTACAGCAGCACGTTTCTGCAGCAACGTGTTTTAAGGAGGATTTGATTCATGCACCGGGGTCAAAAGTAGCGATTGCTATATATAGCTGATAACAAAATCCCTGGTCCATGCAGCAACATGTTTCATGCAGCAGTGTGGTTCATAACAGGTGATACACAATGGTCTAGTGGTAGACCAGATTGCTTCAGGATGAAGAGTCGGGGGTTCAACTCCCCCTCCGGTCGCTCTTAGCGTTGCAGGTCGTTGTCAACCACGATGGTAGCTTGCCCTGTCGAGGTAGGAGACCACTCCCCACCCGCGTACGACGGGCTCCCTTAACACCACGCCCCGCCAGGCGTTATCATTACCTTTTTGCACTACATCTGGTGGGCAGGGATTTTTTCCCGCTACATATAGCGATCGCTAGTTTTGACCCCATTTGAGCGAAATTATCAATAAACAAGAAAAAACAAACGAAATTATCGCTATAAAAAGCTCTGAAACGCTGTCTCTTGAGGACGCCAAAAACCATGAAGCTAGAAAAAACCCACTTCAAGATTTGAAAACAAATCACATCTGGTGGGTGGGCGGGCGCTATGGGGGTGCGTGGGTGCTATATAGAGGTGGAGTGGGGTGTGTGGGGAGTATGAAAAAACTGTGCGGTGCCCCACTGCACCAACCAACCTGCGCCTGCACCAACCTGACCAACTAACCAACCTGACCAACTAACCAACTAAAAAACTGTGCGGTGCCCCACTGCACCAACCAACCTGTGCCTGCACCAACCTGACCAACTAACCAACCTGACCAACTAACCAACTAAAATACTGTGCGGTGCCCCACTGCACCAACCAACCTGCGCCTGCACCAACCTGACCAACTAACCAACCTGACCAACTAACCAACTAAAAAACTGTGCGGTGCCCCACTGCACCAACCAACCTGCGCCTGCACCAACCTGACCAACTAACCAACCTGACCAACTAACCAACTAAAAAACTGTGCGGTGCCCCACTGCACCAACCAACCTGCGCCTGCACCAACCAACCCCAAGCTGCTCCAACCTGACCAACTAACCAACCCCAAGATGCACCCACCTGGACCAACCAACCAACCCTAAGCTGCACCCACCTGGATCCTTCTGTGCGTTGACGACCACCATGTAGGCGAGGGGCAAGTTGTACAGCGACAGAGCCGCGCGGTACAAGTCATCAGGGTCCACAGTGAGCAGAAGGTGCTTCAGAGCGCGTTCAGCATTGCCAACCAACTGAGGAGTGTGTGTGTGTGTGCGTGTGTGTGTGTGTGTGTGAGATAGAGAGAGAGAGAGAGAGAGAGAGAGAGAGAGAGAGACTCTGGGTGGCACCTGGTACCCCCTGGGTGAGGGGGTGGGGTGGGGTGGGGTGGGGTGGGGTGGGGTGGGTGGGGTGGGTGGGTGGGTGGGTGGGTGGTAGTGAGCAGAAGGTGCTTGGGAGCGCGTTCAGAATTGCCAACCAACTGAGGAGTGTGTGGGTGTGAGAAATAGTGTAGGTTTGGGTTTGGGTGCGGATGTGTTCTTTCAATCGCTTCTTCACCCAACCATCGATTGCTGCTCTTTCACTTCGCGATAATTCAGTACTTCCTCGTACCCCTTCACTTTCTCTCTCTCATGAGAGTCATTTCACCGACCCCACATCATCTCTCCGCATTCCATTTACCCAGAAGCGCTTCATCGACTCCTTCCCCTATGGAACCCACGCGACCCCTCTTCTCCCGCACACAAGGTCAGTCGATAATACTGTTGCCTCCTATCTCACCAAGGGTATCAAAGCTAACCTAGCCACCCACTTGCACACCGGGCAGGCCAACACCACGGGCATCTACTTCTCTACGTGAGAGCAAGCTAACCTCTACGTGAGAGCAAGCTAACCTCTACGTGAGAGCAAGCTAACCTCTACGTGAGAGCAAGCTAACCTCTATGTGAGAGCAAGCTAACCTCTACGTGAGAGTAAGCTAACTTCTACGTGAGAGCAAGCTAACCTCTACGTGAGAGTAAGCTAACTTCTACGTGAGAGCAAGCTAACCTCTACGTGAGAATAAGCTAACTTCTACGTGAGAGCAAGCTAACCTCTACGTGAGAGTAAGCTAACTTCTACGTGAGAGCAAGCTAACATCTACGTGAGAGTAAGCTAACTTCTACGTGAGAGCAAGCTAACCTCTACGTGAGAGTAAGCTAACTTCTACGCGAGAGCAAGCTAACCTCTACGTGAGAGTAAGCTAACTTCTACGTGAGAGCAAGCTAACCTCTACGTGAGAGCAAGCTAACCTCTACGTGAGAGTAAGCTAACTTCTACGTGAGAGCAAGCTAACCTCTACGTGAGAGCAAGCTAACCTCTACGTGAGAGCAAGCTAACCTCTACGTGAGAGCAAGCTAACATCTACGTGAGAGCAAGCTAACCTCTACGTGAGAGCAAGCTAATCTCTACGTGAGAGCAAGTTAACCTTTCCGTGAGAGCAAGCTAACCTCTACGTGAGAGCAAGCTAACCTCTACGTGAGAGCAAGCTAACCCCTTTCTCCTCCCTCAAGCTAGCAATCGCTTCTGGCAACCCACTGATATCAAATGGTGGCAACAAATATAAATCCACAAAGCTAGGTGGGGACGCCTATGGACTAGAAAAACTGGCGTGCGGATACAAACACCCCTATGGCACCGACACCTGCCCCCCCTCTGATGATTACTGCTCCCTCAGTTGCACAAGGATGGAGCTGGTCATATCCTTGCTGGATGCAGCCACCCTTTATTCAAACCTACCTACCTACCTAGTTGAACTGATCTACTGTTCAGAAACTAACCACCACATCATATTCCAGGAAAAGAGCGTTCAGCATAAAGAGCTCCAACGTATCCTTCAACATGTGTGGTGTGTATGTATATGTGTGTATATGTGTGTATATGTGTGTGTACATGCGTGTATATGTACGTGTGTGAATACATGTGTGTTTATGCGTGTGTGTATATGTGTGTGTATGTGCATGTGTGTGTATGTGAGTGTGTATGTGTGTGTGCGCGTGTGTGTGTATGTGTGTGTGCGTGTGTGTATATATGAGTGTGTAGGTGTGTGTATATGTGTGTGTACATATGTGTGTTTATGTGTGCGTTTATGTGTGTGTGTACATGTGTGTATATATTTGTGTGTATCTGTATGTGTGTGTATGTGTGTGCATGTGTGTGTGACTTAACCATGACCTATCACTGACCTAACACTGAGCCAACAATTACCTGTCCCCCCCCAGAGGGCGTGGTGCCTGGTGTCGAGGGTGCAGCAGGTTCCACGTAAGCAGATGATAGGGACAATGTTGGTGCGCTGGGGGCCTCACTGGCGCCAGGCTGGCAGGCGGAGGGGTCTTTGCCCAAGAGGGCGAGCTCCTTTGCGTCTCGTATGCAAGCAAGGGCGGCCTCTAGTTGGGGTGGGTCACTCCTGCAGGATAATCATTCAGCTTTGGCGTTCAATACGTATGCTGAAACAAATATAATAAAAAGCCATATGTAACCTTCGTACTACGATTATGCAAGTCCCTTCAGCCAATTTGGCCCACCACTGGGTAACATACATACATGCATGTAATATAATAAATGCGTAACATAATACAATATATAAAAACAAATATAATACAAGCCGTATGTAATATGATCAAAGCTTTAACACTGCGTAATAGAATACAATATACAAAAACAAATATAATACAAGCCGTATATAATATAATACAAGCTTTAACACTGCATAACATAATACAATATATAAAAACAAATATAATACAAGCTTTAACACTGCGTAACATAATACAATATATAAAAACAAATATAATACAAGCTGTATATAATATGATCAAAGCTTTAACACTGCGTTAAATAATATAATATAAAAAAAAAATATAATACAAGCCGTATAATATGATCAAAGCTTTAACACTGCGTAACATAATACAGTGTATAAAACATAATACAAAATAAACAAAATAAACATAATACAGTGTATAAAATATAATACAAGCCGCATATAATATAATACAAGCTTTAACACTGCGTAACATAATACAATATATAAAAACAAATATAATACAAGCCGTATGTAATATGATCAAAGCTTTAACACTGCGTAACATAATACAATACATAAAAACAAATATAATACAAGCCGTATATAATATAATACAAGCTTTAACACTGCGTAACATAATACAATATATACAAACAAATACAATACAAGCCGTATATAATATAATACAAGCTTTAACACTGCGTAACATTATACAATATATACAAACAAATACAATACAAGCCGTTTAACATACCACAAGGAGGGGGGGGGGGGGGGGGGGGGGGGGGGGGGGCACTCCTGCGAGGTCACCCCAGCATGGTGGTCAACAGGATATGTTTCCGCTATATATAGCGATCGCTAGTTTTGACCCCGTTTAGGAGAAATTATCGCTGTAAAACAGTTTTTCTGTTGTTGCCCCAAATGGCCCCCAAAAGCTACAAAAACCACTAAAACGCTGTCCCTGGAGGAGGCCTAAATCCATAGAGCTAGAAGAAAACCACTTTCAGATTTGAAAAAAAAAACTGGCATGGTGGTCAACATGATATGGTGATGAATACATAGACCCATACATAAATACGATCCCTATAACACGTAACTATGGTGCGTGTGGGTTTGTGTGTGGGTGTGTGTGTTGGGGTGGGGTGGGGGGGGGGGTAGGTGTGTGTGCGGTGTGTGTGCGTGCGTGTGGTGTGTGTGGTGTGTGTGCGTGGTGTGTGAGTGTGTGTGTGTGACTCGCTTCAACCCACTCACCTACTGACTCACCCACCCAGGCAGGCACTACACACACAAGTCCAACACTGCCCCACCTTGCATAGGAGGCGGCCACCACATTCAAACACTTCAACCCACCAACTAACTCGTCTACCCATTCGTTGTAGCTCATCACAACACAACTCCAACCCTGCCCCACCTTGCATGTGGCCACCGCATTCAAACACTTCAACCCACCCACCAACTGACTCATCTATCCAGACAGGCACTACACACACAACGTTCAACCCTGCCCCACCTTGCATGTGAGGTGACCACCACATTCAAACACTTAAAGCTGACCACCCACTTCAAACCACCAACTGACTCTGACTCGTCGGTAAAACGATTGTTTGGGGTTCAGTTCATAAATCCGTTTTATTTTGAAGCCCTTCCTTTCACGGTTGGGCAAGTCCCTTTAGCCTATTTGGCCTACCCCTGGACTGTAACATACATACAGCAGTGGACCCTATCACACATGACATACATCACACACTACCCGGCTAGGAATGACTACACAACTCCAACCCTGGCCCACCATGCATACGAGTTGACCACCGCATTCAAAAACTTCAACCCACCAACTAACTTGGCTGCCCAGCCAGGAATGTCTACACAACTCCGACCCTGCCCCACCTTGCATACGAGGTGACCACCACCTGCCCAACCACCTGCCCAACCACCTGCCCAACCACCTGGCCCACCTTGCATACGAGGTGACCACCACCTGCCCAACCACCTGGCCCACCTTGCATACGAGGTGACCACCACCTGCCCAACCACCTGGCCCACCTTGCATACGAGGTGACCACCACCTGCCCAACCACCTGCCCAACCACCTGGCCCACCTTGCATACGAGGTGACCACCACCTGCCCAACCACCTGCCCAACCACCTGGCCCACCTTGCATACGAGGTGACCACCACCTGCCCAACCACCTGCCCAACCACTTGCCCAACCCTGCCTCACCTTGCATACGAGGTGACCACCACATTCAAAAACATGGAACTTCCACCAGGGACGGCTTCCACTGCAGAGCGAAGCACACTGCACACAGCATCCACCTGGGGAGGGGACGGTGGAAGGGCGGGTGTTGTGAGCTTGAGGGTGGTCATATGTGTGTGTGTGTGTGTGTGGTGGTGGTGGTGGGGGGGGGGGGGGGGGCAGACATGTATGTGTCCTGGCTGCACACAGCATCCACCTGGGGAGGGGACGGTGGAAGGGCGGGTGTTGTGAGCATGAGGGTGGTCATAGGTGTGTGTGTGTGGGGGTGTGTGTGTGGGGGGGGGGGGGCAGACATGTATGTGTCCTGGCTGCACACAGCACCCACCTAGGTATGGGGCGGTGGAAGAGTGGGTGTTGTGAGTTGGTGGGATGCGTGATGTTCGGGGTGACAGAAAGACAGCACACAGCATCCACCTGGGGAGGGGGCAGTGGAAGGGTGTATGTTGTGAGCTTGAGGCGGTATGTGATGTCATGGGGGGACAGAAACACTGCACACAGCATCCACCTGGGGTGGGTTAGTTGAAGGGTGGGTGCTGGTTGGACAATTGACTCCTGAAGACATTGTATACCTTCAATTATCATTGCAGCACGAACTCAGGGCCCCTGTCTGTCAAACAATTGTTTGGCGTTCACTTCATCATGCTTTATTGCTGTAGCCCCTCCTGTCATGGTTGGGCAATTTACTTCAGCCTTTTTGGCCCACCCCTGGACTGCAACAACAACAACAACAACAGTCCCATCCTCCTCCTCATCCACATCCTCGTCCACATCCTCATGATCAGATAGCAGTACAAACAGTCACATTCATGATGCTGCAGTACACGCACTCAGCATCAGTAGGGTTGTTAAGTATGTTCGGAGCTGCCAGCGCCACCTTCACGGTGTCAGCGTCACTCATTTAACTCTGTCCTAAAGTACCACAGCCAGAGTACTACTAAACGCGCGCGGCAGCGCGGTGCTGCGCTGCCTTTTTGAGCCCCTCTGCGCGTTTCGCGCAGTTTTTTCAACCCCACGTGGGCGCAGCACGCAGTTTTTGAGCGTTTTGCTGTAAAAATCGCTGACCAATTTCATGTTTGTGCGCTTTAAGCGCTGACCAATTTGGCAAGAAGTAGTACCCTGACCACAGCACATGGCCGAATGCAGATGGCCGTAACTTAGCCTTAGGCGACTGCAGATGGCCACGACTGTGTTAATAGTAACATTAGCCTAGTCAGACTGATCATATGATATTAAATCATATGATATCATGTTGCCGTTCCCCACTCATTCAACACTGTACTGGCGTACCACCCTCATTCAACACTGTACTGGCGTACCACCCTCATTCAACACTGTACTGGCGTACCACCCTCATTCAACACTGTACTGGCGTACCACAGCACATGGCCGAATGCAGATGGCCGTAACTTGACTGTCCAGTACTGTGTAAATGGTAACATTAGCCCGGTCAGACTGCCAGCATCATATGATATCATATGATGACATTATATCATATGACATCATATTGCCGTTCCCTACTCATTCAACGCTGTCTTGGCATACCTCAGCACATGGCCGAATGCAGATGGCCGTAACTTGATAGGGGTAAAATCACAGTAATCAACAGTCCTAGATGTGTATTGAAGAGCTTACTGGCTTGACTCTTCAACTTTGATTGACCTCAATAGCTTACCAGCATAAATACATAAATAAATACATAAATAAATAAATAAATAAACAAAATAAAAGGTACGCCTTATCATAAGGCGTGAGCTTGAGTGCGCACTACACAAACTCAGCACAGGGATATATTTTTTTAGATCAAAAAGAGGAAATCTTATTCCTTTTTATTTTATTCCTCCCTATTGTCCTCCCAAAACAGGATCCGTATTCCGATATTGGTCGATTTGGGTCATTTTTAGTCAATTTCAGTTTAAAAATAATAAGTTTCTTATGCCGGCAATTCGGCCAAAACGGGGTCCAAAATATCCCTGACTCAGCATCAGTAGGGTTGTCAAGTATGACGTTGTGCAGATATAGCGTATGATATACCAACGCTATCGTATGATATATCGTGTAATATCGTACGTTATATCCAGTAAGTACAATATGTAGGATCCATCGCTCTATCGATAATCTTGGGGAACAGTGTAATATTGACATCCCTAACTCTTTTATTTTTTGTGCGCGCAAATTGAGCGACTCGGTGCAACCTCAGTGCGACGCTCTGCCCCATGAATCCCATACAGCGCGGAGCCCAGGGGGTCTGAGGGCACTTCTGACTAGTTTAGCCAGACCCATGCGTCGCCATGCAGCGACGCGCCGCACACTAAGAAGTTAATGTATACCTTCTCAGTACCATTTCAACGAATGGCTCAATGGTACAGCTCGTTTAATCGATGGGGTGTGGGGACCGAATCCCTACAGGTGCGCTTTAGTGTTTGCGGTTGCTGTCAAACGCCATGGTAGCACTGTCCAGGTGAAGTAGCAGCCCGTTCTCTACCGCTGTAAGACGGGGCTCCCTTAAAACCACGCCCCACCAGGCACGATCATTAATTTTAAACCAAGAAGCCATCACCTGCCTTTTACACTGACTCCTCCAAGTCACTCCTATGTGACCAGTCCTATGCAGCGTCGCAAGCGACGCGTACAATTGGCGGAGTGTGTTGGCACCGGAACGAACGGTGGCAACGATGGAGCTGACCGAAGCGAGTTAGTTACGCGACCGTTGGCTGACGTGTCGGGCAAGTTTCAACTTTTGTTTCGGTCGGACAGACGGACAAATGGGTAAACATGGGGGCTCCCGCCCCCTTGAAGAGAAGGCTCCGCCAAAAACACTGTTCCCTTTTGGGGCTACGTGTAGCAGCTTCTAAGCAGCTCCCTCCCATCATTACCTTCTCAGTTGTATCTCCATCTGGAAGGCCACTCTTCGCCTCCATGGGCGGTACACCAGCTGGGACCACAATCACATTTCCGTACAGCCCCCCTGGCGCCAGTACACTGCCAGGTAGGAGGGCGAAGATGAGGTCACACAAGTCCGAGGGTTTAGCAACCGCCTCGACAAATCTGGGGGCTTGGTCCAAGAAGGAAGGCCAGTTGTAGTCCACAATCAAGTTCAGGTCCACCTGTGGCCACATAGGCGTTGGGGTGGGGTGGGGGTCAGTGTGTCTGTATGGGTGCGTGTATGTGAGTGTGTGTGTGTGTATGTGTGTGAGTGTGTGTGCGTGTGTGTGTGCGTGTGTGTGTGTGTGTGTGTGTGTTTGTGTGTGTGTGTGTGTATATGTGTGTGTGTGTTTGAGTGTGTGTGTGTGCGTGTGTGTGTGTGTATATGTGTGTGTGTGTTTGTGTGTGTGTGTGTGTGTGTGTGTGTGTGTGTTTGTGTGTGTGTGTGTATATGTGTGTGTGTGTGTGTGTGTGTGTGTGTGTGTGTGTGTGTGTGTGTGTGTGGGGGGGGGGGGTCAGTAGGAGAACTGTTTGCAATCATTGGGTGATCAGAATAATGAAACCACCAAGTTCAGGTCTATCTGTGGTCACGGAGGCAGTGGGGTGGGGTCAGTGTGTGTGTGGGGGGGGGGCTTTATTGTTCGCGGTCGCTGTCAACCGCCATGGTAGCTTTGTCCAGGTAAAGTAGCAGCCCGTTCCCTACCGCCGGAAGACGGGGCTCTCTTAATACCACGCTCTACCAGGCGTTATCATTACAATCAAGCCTAGGTCTTACCCGGTGCTTTGTAGCCAGCTCCCAAGCACGTCCATTGTCGAGTTGACTGATTGCGACCAAAGATGTGCGCCAACACAAGCGCCATGGGTGTCACGCCCTCCTCTAGTGGTAGTTATAATGAAGCCCTTCCAATGAATCTACACATGTTTATTGGTTTTCTGAGGTTGGGCAAGTCCCCATAGCCTCGTAGGCTACCCCTGGGCTGTATCATACAATCAAGCCCAGGTATGACCTGGTGCGTTGTGGCCAGCTCCCAAGTGCGACCATAGTCAAGTTGACTGAATGCGACCAAAAATGCGAGTCAAGGCAAGCGCCCTGGGTGTCATGCCCTCCTCTAGTGGTAGTTTTAATGATGCCCCTCCAATGAATTTACACATGTCGATTGGTTTTCTGAGGTTGGGCATGTCCCCATAGCCTCGTAGGCTACCCCTGAGCTGTAACATACAATCGAGCCTAGGACTCACCCGGTGCTTTGTAGCCAGCTCCCAAGCGCGTCCATAGTCAAGTTGACTGAGTGCGACCACAATGTGAGCTAACACAAGCGCCCTGGGAGCCACACCCTCCAGGTTGCCCCGGGGCATCTGCAACACCACATCAACGCCCGCTGCGCACAAGGGAAGGGCAGAGGCAACGCTGTCAGGGTTTAGGGTTTTCCGGTTTTCGGGTTTTAGGCTTTAGGTTTAACTTATCTCCTAAACCCTAACCCTCACGGGGCATCTGCAACACCACATCAACGCCCGCTGCAAACAAGAGGAGGAGAGGGGCAATGCTGCTAGGGTTTAAGGTTTAGGGTTCATGATTTAGAGTTTTAGGTTTTTAGGTTTTAGGGTCAACTTAACCTCTAAACCCCGCGGGGCATCTGCAACACCCCATCAACGCCCGCTGCACACAAGAGGAGGCGAGGGGCAACGCTGTTAGGGCTTAGCGTTAATGATAATTTGCCAATAATCCCACTTGATTGATGTCAACATAAAATATGCGCCACTGCCAATAATCCCACTGTATTGATTGACATAAAATATGTGTCATCAACACAAGAGCCACCATATGCTGATCAGGGTACTACTTTTTGCCAAATTGGTCAGCGCTTTGTAGTGCAAAAAGCGCAAAACTGCGTGCTGCGCCCACAGAGGTGCTCAAAAAGGCAGCGCGGCAACGCGCTGCCGCGCGCGCTTAGTAGTACCCTGATGCTGATATCAGCATATTTTTATGTAACAATTTCAATTCATTGATGCGCAGATATAATTAAAATGCATCAGCACAAGACCCACCATCAGGGACTGATACCAGCATATTTTAATGCAATCATTTCAATTCATTGCTATCATATGCAGATCTAATCAAATCATTATAAAATATAATCAGTTGTCATTCACATGCCGGATCACAATACCCACCATACGGGACTGAGACCAGCAGCATATTTTAATATCATCCTTTCAATTCATTGCTATGCAGATATAATTAAATCATTATCAAATATAATTAATTATGATACACACGTAGGAACACAAGAGCCACAATAGGGGAAGAAGACCAGCATATTTTAATATCATAATTTCAATTAATTGCTAAGCAGATATAATTAAATAATTATTAGCTTTAATTATTTATGGTACACACGTAGGAGCACCGGGCCCAAATTGTATGTATGTTACAGTCCAAGGGTAGGCCAAATAGGCTTGATATAGGGGCTTGCCCAACCTTGATAGGAAGGGCTTAATAAAGAAAAAGCATTGTTGAACTGAACCCCTAACAATCATTTTACCGACGGGGGCCCTGAGTTCGTGCTACAGTGACAGGACCCACCATAGGGGACAGAGACCAAGTGGCTGCCTTGCTCAGTCACCTTGATGTACTAGGGGGTCCTGTAGGTACTAGGGGGTCCTTCAGCTAAAGTTGGGGGTCCTCTAGGGGGTCCTGCTGGTACTAGGGGGTCCTTCAGCTAAAGTTGGGGGTCCTCTAGGGGGTCCTGTAGGTACTAGGGGGTCCTTCAGCTAAAGTTGGGGGTCCTCAAGGGGGTCCTGTAGTGGGTCCTCAGCTAAAGTTGGGGGTCCTCTAGGGGGTCCTGTAGGTACTAGGGGTCCTTCAGCTAAAGTTGGGGGTCCTCTAGGGGGTCCTGCTGGTACTAGGGGGTCCTTACACATGTAGGAACACCAGACCCACCATAGGGGACAGAGACCAAGTGGCTGCCTTGCTCCACTGCCCGTACCATCACATCCCTGGCAGCAGCGTTGCAGGCCAGGGGCTTCATAGCCATGTGCATGGCGCTGCTAAGCTCTCCCTCACGCCTGTACATGGGTGGGGGGTGGGGGGTGGGGGGGTGGGGGGGGGGGGTATGCCGATGATGAGTCATTGTCTCGTACGACTCATATGATATCATATTGCCGTTCCCTTGTGACCGGTAGAGTGGTAGTGGGTCGGTATCTCCCCCGGATGTATGGGTACCTACTCCCTTGTTATGCAGGAGTGACTACGCCAATCACATCAAATCATTGAATTCAGGGCTAGCATACGGAGACCCTCCCTATGAGGTGAAGATCCTCCTCGTAAAAAAAGAAGACTAGGCGCAATTGATTGACTTACTGGTCACCCTTCTTCTGCTTCCTCTTGTGCGAGTTCTGCTCATCCAGCCCAGCGACCAGCTCCTTGTGCTGATGACCTCCCTGCAGCTGACTCACAAACACAGTGTACAGCAGACTACGGCGGGTGGTGTACAGCAGGGCTGTACCGCCAGCGCCACCGCAACGTACTGCTGCTGACGTAACCTCGCCAGCCACCAGAGTAGTGCCCCAGTACAGTTGACCAGAAGGGGTCAGACCTACAGCTGACTGTAGATCCGAAACCGCTACCCCGTTGGTAGTGCTTGTTGTACTGCCATCATCTGGTAGTGCCCACATGGATGTACATGCCTGAGGGAAGGAGGCAAAGGTACCAGACAGGGGGTACGTAGTGCCAGGGGCTGACAGAGTGGCGGAGGGAATGTAGTGCAAGAGCTGCCCGTTGGTCAGCTGTACGATGGCAGTACAGGCAGTACTGCCAGGTGGCGCTGAGGCGATGGACAGCACCCGCTGGCCCTTATGCTGCTTGCCCCCAAACGAGCACCCAATCAATAAGGGGGGGCCCTCCTCAGCGCTGCCACCACTGCCTTCATCCCCTTCCTGGGGCCAAGTCAGCTGAACCTCTAAAAGGACATCGTTTGCACTCTGCTCCTCAAGGCCATCGGGCAGCGGGGAAGCTAGCACCAACAGGCGAGTGGAGCTAAGCCAGCTGATTGCACGCACGTGGCGCCCGCTGGCAAGAGGGACTCCACCAAGGTCAGGGATCCATGCCTGCAGTCCTCCTACCTCTCCACTCACTTCCATTTGCTGCATCACAAGTGCGGTACAATATCACATGTGTGGTACAATATCAGAAGTGTGTGCGGGAGTGTGATATCAGGAATGCAGGGAGGTTGGGGTGAGAAATCAGGAGTGAAAGCTGTTGTGCACTATCAGAAGTATGGTGATTTAGGGGTGTATTCAATCAGGAATGTGTGCAGGAGTGTGATATCAGGAATGCAGGGAGATAGGGGTGTGATAAATGAGGAGTGTAGGCTGTTTTTCACCGTCAGGAGTTTAGTGATTTAGGGGTGTATTGCATCAGGAGTGTGTGCAGGTGTGTGGGATTTAGGAGTGTATGCTGGTCTGCAAAAGCAGGAGTTTAGTGATGTAGGGGTGTATTGAATCAGGAGTGTGTGATGGTGTGTGGAATTTAGGAGTGTAGGCTGGTCTGCAAAAGCAGGAGTTTAGTGATGTAGGGGTGTATTGAATCAGGAGTGTGTGATGGTGTGTGGAATTTAGGAGTGTAGGCTGGTCTGCAAAAGCAGGAGTTTAGTGATGTAGGGGTGTATTGAATCAGGAGTGTGTGATGGTGTGTGGAATTTAGGAGTGTAGGCTGGTCTGCAAAAGAAGGAGTACAGGGATTTAGGTGTGTGTGAAATCAGGAGTGTGTGAGGGAGTGTGATATCTGAAGTGCAGGGATTTAGGGAGGGGGGGGGGGGGGGGATTTAGGAGTGAATGCTAGTGTGCAAAAGCAGGAGTGTAGGGATGTAGGAGTGTGTGAAATAAGGAGTGTGTGCTGGTCTGCAGAAGAAGGAGCACGGGATTTAGGGGGGGGGGGGGGGGGGGGGAATTAGGATTATGTGTGGGAGTGTGATATCTGAAGCCCAGGGATTTACAGGGGGGGGGGGGGGGGGGGGGGGGGGAGGGGGGAGGGAAAGGAGTTTATGTAACTGCTTGTATAGGTCCTAAAAAAGCGGAGTGCAGGGATTTAGGGGGTGCGGTAATCAGAGTATGTCCGGAGTGTGATATGAATAGCCGCAGTGCAGAGGATCTAAG